>CM052098.1:11299967-11355904 GCA_028453745.1 Agapostemon virescens
CGTAAAACACTAGATAAATATTAATTAATAAACAAATCCATCTAACCCCTCAGAAAAGCTTAATCCGTTTCACGTAAGTAAGTTTTTCGTTTTGGAAGAGTGCCCGAATACAATTTCCATCCAGAAATCATTGTAACAACTGCAGCAGCAATGGTAACGGCAACGACAAGAACCGCAAGAACAATAGAAGTTAACGAAGTAGATAGCGGATAGAACGATGTTCGCGTTAAGGTCAAAAAGAGTCTGTTCGCAACTGAGAGCAGACGAGACGATTATTCGCGAGTAGTTCTCAAAAGAAAGACGGTGGGTCAAACGCGGGGGAAGGACCGGCAGAGGTATGCGAAAGGTGACTAATCATCGTCCTTGAACTCTTGTTGCAGCTTCGACGCAGGTGGTACTGACGGTGCAGCAGAAGCCAGTTGCGACGAGCAGCGCGGCGACGACGGCCACAGGGCTACAGGTTGGTCTGGCGGGCGGACAACATCAACGGCCAGTCAGTCTGTCAGCCGGTACTACGATGGTATCACCCTCGCAGCCAGCGACTTCTTTGCACAGGGCGTCCACTGCTCCAGCCGGCGCGCAATGTAATGCACGTATCACAGGCCCTCAACCGGTTGACGTAAGTTACAATTATTTTCAAAGATTAGAACTGCTTCTATTTCACCACCTCGCTTCTAGTTTTCTTCTATCAACAACGATACTTTAACCATTTTCCTTTATCGACCAAACTTTTTCTGCAAACATTGGATAGTCGGAAAAATATTGAGAGATTTTTGTCAGTAGATGTTGTTTCGCGCTGTATATTGGACAACGCTAATCAGATTCCGTAATACCGATGCGCATTCGAGAGGTGACATTTCAGTCTACAATTTTCATGCAGACAGTTTTATATTTCGTTAATCGTGTCGAGAGTAATATCATTGGGAAAATGAGTGAAATTTTCTGAAAGAATTCGCTATGTTTTGTAATTTTATTATGAAAACGGCAAAAACGCTGCGTAAACTCGGGAAAAGATTTGTAGCGTTTATCATCAAGATGCTTTGTCAAATGCAACGGCGTATAGACGGTTTGCTCAATTCCGCTTTGGAAATTTTGATATTAAAGGTGCACCTCGTTCTGGTCGAACAATCACTGAAAAAGTCGATGAAATAATGCATGGTTGAGCGAGATCGGTATATAAGCAGTAAGGAGATTATTTACCATTCTACCGTTTTGGATCATTTGCAGAAGGTTTGTTACAAAAAGAAGCTCGATTTTTGGGTTTCCCATGATTTGACAGAGAAAAATTTGATGCATCGAGTTCCAATCTGCTTATCATTACTCGAACATAATGAAACCGAACAATTTTTGAGCTTGGCTGAGAAGTTTTGATATATCCACCGTACAGCCTAGACCTTGCACCATCAAATCATCGTTTGTTTCGATCTCTGCAAAACTACCTTCACGGTAAAAAATTGGCTTAAAAAACGAGTTTGAAAATCACTTGGCCAAGTTGTTAGCCGATAAACCACAGAAGTTCTATTCCGATGGGATTATGGCTATGCTCCCAAAATGGCAAAGGTTATAGATAATAATGGCCAATATATACTTGAATAAAATTGAGTTTGAATAAGAGAATCATATAATAGAAAAATGACAAAAATCTCTAAATACTTTTCCGACTATCTAATATTTTTCTTTTCCAGATGCGAGGCTACTTGTATTTTATAGCTTTACATGCATCGATTATTACTCACTTCTAAAATTGTTTCTTCGGGTAGACGTCTTCTGATAAAATGGACAAACTGTTGTCTAATATATTTTCATCTCAGTTTGATGGACTTCTTTCACTTCACACAAATCTATTGTAGAAGTCTGTTTGTTTGTTTAACCCTTTGCACTCCAAACAATTTTAATCCCTAACTCGAAACATTTTTCTGTCCTAGAATAATTCCATTGCACGTAGTTCATTTCGTTTCGTGCCTATCAAGTTTGTTACTGTTAATCGTACGGCAACACTTCAATTTTTACTAACTCCTTAATTACAAACATTTTTAATATACAAATTATTTTGAATAATGGTCCGACAAGTTTCAGTGTCGCCTCAGAGGAGCCATCGGAGTGCTAAGGGTTAATAATTTAAATTAGAATTATTCTTTCACGTACAGATTGAACATAGTTTTATTGAGCGTGAAACGGTTAATCTTTCTCTGTTTGCGTTGTGAATTGTGTTTGGTTAAAATTTGATGTTAGAAATGAAACAGAATTTATAGCTTTAACCCCTTGTCTTACCACATCGTGTCAGAGTCGTCATGTAAATTCTGAACAGGATCTAATAAATGTGTATCTTATTAATTTTCCTTAAATCGAAATAATACTCTATTTGGTTGTTATTAGTGCACATCCATTGGAGAACGTACAAGCTTACAACAATAATAAATTTTATTTTTCTATTAGCAAATTAAAGACTGCAAAGAAATTCTAATCACTGCGACTGTAAAATATATCGTAGGGCAAGGGGTTAACATGTAACGTAGAATATATGTGAGATATTATCGTTAAAAATGAAACGATTTCTTTAATAATGATATTACAATACAGGACTGTATTGCATTGATATTATCATGAGTTTCTGTTACATTCTCATCCATAATTGAACACTGTTCTCTTTTTAGAGAAACTTTAATATTATCTGGTGTATGAGATTTAATTTTTTACTACTTTTCTTACATCATAATGATTTCCCGTAAATATTGGGTTGTTCTGAAAGTAATTTTGTTTTTTTTTTGTGAAAATGAAAGACAATTTTCGTATAATGAACAAATATTTTATTAAATTATATATTGGCCATTCTGATCCAATACCTTTTGCCATCTTTCTGGTAGTAGCATGATTCCACGCTCATAAAATTTTTGGCCTTTGCTGGCAAAAAACTGATCGAGGTGGTTTTTGACCTCCTCAATCGAAATGAAGGTTTTACCGTCTAAAAAATTTTGCAGTGACCGGAACAAATAATAATCCGAAGGTGCCAGATCTGGAGAATATGGTGGGTGTGGCATTGTATCTCATTCAAGCTGTAAAAGCTTTTGCCGAGTGACCAAACTTGTATGAGGTCTCGCATTATCTTGGTGGAACACTACACCTTTTCTGTTGATTAATTCTAGCCTTTTTTGTTGAAGTGCATCATTCAGTTTGTCCAGTTGATAACAGCAGACATCCGAATTAATTGTTGTGTTATCCGGTAAAAGTTAAAAAAAAAAACGATTCCTTTACAATCCCACCAAACAGACAGCGTCACCTTTTTTTGATGGATATTGGCTTTGGAAATGCTTTGAGCCGGTTCATCTTTTTTGCTCCATGATCTCTTGCGTTTGCGATTGTTATATACAACCCATTTTTCGTCCACAGTAATGATGCGCTTCAGAAATGAATCATTTTTGTGACATTTGAGAAGCGAATCACAGACATCAACGCGATGACACAAATTTCTTTCCGTGATAACATAGGGAACCCATATATCGAGCTTCGAGGTTAAACCCAGGCCTTTCAAGTGGTCATAAACAGTTGAATTTGTTAAATTTAACCTCTCACTGATCTCCCGTGTTGTTATTCATCGGTTAGCATCAACTAATGCCTTTATCGTGTCTTTATCAGTTTCAACCGGCCTTCCAAAACGTGGTGCATCTTCGACATCAAAATTGCCGGATCGAAATTTTGCAAACCAGTTCTGGCACTGGCGTACTGTCACGCATCTTCTCCATACACATCGGTTAATTTCTTTCTGGCTTGAACAGCATTTTTACCTTTTCTATAGTAAAAAAGTAAAATATGACGAAAATGCTGCTTATTGCTCTCCATATTTAAAAGGGCACCAACCAAAAACGTAGAATCAATTGGACTTTTTCACACACAAGCCTTGTTATATCAGCTCTCAAAACATATCATGATTATGCGGTTTAAGTGTGAAGTTGGGTGCAAAAAAATACAATTAAATCCTCTGTTGGGAAAAAACGAAATTACTTTCCGAACAACCCAATAGATTTATTTTGCATTTCTGTTTGTTCGTAGTTATGTCTTTTATAAAAATAATGTTTATATTTTTCATATTTTTTATCTTCGTTACGATTAATAATTATAACGATTTATTTTGTTACATATTTTAGCACGAAAAAAAGCGGCAGCTGGAAACACAGCGCGTTCATACATTCCAGCTAATGTTGGAGAACGAACAAAGTTACGTTGACAAGCTTCGAAATGAACTTGCAAAGACTGCAAATAATGGTGGTAATGTCAACACAGGGCTACAAGCAGAATTAGCAGGTGCCGAAAGGAGAGTACGCACATTACAAGAACAGCTAGCTGCGATTACTACTCATGAACAGGTATGACTTCTTTTTGTCTTGTATAGAGTGCTTTTTTATCCATTTTTCAAATAAATTTTTAGATTTCTATTCATTCCACTAATGTAGTGCACAAATTTTATACTAGTAAATTAGACAATCATGTACATATACATATATAACATAAATATTATAATATGACACATTATCTTATTCATTAAATACGAGGTCGTTTTAATGCTTATTCCATTAACATTTATTCTTGCCTTGCTTTTACATCAGTGTTCGAGAATTCAAACGATGCTGTTCAATGTATCAAATATTCGCTCGGCATGACGTTTAATTAGAGTGTTAATATTTTATAAAATAGAAAGCATAATGATCGGAGTATTATTATAATATTTTATTATTGATTTTGTAGTATTTAATTTTTTTTATCAGTATATTAATAGCTAATATTGTTTGATGGTTAATAACAAAAAAAAAAAACACGATAGATTGTACGTTGCTTCTGTACATGTCTCTATTTAAGCTGCATAAGTGTAATTTTTATATATGGTGTGCTTGCATTATAATTGAAATTTTCAAGTTCAGTCATGTAGGGATGTATTTAAGCTTTTGCTAACTTTATCTAACCAGCTTTTGTTGTGTCTTACAGCTTTGCTCGTTGGTAACAAACACTTCGTGTTCCCCGGGCTATTATCCACCCTTGAGTAGTAGCAGTGGTGATGTACCACCACCTCTACCGTCTCGTAAATCCTTGTCCATGCAAAGCCTATCTCCGCCACCATTGCCTCCTAGACCTCCTCCTACAAATACACACAACGTAGCCCAGTTGGAGCTGGAGCGTCATCTGTTGACTCATTTAACGCCCTCAACCACCAGTCATGGCATCCCTAACTCTGTAAGTAGTCTAATCACTAAGTCATTAAATAAGTACTGTATACAAAGTGCATGGTAAACGACGAAGTGTCACACGATAATGTATACATGTACCACAATTAACTCGTATCTATCCATTGAACAGTTACATGGTTTTATATGTTTACATTTTCTAAATTATTCTATCACATGTTATTCCTTTAACCACTTGCGCTATGATTTAACACATTGGTGACCGGTGACGAATTAACTCGTCTTTTCATGCCCAAACGTTGTTGACATTGCACTTGCATTATCCATTTCAATTTATGAAACCCAGGGCGATATAGAATATTGCAAAAGCTTTGCGCAATATTTTAAAAGTTATATAAAAAATATGTCCAAAGTTTAATTCCATTTCGTTCAGCATAAATAAAATTTATTGGAGTTTATTTAGAATTTTTTTACTTTACTTCCATATTCAATTACAAAATAATAGCCGGTGATATGGCATAGTTTCTGTGTAAAATTGCCGGTCAGCAAAGTGTTAACTTTCGGTTGCCGTGCCGCGCTCTACAATATAACATGCAGTAAGGCGTTACATTGACGCCGCATCGCGCCTGTGCGTTGTAATAAGATGTATCGCAAACTACAAGAATTTTCGTGTGAAAAAGTCCCTACAAAATACCGTATCGATTCTGAAATATTTCCAAGATATCGATGACGATACGTGATGTCGTGCACTCTGGAAATGTAGCTCGAATAATGAACGATCTAACTGTTAGCCAACGTGAGGAACACGTCGTTTTTGTTTGGAGCAAAAGCATCTCGACGTGCGTGGCATGTCTTTATAGCGCAAGTGGTTAAGCGCTATCATATCTTTTGATATTTAAACATTTATTGACACTTTAATGGCTGCTCTCACTTTGTTGGCCAGTGCCATCAATTGGTTCAAATATCGGTAATAAAAAAGGGCGTCCAAAGGGATTGTCATGTTCGCTGTGGGATTAAAATTAGAAAATCTACATATTTTATATGTAAGATCTGTCAAATACCGTTACACGTAGGTGGATTGCTTTAATAATTATCACGCAAATGAAAAATATTAAATTTGTTGTTAAATTGTTATTGGTTTTTGTTTTACGTGTATGTTCGCATATGTTGTATTATTTCGTGAATTGAATAAAGTTATTTAAAATTAATTCTTTAAAAGTATTGCCGGCCTCTGGCAACGTTTGACTCCGTAAACGTGCGGCCATTGAAGTGTTAAAGAACCCTAGGTCGATTCTCTCTACTCTTTTATAATAACCACATATTACATCCAAACAGATTCGTGTACAATAGAGCTTGAAAACTGTTGTAATAGCGTTTTCGGTTCTTAAAATAGTTATGCAGACTATGAATAACATTCATTTCGAACAACTGTTACAAAGAACCGTAATTTCTAACTAACATTTGTTTTTGTTCTTATATCGGTTCGAAATACAGTGGCCGGCGTTAATATTCGAACGCCATGATACTCGAGAAGTTCTTGCTGTATATCTCCATTGTTAACCCCTTGCACTATTCGGAACCTCGGGAAAAGTCAGGCCAAACGCGGCTGCCTCAATTGTCGCGGTGAAGGACAGTTGTGCCCGTATTTACTTCACACGATGGAACTCTTCTGAAATTCAAACGAATTTGAATCAAAAACTTTTAAAAAATACTTTAATTATCACATAAGATTAAAACAAATTCTGAATAAGTAATAATAATATAATTAATTACACAATCCCATTCGAGATGTTCATACTTAAGACCACGAGTCCGACTCGTGATATCCATGTTTGGCCTAAAATTTTCATCACGAGTCAGACTCGTCAAAATAGTGTAAGGGGTTAATGGACTTAAAGAATTCGTCGTTTTGTAATGATAAAAGACAGTTATTTTAGATGCTAGAAACATAGTTTTTATTTATTTAATTTGTACACTTTTCGCGTTAAACAATGTTAAAAGAAATAATGCTGAATTTTGACATCGCGAATTATAATTTTATAATTAAAAATGTACATGTACCTTAACAAAAGGATATCGATTTTAGTACTTTGTTGGATTACTCTGTTGTTTAAATACGTGGCTGAATCGTTTGAGGATACTAGAAATAACTTTACTTAAATATTCTAGTGGAATACGTGACCATTCTTCACTCGATCGTAATTTTAATTCTTCCTTCCACCTTATCGGTGATATTCTGATTCGACGATCTAGATAATCCCATAAATTTTCGATTGGACTTAGAACTTCCGGAGGAGGTTGCAATTATGGGAAAAGATATGGAAATTTTTGATTTTTCGTAATAGCAATTGAAAACAAAGGTTCTTCTCAACTGTTTTAATCAGAATCTTCATGCAGCAGTTTTAAACGGTTATTTTCAGAGCCCTAAGACCTAACCCAGAGTTTCAAGCCCTGATGTACAGACGCATCAAATGTTACATAAAAGAAACTACGTTCATTGTTCATTGATGTTTTACTGCTTGAATAATATAAAACGTTATTGAGTAATGTCGTTTTCAGTATGATTGTATAATGCATTGATGTATAGTTTTTGTTACATGTTAAATATGTATGGTTTCTTTATGCACACTTTTAATACTCTTTGGAATACATATGTTTCATTTGAATTGTTTGCATTCACTAGTTATGGTTTATGAAATCTATTTAGTGGTTATGTACATATTGTGTATTTTACTACAGTATTGCAGAACGAATTGTATTCTATTATTTCCTTCCTATGCTTATGTCTCACAGTGGTCGGTACTATTTTAGTTATTATATTGATCTTTATTGTAGCTTTCGCAGGGGGCAAATTTGGGTTCCTCCAACTCACTCAATAAACACCAACGAACAAAATCCAGTCCAGAACAACTAGGAACTACTACCATTTCTCCATCGGAAGCCAGTAGACGTTTAATAGCATCAGAATCGATGAATGATCTTTCTCCTCCAAGACATGTGAGGCATAGTGATATTGATTTAGATGAAATACCGCATATCACTCCTCCAGGAACTCCACCACCTCCTTATCCAATCGCTAGTCCAGGGAATGATACCTCCAGTTCTACTATAAACGATGTAAGTCTTGTTGCAGACTTTAATATGAAAAATTATATAGATTACAGATAATTTAATGATCTTTTTTATGTGCAGACAACTTTAAACGAAAGCATTCCGGGATTACCAACGTTACAGCAACCGATTATGTCAATGGAAGACGACGATATGAGTGACCAAGAAGTTGTAAGCTTTGTGCAAAATATTTTATTTTTTTTATCAAACATTTATATACCCTTCTGCTTTGATTTGATATTGATCATTACTTCAGGGACAGTTGGAAGATCATGGCCCATTCAAATCTTTGACTCGACTATGGGGACATTACGCGCACCTTGCTGTATTTATTAATTATGTTTTATCAAATAGTGATCCCTCCAGTCTGGTGAGTAGTTCCGTTAATCAGGCATACAGGTAGTATATTTCGAAATATTAACATTAGACCGCATCATCGAAAACAATTTGTTTTATTACAGTTGTTCTATTTAGTAACGGACCTGTACAAAGAAGGCAATGCGAAGGAAATGAGGAAATGGGCATATGAAATTCATTCTAGTTTTTTAGTACCTGGTGCAGTAAGTATTTACAGATAAATCAGCTTTTGAAAGATATGAAATTTAGAAACTTATTTGATCGAGAATTTTTTTATTCAGCCTCTTCGTCTACATAACGTAGACGAAAATGTAGCACATGAAATAGATGATGTTCTTTTGAAAGAATCTGATAAAGAGGAGATATTACGAAAGGTATTTATTTCATTATGTGTTCAGAAGGGAATATACCGAACTCAAACACAACATTTTTTATAAGATTTATGTGAAAAGTAAATATAGGGAAAATATTTAATACTTTCTTTTATCACTGAGCTGAAAAACAATGAAAAAGGCTTTTGTGGCTCTCATTGCATGTGCATTCGAACTGATACACGGTGTCATAAGCTCTGCAATCAGAATTGAAATTAGAGGAAACTATAATATTCCAAACTGTTCCATCAAAGGTTTTCCACATTATCAATTATTTGAAATCTCTAAAAAGTACTGACGTTACAGAATTCACGCGACTGCAGTAGTGTATCCATTAAGAAATGATAAAGTTGAAAAAATAAAAGAAAATGTTCACAAAAGTGACATTGAATGGAAAACTTTGTAAAACATGGATGTTCTTGGTACAAAGTTTTCAGCGGAGTGCTGTGTGATGGTGATTTATTAGCGCGCACTATGCAACATTTGCAACTTTTCTAACTGTTAAGGAGATAACTAATGACATTATAGTATAGAATAACTGCCAAAAAAATTATACAAAGAACGAAATTATTCAAAATATACCAATTCTGATAACAAAAACTACAAAATAGATATTTTCAATACATTTTTTAAACAAATAATTATACAATTATATTTTCATGGTTGGATTTGTAATTTGAATGTAATTTAGCAAACAAAAATTGTATACACTCTGTAGTTCTCAAGATATGTGAAAACAAATGTACTATTGATCCTCAACTTTGAGGACTAGTTTCACCTCTCCAATATGGATGATTGCCAATAAAAAATATGTGTCAAATACTGTTCTGAAAACTACCACCTCTCGCATAAAGACTATAGCCGGGTTTAGATATTTAATTGCACCTAAACCATTCGATATTCTATACAAAATGAAACCTTCCTGTCCAGTTTCAGCCTGATACTTAATTTGTAATGATAGTTAAAGGGGAAAATCGAGAAACCACATACTAGAGAACGTCTTCCAATTTTTCCGTTGTAATATTTCTAATTGTAAAATACGAAAAATACGAACAAAATGGAAAACTGCAGGTTTCATATAGAAATTTAAGAGCGACACCTATGGAACTAATTCAGCATTAAGATATTGTTATATGCATTGCACTCAATTTTTTTTAATTCCTAGATCTTTTCGGATTTTTCGGTCCATCGGAAGTGATCAGAAGAACAATAAAATAAATAGTTCGATAATTAAATAGAATTCTATAAAAATAGTTTACATATGCTTTATAGCCTTTCATAAAAATCGGTGTGTTTAAGTTAGATATGTTCCCTTGTTAGTAATAACTACTTACCATGGTTGTTCAAAATATATCTTTTCTACAGATCTTCTGGAAATCACGAACTCGTGCAAAGGAAGAGCTAAACGAACAACTTGCGGATTTTCAACAAAAACGAACTGCAGGCTTGGGTACATTATTTGGTCCAAGCGATGCACAATTAGATGAAAGTGCTTTAGACAAGGCACGAGAGACAAAAATCATAGAAACATACCTGTTACCTAAGATGGAGCCTTATCTGTAAGAACATTGATTTAAATGTATTTAATAGCAAGATTTATTACATCGTGTTAGTGTTTGATGTTACATTGTCGTTTATTTACGAAATGTTTCAGAGAAGATATAGAAAAAGAAAACGTAGATTTACGACAGTTTACAACAGCAGCTGGTCTGGCAACGATATTAACAAAAATTTTCCAAGTGCGAACCGTCACTCTAGATCGAGTACCTACTTTTGTTGCAAAAGATAAGTCAAACTTAAAGACGCGTTTGCTGACGGTGAAAACAAGAAAAATGACAATCAGGGGGCATCATTTCATAGCTCACCAGTACTTTACTATTACCTATTGTAATCATTGTCAATTTATCATTGGCGGAATCGGACCTCAAGGATATTTATGTAGCGGTGTGTAATGTTTTCGTGAATGTGAATCTTTCATTAAAAATAAATAGATAAAACAAAAAAAAATTATTAATAAAAAATAAATATATGTTTTTTCTTATAGACTGTTCTTTGAGTGTACATCGCCAGTGTGTTCGTGTAGTGGAGGAAAATTGTCCAGGGCCACTGGTTCGAAAGGAAAGAGGCAATGATCGTATAAGCAAATTGATGGAACGTATTAGGCCTGAAAGGAAGCCGCCATCGTCACATCACCACCATCATTCTCAAAATCATATGTTGCATGGTAATTAGATGAATATTAATACTTACATCCTTTGTCGATCGGTATACAATTAATGTAAAATTATTTTTCATTGTATAATTACCGTAATATTTTATCGTTGCAGTGGATAAACTTAAAAAGAATGAAGAAGATGCTGGTACACTGACGGATGGAGAAAATGGTGAGTTAATTGTTTATTTCAACTTATTAAATCAAATGAAATTAATAATAATGTCTAAATTAATATTTTTCGTAAAGAAAATCGTTTTCCATATAAGGCGCTTGCGCAGTTTCAGACTCTTAATTAGTGAATTCTTAGTATATAGAATGATATTAGAAAGGGTTTTAAAGTCTTAGAGTACGTACTACTTGTCAATTGGATGGAGAAAGCCCGAATAGACACCGGTCAGGAAGTTAATGTTTTCAATTTTATAACAATTTTTCACTTCCTCTGACTGAAACAAAACATTATTTATAACTTTAAAAATATCAATTTTTCATGTTTATTAGGACTATTTCAATAATAAAATACGTATTCTATTTGCTTAACAAATACAATATTAGACGTAAATAAGCAAACGTTTATTAGTTGCTTTAATTCTTCTCCGGAAACGGAAATATATTTTTTCTGTTTTCAAGCAATCTCCTCTAACTCACAGAAAGTCATGTTTTTAATGATAATAAGTTCAATACTTTCTACATAAAATGTAGAAAAAAGTTTAGCACTATATTGTTTGTATCATTTATGGTACCAGAAAAATTTAGTTTCTTTTGCGTAACTATAAAATTATAAGTATCAATAATATTATCTGTATGTCAGGTCAAGAATAGTGTATTTACTGATTAATTGTTGATAACTTGAAAGTAAAGTTATTATAGTTAAATCGTCCTTCTTAATTTTCAATTTACATTGACTGTACTGTACTGTACTGTGTTGTAATTGAATATAATTTTATCATTATCTTTATGGTTTGAGTACACATCGTAAAAATTAACGTAGATACAGAACAGTACCACAAAAAAATAAACATTGATAACACTGTCCAACACCAAAAAAATTTTGCAATACTTGTTGGGTGATTCTTATACATTTTGTCATTCTAAAACCAAATCCGCACGTAGAATTGCTCCATCACGCAACGTTTTCGAAAAATATTGATTTTTGTAAAAATGCATGATTTTGATAAAAAATGACGTGGTACGCAAAAACTAAACACGCGAGAAAGTTCAATTTCGAGTCAGGAGATAGAGGGGACTCTCCTCTACACATGCATATAGCCAATTATATTTTTATGTACTCCCTAATAGTTGTAAATGGTTGTTAAAGTTTGAAAATGTGCCGACGCGGGTACTTTATACGCTCTATTTTTGTATTTATGTCAAAAATCCTTTATCTAGCAGGAATTTACTATACAGGAATGCATTTCACAGACATTTCTGGTAAAGAAACCATTCACGAAAAGTATTTGTTTCTCTTAATATACGAGAAGGATCGGAAAATATTCATTGACAGCTTGTGCGCGACGCGTTCGCGCCAGACGACTATTGCACCCTTTTCTCGACTCGCCAGGGCCGTCGCTGTGCGTAGTCGACGTTGGTACCACTCAAGTATATCTTTGCTTACTATGCTTAATTACATACATTTTTTTTGTCTTTTTGGGTGCCAATCATTATAAAAAATTATAAAAATACGAGTTATATTTACATTTCATTGTGGAAATGCTTAATAAAGAAAATTGAATACAAAAACTTACCTATTTCTGATGTAAACAAATTTAGAAATGTTTCCGTCTTGTTTGACGCTTGTTCCTGGTATCTCGATTTTCAGTAATAAGTGTCCTACTTATTAGTGAAAATTTTTTAAAAAAGATATCCTATATTTATGACTTGTAACAATTGAATAGGTGTCAAGACAAATTCAAATTCAAATTACAAATTATAATAATGAGATTACAATAACAGCATTGATCGACAATTAATGTCAAACAACATCATGTGACTCTCTACATACAAATGACACTGATAAACAATGTTCGATTTTCCTGTGTTTCTTATGCTTTTGTTTTAAACAATCAATTTAGGAGGAGTGTTCAACATGTCGAATAGTTGAGGAAGCATTAGAGTATTCAGATTATAAGCGAACCACCAGATTTTCATACTTTTCTTTATCAATGAATTTAATTACACGGTACTACCAATCATAACTTTTTCCATATTTTGTAACATCTACTAGGTCATTCTTATAAGGATTTTCATTTTAAAAATCAAACCCACAAGCAGAATTATTTTATCATGCACAATTTTCGAGAAATATTGACTTTTATAAAAATGGACGATTTTGTCAAAAAATGAAGTGTTATGTAAAAACTAAACATGCATGAAAGTATAAGTTTAAGTCAAAGAATAGAGGGGACTTTACTCTATAGATCCATGTAAACAATTTAATTTTGTTGGACTTTTTAACAGATGCCAGTGAGTTTTAAATTTTGAAAAAGAGCTGACACAGGAATTTTATATCTACTATTTTTTATTTACGTGAACAATTATTTATCTAGCAGGGATTTACAACACAGTTTTAAGTACTACAAATGTTTCTTGTAAAAAAAAGAAATCATTCATGAACGTTTAGTCAATATGAGCAGGTCAAGAAAATTCAATCATCGACAGTTTGTGTGCTACGTCTTCCCACCACCCAGCCATTACAGGCTTATCACAACTTTTCAGTGCCGTAGCTATGCGTAGTTGGTATATTCGTGGGTGTTTGGTTGATAGAGCAACTGCTTAGTTTGCCTCATAATAATATAATTTATTGTACACAAGATGGTAGCGTGCGAGGAGTATATACAAAATCTGATGGTTTCTAATCGATGCTTGTCTTTAAAGAGGGATTTTGATGTAAACAGGAAAGAAGCCAATTTTCCAGGAATGTTTATTTGAAATCTATTTATTAAACAGGTCTGAAAGTTTATATAATCATAGACGAGTGTTTGTCCGAGTAAAACAAAGGAAAACCTCTATAAAATTTTATCTTTGGACACGTCAGGATGACTCACCAAAACATGCTATTCGAATAACTTGGTTGTTCGATACAAAAAGATGTTAAATGAAACTTGCTTGTTGTTAACATAGGGTAATATTGCAACAAGTTTATTTCTTAAAAATTGTATTAACCCTTAGCACTCGAATGGTGCTTCTAAGGCGGCACTAAAAATTGCCACCATATTATTTAAGCAACTCTCATACCGCTATGTTTGCAATTAAGAAATCGATAAAAGTTTTAGTATTGTAAGTACGGATAAAATAAACTATATACAATGGAGCTATTATGGGTGAAAATATTGTTTCGATTTTGGAATGGAATTGCTTCGAATGCAAAGGGTTAATTACTTGGTATAAAATAGAATTAGTTTGCCTGCTGACATCACTTTTCCAAATCTTAAGGTCTGGCACAAGAAATTAAATATAAATTTGAAATAATTAATTTAAGGTATTTTTGACTACACGTAAAAAATATAGTAATATAATGATAATATATAGTGATAATATAGCGAGTATAAAAATATAGGGTGCCATTTAAAAAGATTATTTTCTCTTCAAAATTACCTCCGTTACATCATCTACATAAAAATCATCTACATCACGTAACAACGCGTCCTTTCGTACCAAACAACTTTTATAGGAACTCTTTTTTTTTTTTTTTTTGATAGCTTCAATCTCTCGTGAGATATCCGACTTGAATGTAATACTTCGTACACAATCACGACTTAATTATACATGTATGTGAATAATCATTGAGAAATAATCGGAAATAAATTGTAAATTTAACAGCTATACATGATATTATAGATACTTCAAGTACAAAGTTCTGGTTCCTTTTTAATAACATGATAACGAGTTCGAGTGACTTGTTGGAACATAATCTTTAAGAAACTGCGGTATTATTATCAATCCCCAATGATTCTATAGTTATATATTAAATTGTTATGTAGCACTAGCATACACTCATTGAGCGACGCAAATATAACTGACACGTCATTTTTTCCCTCTTATTCACATTATCCGCTATCGTGAAGCTTACTGGCTTTATTTCGTACGTGTCTCGAAGAACACGAATAATGTCGCTCATCGCTGAAGCTTTTGTTTAACTAGAATCGTCCCTATTTCGTTAAGAACCAATGGTGATACTTATCGCGTTGGTGAAAATATATCTTCGAGTGCGTATTCTTGGTGACCGGAATTTTCAATTTCCACATACAGTTTTTAATAGTGATAATATTTGTGATTGCGTTACATGGGTTACTCGGGACATGTAATTCCTCGATATACGTTTCTTTCTAAATTCACGTATCCGTTCAATAAAATTCTTCTTTCTATTATAACATAATGTATAATAAAAATTTTATTCGTTTACGGAAGTAGTAATAGCAGTGATAATATTGATCGATAATAGTTCCGGAAGTTTAAGCAGTTTAACGAAAATTAAATAGTATTTAATAATTTTTTAGAATTAACGTTACCATGTGTATCGTATCGGTGATATTAATTATATCGATTTCATTAATCCTTAGCACTCCAATGGCTCCTCTAAGCCGACGCTAAAAATTGCCATACTATTATTTGCATTTAAGAAATCGATAAAAATTGAAGTGTTGCATATACGAGTAATAGTGATACATTTTATATTCACGATTGGAAATGATGAATCATGTACAATGTAATTGTTCTAGGTAAAAAACAAATGTCTCAATTTTGGAATTAAAATTGCTTGAAGTGCAAAGGGTTAAACATTTGATATCTTTGAAATATATTTTCAAGGGGGAAAATAATAGGAATATTTAGATATGTAATCGATTGTACACGCATGGTATCAAAGTAGTGAGTGTAGGTGGTTCCTATCGAGCGGTACTGTTATAATAATCAGAGCCTGATAAGGAAGTTTCGTAAAACGTTTTGTGTTAGTGACTACTATTCTTTCGTATAGAATATGCTGGAGGGGTGGGGGGAGGAAACCGCGAAAACCGGACTAGAATCTCGGTGTTGCTGATTTGCGTTTATATACAGGGCGTGAAAATAATGTAACATCGGCAAGAAGACTTCGTAGATCTTTGTGAAGCACAGTTTACGAAAATATTAACACCAGAACTACCAAACCAGTCATTTTGACTGGTCCCCAGTTTTTTCTTTTACAATTATTGAAATTATAGAAATGTTTTAGAATTATACGAAATTTTACGTGACGTTATTTTTATTTTGCTAGTTTACGGTTAAGCCTTTGCGGACGAGAATATTTGAAAATATTGGAAAAAACTTTCTCCAGAATGTTGAATCTTGCATTAATTGTTTAAAGTTCTGAGCGAAAATAAAAATGAATACCGATTTTACGTTACTGCAACGATTAAATAATATTTTTTACAACTTTGCAACAAAGATTTAATGCATAGACCCGATGTCGACGAAGGATTAAAGATTAGATAAACATATATTTAGGATACACCTAATCGATATTGCAACCGAAAAGGGAGTCGTTTTTGCGGAAATACATAAATTTTTACGCGTTTGATGTTTCTAAAATATTTCGAACGCGTCAACCGAAAATTAATTAACACATTGAACGCCGACTATATATAAGCTATTTAATTAATTATGAACTGATTTGCTTGTTTCTGAACAATGACTAGCTAATGAAAATATTTAAAAGCTTATACATTTTCGTAAAATAGTATATTTCGATTGAATATTCGTCCTGTACAATAGTTAATAAAAAAGAAAATTGTTCAAGCTTTCGAATACAATTCAAGCGACAAGACTTACAAAACTCCGCACTATCGCGGGGCCGGGGCTCGACTTGTTAAATTATTACTCGACATAATAAGCTAGATTGAAATTGTGATTCTAAGCAAACGGTTCGATTACGCGGGCGAATGAAGTGTGAAAATAATCTGGCCGAAGAGATGTAGACTACGCGTTGGGAACAGCTTCAGTTTGCGGAGCCGGCAGCGAGTGCGTAATCGATAAACAGGCGAAAATTGAAGTTCGGCCAGCAAGTCGGGGTCGCAAGAAAGGTGGAAGAAGGGAGGTTCTACCCTCTAAGACAGACTTTAACCACATCGATACCTTGAACGTACTGAGATCGTCCCAGATCCGTCCCCTAAGGGGTTAATCCGGGGGGGGTTTTGAAGATCGGGATCACGCACACCCTGTAGATCACTGTATCTCTGTACACGGTGTTAGGGACACGCACACAGGCGCTTGCTCGCGTTGTAAAACGAGCGGGGGAGCGGTCTGGTGGGGTCTAACCGGAAACCAACGGCAGTCTCGGTGGAAAAGAAGCGTGAGCAGCTTCGAGGGAAATTAGTGTCAGCTCGGTTGTTGCCGCGAGAAGTAGAGAAACCGCCCCGATTATTTCCTCGACAGTGCAGAGAACTGAACGTTGTGCACATGGTCGAGGTGCAACAGTTGCGCGACCCCTTGGAGGGGGAACCGGACTGCAACCCTTACCCGACGACTACCAACCCCTCGCCCCTGATCGCCAGCTTTGCTAGCTTCAGGCTCTCGTCAGAGAGATACAGGAACAGATTGAATCGGAAGCTGAAGGGTAACGGTAAAGATCGTGCGAATAACCATATAGTCCACTTCGAATCAATTATCTCCGATAGACATTTCATCTTTCTAAACAGCTCGTTTTATTTTCTATCCTTCGGCCAACCAGAACGTGTCGTGATCGCGTTTTTCATTTTTTTTTTTTGGTCGCGATTTCAGTGTTGCATAACTGCATAATGTTTATTTGTATCGCATAAGATAAAAGCAAACTCAGTTTTGTATCTTGGTATCCAAAGAATTTCGTTATCGGTGATGAATTCGTTAACCAGGATGGATGCACGGACTTGACGTTTGTACCGGTGATTATGGAAAACGATATACAGTCAAATATTTCATATTTCTAATTCTATTTTCATAACCGCGATATTAATATATACTCTATGATTTGTTCACTTTGCGACGCGCGTCGACTCAATTTCGTTACTAAGCACCATCGAATCGTTATAATGTACAATTTTATAACGTCCTGTGAAATAATCTTTAGTCGCGGCTTTTTCGTTACTAAAACTGTGTCCCCTTAATGTAACACCCAACGGAACGATATTTTTCTATCGTTGTAACTTCCATGGTCCGATTTCAATCACGGCTAACGAATGCGATCGAGATCTTTTCTTTAACAAATTATATCGTCTTCTTATGTCTTATTTAACGCTAGAACTACCAAACCCGTCATTTTGACTGGTCCCTAGTTTTTTCTTTCGCAATTATTGAAGTTTTAAAAATGTTTTCATTAGAAATTTTTGGATGTACTTCTTTAACGACGTATACCTTACAATAAGTATTGTATGAAGTTTTAATAGATGCAGTCTCGTTATTATTACTAAGCAATGTGTATCGTTGGATTTATTGTTCGCTAGTTCTAGTGTTAAAGGCATACGTTTCTAGAAAACTATGACGTGATTATTTAGATTTATGTATACGTTTAGCGAATTCGAAAGTATTAGAAAACGTTCGTTCTGATAGCGAGATAATAGTTTGAAGTGGACTAGAATCGGTCGAACCCTAGAACGTTAGAAAAATATATCGATCAAATTAGGTTCGTCGGTGGTGCTAGAGAAAGTTAGCAAAGACAAAGTTACAAAGAAAACGAAGCTGAAAACAGGCAAGCAGAGAACCGTGATACCTCACACAAGCAGCAAAGGTTCGATCGCCGGTAAAGTATGGGAAACTTTTTCCGCTGTGAGGAAAATCCGCGAACCAAGCGACATCATAGAGACAGCTTTAATCGTCGGATTGGATCATTTGAATGTGTCACCGTGTTGTGAGAATTTGAACGACAGTGCATTCTATGATGAGACCGATTCATTGAACAAATCTGACATCGGCGCGAAGGAAGCTCAAAAAGATCCAGGTTTGTCCAAAAATACTTTCACCGTTCATGCGATCGATCATGAATTCAAACTATCCAATTATGTTTAATCTATTTCATTTATGAAACAATTTTGAAAAAGGTATTCGACAAAGGTTCCGCAAATTAAGTAAAATAAATATTGGTTTTGTTTGTACATTATTTACACATAAATATCCAAACTTCTAAAAACAGTATTAAAGACTGATCGAGTAAGTGGGAAAACGTATTAAATACTATTAACGCTTTACCGACCGGAAGCCTATTATTAGGCCTTTCAATAGTTGCACTGCAACAAAATGAAACCTAACAAACTGCTTTTACATTGTAATTTGTAGCCAAGTTATATTGATTTGCAATAAAAATTGCTGTTAGCGTTGAGGGATCCATTGAAAAGTTTTCGATCATAGACAATAAATCTTAAATTCTGAAATAATCGCCGGTCGGTAAAGTGTTAAAAAGATAGTGAATATTTCTGAAGATATAAGGGGTATTTTATTATAAACATGTTCAAACTGTCGAATGCAGTATTGACACGGGCATTTAATTGTTTGTCAAATGATACGTCCACAAATATTTTAATCCTTTGTACTTGAAGCGATATTTATTGAAGTACTGCAGAATTCAAAATTTTCATTCTACCCAAGATATGTTATAAATAGGAAAATTCGAAATAGAACGCATTTACTCGTGTACGAATTAAATTTTTAGTAACTTATTTTATAGAGGCAAATGGTAAAATTTGTTTGAAGTTATAGTATAAACTACAGCGATGTCTCAAAGTCGCCACTTGAGTTTAACGAGTTGAAACGCTGCTAGTGCATTTTATTAAATATTTACTTTAGATTTATTATGACAATATCTATATTCTCGGGTTTTAGTATTTTTCCAGTTTCCAGATATTTGTTACAGAAAGATTGAAATGACCTTCGGAACCTTTTGTTTAAATGATTTATAGTTCTCGAATAAATTAGTTAAGACGTATCTGCAGAAATTTGAAGGAGTTTATGTAGAAAATTGAAACAATATTATCGTATCATTGTGAAATAATCATTTTTCATTAATTATAATTATGTACACAGCAGTGTATATATATATATATATATATATATTTTTTTTTGTACGCAATAATATATCACATAGCTTTTATTAAATCTTGTAGGATATTAAGGCTTTTAAATTTAAATATTACTTTAGATCAACTTCGTTATTTTATTATTTTGCTATTAATTAGTAGTGCATGTTGTATTTTGCGAATCGGACTTCTCACTGTGTCTTCTGTTTCTCATTCTAAAAAATCTTTATACGTTGAAAATAATTTAGAATTTCGATGAAACATGGAATCTCGGAATTTATACTTTATCCTATTTACAATATCGTGCATTGTTGAACGTTCTTGCGAGTATTTCACTGTGCTGCGTTTAATTAATATTTACCTTGGAAGTCAGAAACCTGCGCTATCCTCAAACTATTCACTGCTATTTTCCAACACAGTACGCCATTTTGTAGTAAGAAGATGCGAAGAAGCTATTTTGAACTTAAACTGTAGTAGATTGCTTTTAGGATCGCGTAATATACACGCCAAACATCTACATTTTAATTACTACTCTACTGAAAATGCAATGGAATGTGAAGAAATGTTTTGCCAATGGTTAGATCAGGATTATGTCGTTAAATGTTTGCAAAATGGAAATAGTCGCCGAATGTTTTTCAAGTATTCAAAATTTTCACAAACATTTTCGACTGGTTGTCGTTTCCGGCAAAATAATGTGTGTCGTGGCACAGAGAAAAGTCTAGACTCTGCGAAAGTTTGGTACGAGATCTGCGCGAAGTTTTAACAAGCCGCTCAATGGAAATTATTCGTGGCGCGTTACCAGACGCGTTCATAAATTCTCGTGCATCTATAAAAGCCGAACAAGGTTCACGGCATGTCTTCATAAAGTTTATAGGCGAGGCTCTCTGTACCATCGACGTTCCTCCAATACATCTCGTGCAACCGGACCGTTACAACCGTACAAATACGCGCGAAAGACGAAATTAGATCAGTATTCTGTGGAAATTGCATGCAACTACATATGTAGACGAATTAAAGGCCTAATTGACGTGAGTCCATTGCGTACGCTTGTGCGAATTCACGTATTAGTCGACTAATTCACAAAAAAAAAAACCACAATCATGCGTGAAAATAGTACTAAACATATTCCGGTGAAAAATGCGCAGTTCATGCGATTCGTTCTACTCAAATTATAGCGAATCCGTTTTGTTTTCATTGTATTGCTATATGTTATTTGCTAATTTGTGTAAACTCTTTGGACAAAAATTAATATAAATTATGCACTTAACCTTATAAAGTATTAATAATACACTAATATCGTACTTCTAGTTTAACACTAGAACTACCGAACAATAAATCTAACGCTATATAATGCTTTGTAATAATATGCAATTTTTATCGTAATATATGGTTTCGTCAAAAAACCACATCCGAAATTTCTGATAAAAACATTTTTATAATTTCAACAATTGCGAAAGAAGAAAATGGGGACCAGTCATTTTGACTGGTTTAGTAATTCTAGTGTTAAATATGCTGTTCTAGTACTAGTAAGCTGCTTTTTGCTGTGTAAATTTCATTTAAAAAAATTTGTCTCCGTACAGTAGACATTCGCCCATATTAATCCTAAATTGGTATGAGGTCATTTTAACAAGTACAATTTAAACGCTGCAGCAATTTAATTACTGCATAGGATTCGAAATGAAATTAATATTTGGACGTAGCACACGAAGTACAGGACATTTTGTAATTGCGTAGTAATCGGAAAATCAGAAAAAGACTCAACAATATCGACTAAGGATTAATCTCAATTTGTTCTGAAATTAATAAATTCATTCAGGCCATTTTACGCGTGACTAAAGATTAATCTATCACTACAAACTTATTTGCTTTCTTCTATATCACATTTCTTACAACGTTTCACTGTTTCGATTGAAATGTATTCTTGAGTCATAAGCTTATCGTAAAATATATCTTTGTAGCGCATTAAATAAACTAAAAAACTTATCGTGGAGTCAAATATAGACATGTTAACACTATGCCGTCCGGGGACACCACGTTGGTGTAATATTTAATATTTAATAATTAAATAAAATTAAATGTACCACCGGTGGAACACGATGACACGGAACGTGTTAAATGCGAAGAGATATTCGCTAGAAATTTCTTTCAAATAAAAGATTTGCCTGGCTCTGCTAACGCACAACCGCGAGTTCTACCGCGTCATTGGAAAAGTACACGTGCGATGGCTGGCATGCGTTTGCATTTGCCGATCATGTTCGACGAATGATCCGTGTCGTTACCGAAACCGTACGGGACAAGTACGCGTTGGAATGGTTGGAAGGAAAATAAGAGTGATCTTGCGCGGCACGAGCGCAGACGGCAACGACAACCACGACGAAGAAAACGGGAAGGAGGGGCCCAGAAAACGGTTTCCGGCCTCCGTGACACGCGCCTATATCGCCCTATCTAAAAATACACGAGACTTAAGCTTTTCCTTCGCTGCACCCCTTCAGCATACCAACCCCTGCGGATCTATAACTATCTGTCTGCTTACGGGGTTCAAGAGCATCGACTTTTATAAGTATATTTTTTTAGCGATATCCTAACTTCGTTGCACATTTATATTTAGCGTTGTTTCGCACTAGAGCAACTGGACCGATCGAAATTACTCATTTCTGAGTTTTTTCTGTTTATTCAAAGCGACTTAACACGTTCCGTGGCAGATCGTTTTTTTAAAGGCTTTTCATTCAGGCCGCGTGGGGCGTATGCGACCCACACTTTTGCGATTAAATAAGTAATAAAGTCTCTGCTGTTTCAACAAAAGGCAGTCGCAAATAAATGATAATAACATACATGTATATGTAATATCATGGTACACATGTTATTAAGATTTTAATTTTCAATTCTGTCCCGCTATTTTCATGAAATTTCAAGATAAATGTAAATAAATGTAACGTTTTTTTGTATTACATGTTTATTTGTTTATTAATATTTTATTGATTATTTAGTATTTCTCTTTTAGATGATACGAAACAAAACAATTTCCGAGATGTAACGCGACTCCATAAGACACACATTGAATTTGTTGTCCTTCTTTTTTTATTTTTGGAACATACTTCTCACTTTCTTCTTTTGCGTTAGTCGGTTTCGGAAATTTGTGTTAGCTGGTGTTGCTTTAGCTGACCGGAAAATCTGTGGATCGAATCATGATTGGAAACACGCAATTATAGTAGCGACCTCCAAGTTCTCTTCAGCAGCAGGTAAATGATCCTTTATCCAAGATTCGCATATTTTCAATATTGATAATAGTTTTGCGCACGACACCAACATGGTGTCACCGGCCTTTACACGATAGTTTTTGCACGACGCCAACGTGGTGTCCCCGGACGGCATAGTGTTAAGATGTCTATATTTGACTCTACGATAAGTTTTTAAAAAATTCTTCGCTTTTCAATTAGAACTGCAAGCAAACTCTATGGTTTCTTGTTTAAACGAATTTTAGAGTTTTCAGAACATCCCAAAAACTTCTTTTAGTTTTATATAAAGTAGACAATACTGTGAAGAAGTCTTACAAGACACACTTTACACGCGCAACATGCCGATTTTATTAAGATTTCGCATATACTTTCTTATCTGCAATGATTCAAAACCAGAGGGTGGAAAAATTTTCAAACTTGAGGATATAAACCATATTTTTTTTTAAATATCTTGAGAATTAGATGGCGTGGCGTAATGGTTTTTCTTTAAAGTTGTACGTTTTTATAAATAAACATCTTCTTTTGTAGTTTTTCCTATCAATTGTTCACTCAGTTTTATGTAAACTTGTATCTGCAATGTATGTACCAAAATAGGGGATGAAAGTTTAAAAATTCTTTTAGATTTTCGTTATCTATAATATTTTCCGATCTCGTACAGAGGTAAGAATTATTTGGATCTGTCTTGTAACATATAACAACAATTCATAGTAATATTCGGAACTGTAAACACCGTAAGGGATGCGGTTAGTTGTTTTTTAAATTATCAAAGGAGATGTACATTATAAAGAGCGTACATGACTTACAATATAATATCAAATATTTTGTACAGCCATTTTCTGTCGTAGTTGCAGTGTCGACTCTTCTCGTACAGCTTTCATACAATTTATTAATAACCTCGATTGGAATTGTTTGGTATTTTGGTCGAGAAACATCTCAAACAGTGCAGCTGCATTCTTTGGTCGACTCCCTTTCTTCGTGCTCTGTTTAAAAAATCCCGAACATCTTTAGTAATATTTAAATCTGAACTGTGATGTGACTCCTGCACCATGTTTTCTAATAAATGCGGAAGACACAAGTTGTTTATAGACCAGGCATGGCACAACGAAGAAATAGAATCAATCTACCGCATGGTAACGATTATGCATCATCGACAGATTCAAGCATAAAACAAGTTTAATATTATGGCGGCTGTACCTCCTGCATTCACCCACAGAGGGGCAATAGGATGAGACTTTCTCGCTAGTACTTGATCCACCTCCGATTCATATACAAGGTGTTTGTAAAATCGTGGTACATCCGGCAAGGGGATGATGTCTCATGTAAAATCTACTCGAAAATAAGGAATATAGTTTTCTTCATGCGGGGCTTCATTTTCGAGAAAATCGAGTTTGAAAATTCGTTAGGTACGCGTATACTTGGACAGAGTCTGCTTTGTGCACTCTATTTCGCAATTTCCAAGGTTGCTTGTATTTGTAAACACTATCGTTTAGAATAAACTATGACTTTAACCCTTTGCACTCCGAACAATTTTAATTCTAAAATAAAGACAGTTTATCGACCTGGAATAGTTCCATTCTACATAGTTCATTCCCTTTCGAGCATATAAAATTTATTACTACTTATACGCGTAATACTTTAATTTTTATCGATTTTTTAAACGAAACCATAGCGATGTCAAAATTATTTTTAATAACAGTATGGCAGTATTTAGTGTCGCCTCAGAGGAGCCACTGGAGTGCTAAGGGTTAATTAGTAATTAGTCGTAAATTTCAATAATTGATTTACTCTAGCAATTTACAAATGTTGAAAATGTCTTCCTTGCTATTGTAGATAAATTCGTTCAAGACGAATTAATTAATTAATGCACGCGCACGTAAAAATATTTCAAACTCGATTTTCTCGAAACTGAATCCCTGTATGAAAAAACTTTATTCTATATTTTCGACTCGATTTCGTGCGACGAATCATCCCCTTGTCGATTGTACCACAATTTCGCAACACAACCTGTATATATGGATCGGGTACTAGCGGGAAAGTCTCGTCTTGCAGCCGCCATAATGTGGTGGCCTAAGAATTTTGCACAGCATTGTATAAGAATAGTATATAAAATACAATATTTTCTAAATGAAATTTTCAAATTTCCGGATAGACCAATATTTCCTTTTTATATTATGGATGATACATTTATATAGAGTTGGTTTTATTTCATTAACACAAACTCCGTTAGAATCGTTTGAGGATTGCCAAGGGAATTTTTGATCGAACTTACGAGTATCGTTATCGATAAGCTATCGTTCCGTTTTAATAGATAAAAATAATGTTAGATTAATATTTTACCCATTAATTAGTCGCGGTTCACGCTATATCAAAACTTAATTAAGGAAATTGCATTCAGTTGTTCAATACTTCTACCTCGAATAGAGCAACCTCAAATATTCAATTATTATATTATGATATAATATCATTAATTATTTTACGGATACAGAATGTTCTCTATTAACTAAATATTGACAACAAACTAACAAGAGTATTATTTTTGTCTAAAACGAATCAGTAATATATATGTACACTTAGTGAATTCTATTCAAGATCTTCATCATGAATCTGATTCGATGTTGTGGTACAAACGATTTAATCATATTTTGTTTACAGACTCTTCGAATTTTTTTAACTTCCTTGTCTTTTTTGTAGATGACAATTAAATTCAGTACAGTGAATATAAATCAATTCTGCCATCCACATAGTTAGAGCAAAGTGACAAGACAATGTGTTAGAGCAAATAATGTCACGTTTGTGTCACACAATGTCGTATTTCTTAAAAAAAAAAATTTTTCGCTGATATTTGGGAGTAATTGATATTTCTCGATCAATGCATGTAAAATATCTTCTCTTTGGGCTTTTATTTAATACAACTTCACAATATATGTGGAAGAGCACATGATTTTGGAAATAAAAAAATTTGATTTCCCTTCGATACGTTCTTAATCGCCTCTTGAGAAATTTGATAAAAGTAGCGATGAAATGATACATGTCTATTTACATATTTCACTAGTCATTTCTATAACAATGCTAACATCAGCATCTGCCATACCTTAAGCCTATTGTTACAAAATTAAGTAAAAAAATATGCGGTGAAAATGATCGCAAAAATTTCTCATTTCTGTAAAATCATCCATTTATAAAATCGAGTAAGTATTCTTTGAGCATTGAACGTTCGGCAAATATTTTAACAAATATAAACGAATACTTGTTAGAATTTTAATTTTTTTTAGAATGATGGCCAAATAGGCAGTTGTTTATTTGGTCTAAACATACTATTAGATAGAGGCTTTCTTAGAGAAATATAAATCTTGTATCGTTCAAGTGAATATCATTCATTCAATGATATTACGTTTGCAATTAGGAGACATTTGATAGTAATTTAATTATGAATTTATTTAAGGGCGATGTGGGAGGAACCAATTCTATTCGGCTGGGTGGGGTGGAAACCGCAAATTAGAGATTAGTAATTGACAGTAGATAGATACATTAAGATGAATTGTCTGCAATATTAACTGCATCGAACAATTAACAACGCTATGCGCAAAAGGTCTGGGTTAGGTAATCACGGTATCTACGCACAGTTGCAAATTACGTAGTAATTTTGAAACAAAACTTTTAAAAATATACTTTATCGCATTTTTATCACTGTACGTGTTATTTTAATATTTTCCTCTTCTTGTTATTTCAATATTTGCCATTTCCATTATTATTTGAACAGTTTTAATAACTTTATATAACTTCACCGTTATATTATGTTAACTTAATGCTAATAATATACAATAAGAAATACTATCCTTAAATTAAATTACTTTTAACACTAGAACTACCAAAAACCAGTCATTTTGATTGGTCCCTAGTTCTTCCTTTAGCAATTGTTGATGTTATAAAAATGTTTTCATCAGAAATATTCGGACGTACTTCTTTAACCAGTTAACTGTGATTGACGAGTATACTCGTCACGGAGAAGTGGCACGATTTTGTGTATTGACGAGTATACTCGTCATGCGTATAAAGTAGTGACCATTGGTTATATAAATTGTAATTTTTGAGAAAAACAAAATATATTCTCAAATTTCAAGATGTTTAGAATATTTTGAGGCCATGGCGGAATAAAACAAGCAGATAAAAAATATAAATAATTTGAGATGAACTCATGCGACCTCGTATGCATCGGCTGAGACAACTTACTAGTTCGCATAACGAATTTATTTATGTACGATGATAACGTTTTTTAAAATGTTAGCCTAAAAGGGACAAAGGCAAAAGTCAGAAAGTTGATTTATAATAGGGTTCCTTCAGGTATGGTCAGTCATGGGACCAATGCTTGACGCCGACCAGGCGCCACATAATATATGTGTATGTTAACCAAATAAGTAAATATTAGTAATAAAATTGTCAATTTTATAAAATAAACCCATCTTATTGATCCAATATCTTACCAGCACAACTTACTCTGTGATTGACGAGTATACTCGTCATAGCTCGATTTTGGCGACACAAAATGGTGCGCGCTCTCAAACGAGGGCGCCACAGTTAACTGGTTAATTACGTATACCCTACAATAAGAATTGTATGAAGTTTTAATAGTTGCAGTCTCGTTATTATTACAAAGTAATCGTTGGATTTATTCGGTAGTTCTGCTGTTAAAAGTAGTCCCTTGTTTTCACAATAAAATTAACATATTTGTTACTAATATTCTTTTCTGCAACAGTCCTCATCGTTTTATAATATTATATTAATTCCATCATGTCCTCCTATAAAATATAAGAAACATACTGTTACAGCAAAGTATTTGTTACGTGTTATTATTCTGTTGTATTAACAACAATTTTCAGTAGCGACATGTACGATCGAAATTTGACTTTTTTGAATTACAAACTCGTGATCGTCGCACACAAAATGGCGTCGGAATCGAACGCGTTGGTATTACTACTAATGTCGTGTGTGACGCATATTTGGAATGGTACGTGCGCGAGAGAATTTCATGGTTCCACATTACCGATTGGAAAAGGATATTGACGTAATAAATCGCGTTTGATTTGAATGTTTGTCTAACGAGAGATTAATGTAGCAATCCTATCCGCGCGCACTGTCATGATCTGCTTTTACCACGAGCCGCATTCCTTACCTGATAAGCGTCCGCATAAGGCTGGATACTTGGAGAAATGCCAGACACCGTGGCCCGTGTTAATTCGATGCTCGCGGGCATTAAACAGACAACTTAAATTGAAATGTTCGTTTGAAATTCTCGTTATCACGTTGGCGTGATAACGTTGTCGTAATCGTCATTCTTGCCTTCAAACGGAGCCACACGGTCTGCGATTCCTGGTCTTACGTATTTAATATATTAGATAACGAAGTTGGCTAATGTCTGACCCATATGTAAAATTTTCTACCAACGGTTTTCGCAATTAATTTCTCTATTGTTCGGGCATCGTTTTTCTGTCTCGTATCTGTACGACGAACATTGCTCTTCCCAAGTTGTACAATCAATTCAATTAGAAGGTTTCGGAGAAAATATAGTTCGCCTTTCTAAGAAACTCAAAGCGTGGCAGGACGGACTATCGAAAATCGATGCTGTCTCTGAGAATTGGCCTGCAATGCTCTTTCTGCTGGGCACAAACGCTAATCAAAATAATTTAATTCTCATATGTTGCACTCTTATCGTTTTTACATATTAAATTCTATTATTTTAAAATAAAAAGATACAGTTAAAAATACTTGTTTCTTTCATTAAGATTCCTTGTGCAAGAATAAATCAAAACTGTAGACAAATGTTTCTGTATTCATTATTTTGTTTTTCGATTCTACCCAATATTCTATCCTGATTGACTATTTCAATTAAAAGCTTCTTGAAACTAGTGTTTCTATGCATTGCGATGCTTTAATTAAAGTCGTGTAAATACGATACGTACGGCCATTATTACATAACTGTCAGCTGTATAAATACATTTTCTTAATGGAGATTCTTAACCTTCTACAGACCAAGATTTCGGAAATATTCGAAACATTTTCTCGTGAAGGCTAAATCTGATATTGCAGTTTTAAGTTTCGAGTAGAAATAGAAATGTATACCGATCTTATATTACTACAATAATTAAGTTATATTTTCTGCAACTTCAACGATTGAATATGCGAACTTGATGTCGCCAATCTGACGACATTCGTCCTCAAAGGGTGAAATCCTAAACCTCGGATAAATATATGTGCTCCTGTATATTGTACTTGAATGGAAACTCACATCAAAATCACTTGCACCATAATTTCTTTATACTCGGTATGTAAATCATTTTTAATGTTACGACAATATTTTGTTGAAATTTGTGGTGGTTCACAGACGAAGTACGTGTATTACAATGGTGACCATCGTTAAAATTAGAATCTTTTGGATAGACTGTATTATGTACGTCGTAACATTAGTGCATAAAAAATTAAAACAAAATTTTATTTTCTAGCCAACATTCTATCTCATAAATCATAATCGTAATCATAAATTACTTATATGACTTAATTTAATTTAATGAAATCGAACAATTTTTTAGCTTGGCTGCATAGCCCGCCCAGATCTTGCATCATCAGATTATCGTTTGTTTCAATGTCTGCAAAACTACCTTGATGGTAAAAAGTTGGATTCAAAAAAGAACAGTGAAAATCACTTGGCCAAATTGGCTGATAAACCACAGAAGTTCTATTTCGATGGGATTATGGCTCTACCTGAAAAATTGGCCAAAAGGTCATAGCTAATAATGGCCAATATATACTTGAATAAAATTCATTTTGAATAAAAGAAACTTTTATTCAAAAAATTACAAAAATGTCTTAATACTTTTCCGACAATCCAATATATAATACTTAAATAAAAATAATATTTTGTTAGATACATATATTTGTATTATACTGTGCCCATAAATGTGCTTGAAATTTGTTACGGAGGCTTAAACATTTTAAAAAGTCGTAGTGATGCAAAACTGTTCTGCAATAAAAAGTCCTAAAGGAGCGAAGAGTTGTCAAGGAACTGTTGATCAACTCATAGTGGAGAAATCGATATCCCACCCCTAAACGAAACGGTTATAAAATCGATCGGCAAACAAAATATACCAACCAATACAATTTTTAAAAAATATTTTTCAGCGTTTAGCACTGTAAAATAATACGAAAAAATATCGTTAGATTTAAACATTTTTGGCTCGTACGATAGCGAGGTATATATCGAAGATTCTCTCAAAATTACAAATCAATTACTCAATTAGGACTAGAGATATCGTGACAACCCTTTCAAATAAATTGGTTCCGAGAAAAACACGTTTAAAGATTCTACTATCAACATTTCGCAATGCGAGTGGCATTCTGTAAACACTTGCAACTACGTTAATTTTACAATTCGTGCAAATTCTTTTGCACACATCGTTCTACAGTAACTTGTACTCAAAGGAAATGCAGAAACAAAAAATCGATTTTTTAAAATTGAAAAACCAAAATATCTCCTTATATGTGTCAGATATTTTTTAGAACTTACTCTACAACAACGAGTCAGACTCGTGATCTAGATTTCGAACTTTAAATGTAAAAAATATTTTATTTAATTTTATTTATAATAGGCACGCAGTAACTATAAATTTGTCGTTCTGCGGAGGAGAAAGAAAGTCTAGTCACCGTTACTGTAAAGTAACTCGTAGGCCAAGGGGTTAAACTAGTTTTTCGATTACTTTCTTGATAATCTAATGGATGGATCTTTCTGTTGTTTCTCCACTCAAGTTGCCGTAACGGGATACCGAATTTGCATGATAAATAAATAATAATAAATATTTTCTGATAGCAAATCAGAATGACAAAACAGAATAGGATTTTCAAAAACGAAAACTATTTGACGAATGCAATTGCGTGTAATGTATAATTTAGTTAACAACGAATGATGCTAATACACGCGCATTAAAATACGAAATTACCGTCAAGCGCTAAACTGGAGAAAGTATTCATGTAAATGATGCGACGGTGAACTGAGTTTCACACTAGCAATTACTCGAACAAGTGTTAGAGCGACGAACGTATTAATGAGCGTTATTAATGAACGCGTTTCTCGTTTGTTTCATGTTTTCAGGAGAACTTCGCGTGGGCGGCGTTGCCGGAAACGCGCGTAGTAGCAGCGAAAGAGGACGCATTTCCGCTTACAGCGGTGCCTCCGATCACGCTGATAGCATGGACAATCCTTCCTCGCGAGAAGATATTTCAGAAATGTATGTTCTCTGCATAATTTATATTTGCAAAACACAAATATCATCCTCGAAAACAGTGTTGTAACATGCCCGTTGTGGTTCTCGTCACTTTGCATTTCTGAACGATATGTGCACGCCGGCTTGGACTTGTGAATTGTTTTAATCGTTTTCATTTTATTTGTTTTCTTCGTTTATGTAATCATTAAATTATCGTTTAATACGATAGCAAAACATTATCCTGCCTACGTTAGCGTCGAAGTTTATTACGATCAAAATTTTTCTGTTCCATCTAACTCTATAATTTATTTAAATAGATTTTTTTTAGAGTTTCTGAAGCGAGTTTAAAGTAAAGTATAGTGTGGAAAAAAATGTTTTCGAGAATATGACACATTTAGAGTGAACCGTATACGTCGAAAAATGAAAGAAGCTCATACTAGATGCCCTTACGGTGTCCTTGATCACAATTTATACATCTCTGAGTTTTGGTTTCAACTGCTAAAATTATTTAAGAGATGCCACTCGTAACTTTATATTTATTTTTTGATCGTGAAAAGAATTTTTGCAATTGACCACTATGAATGCAATTTTGCGAAATATTACGTGAATTGATGACGATTAAAATATATGTAGCTTTAAATAAATTAATATTGTGCATGTATATCTAAAAATTCACAAAATCGGCTATTTAGCCGTTCAAAACCTTCTTTTTCGTACAAATCTGTATTACACATTCGTTTCATAATAGAAATTTAATTAAAGCAATCGATCTCATTTGTAAAATCAAAAAGGTCAGTTAACAAGTAATCGAATATAGCTCACTTATTTAAAATCTCACCTACATACGGATTATTAAGTACGTACAATCAAAACATGTCTCTTAAATATGCGATTTCGGAAAATAAAAACCGAAATGCATGACGGATATTTTACAAATATTTGCTTATAGCTATTAAACACAGGCCGTTCAGTATTACTTATAAATAATCGGTCACTTTGCACAATAATTGGACATAATTACTGATAAAATACGCAAGTTAATAAATTATACTGCTTGTATTATGCAACAATTGCAACGTGGTATTTGTTAAGGTTTACTTTACCATTTACGTATACTTTACATCGTTTCTTAAATGTTTAATACGGAAAGTTTAAAAATCACATAATTTGCCGTTATCGAAATGTTTAAATGAAAAACAGTTTTTTCGTTTTAAGATTATTTACATCAGTCAAATTATTTATACAAATGATTACAGGATGGTAAGATAAAATTACTTCAACTTTTTATTTGAATTTAATGAATTTGGATACTTCTAAACAATAGTATTTCGCGTGTAGAAAATGTATATTTTTATATTTATATATACTGCAAAATGGTCTGAATACTTGAAATACTTAAACTATCTTACAGAAAGGTGACTATTCGATCAGAATTGGCCTAAGTAACGCCATAATTGAATATAGAGAATGTGGAGAATCATTGGGAATTATTTTATACAAACGAAGTAAATTGAGTACTTAATTCTAACAAAAATATGGTGTACGTATCCAAATATCTATTTGCGGAGCCGCAACAAATGTGTAACAAAACAGTTTCGATCATGTTTCAATAAATTTTCGTGCTTAATTATTATTACTGTTCAAAGAGACAAATTTAACCCATTAATTGTTACATCACTGAGAAACAAAACTGAAGAATGTGATTAACACGATAGAATTTTTATATTTTCAATTGAAGTGTTTGACCGTATACAAGATGTATTCCTAAACTGCGGACAATAATACAAGTTGAGAATTTAGCATATAACTTATATACTAAATTAATTATAATTAACGTTTCTATCGAGTTACAAAATAAAATAAAAGCTGTGAGATGCTAAATTAAAAGGTTTCCAGTAAAGCTTCCAGTATGGGAATAAAATGACTCTTGTAACAAATAATTGCTATTATTAATAATATATACGGTTTCTAAACATGGCACTCTTGCTTGTTCGATAAGTTATTACAATCATAACGATTTTAGTATAAATCTGACGCGTATACAGCATATAGCTAAATGCCTTCATGTATTTGTACAATTTGAAAGCTGGAAAGACAAGAAAATTGTAAATATTTCAAGAAACTGTTACCTTTCTTTTTTCTATTCAAAGAAATTAAATGGAATATACAGAAAATAGTTAATCAATTCTCCAGACATTATCGAAACGATTATGCGTTGCTATTGATGGAAGTAGAGTCTTTACTATATTTTATTGAATATCTCGTAAATATGTTTCTTAAAAAATGCACATGATCCATGGTCTACCAAGTATATTATTCCGATACCGAATCAATTTTAACTCTTTACAAACAGACATATTACAAAGTTTTAAAATGTTCTTAACCAATACAGCATTGAAATACATTTTACACATTTGTTTTTATTGACAATTGTCCAAGGGATGATTTTTAAGGAAAAAGAAGAGTTCTCAGATATATACACATACACAAAAAAGAAACCACAATTGGACACGTTAATTATTTTCATAAAAATGTCTTTAACAAATCTTTCCACAATCAAAAAATTCCATTTGTTGGAATATGTTTAATGTTTAAATGTATGATATGTTGTTTGTTTAAATATATTTTCAATTATATTTATATACAAATAATTTGGAATTTTAAGGTTATTATTTATATGATTTTTTTGCGTTCTCATATTATTCTACGACGAAAATGATGAAAATTCTATGACGGAATATTTAGACAAAAATTATTAAAAGAATTTTACTTCGGTGTGACTTTAACTATAGAAATGTATATTTTGTACATTTATAAAATATAACAGCACATATATATATATTATTTACAATTTCAAGAGGCTATGTACAATACTGAAAAATTAGTGTACTCGAACGTTATTGAAAAAAAAAAAACGATATGATTTGATTACATTTCAAATAGTTCTAACATGCTGTTAGTCGATAATTCAGCGACGATAGTGAATACATGTTTAACAATGATACGTAGACCGCTCAAATCATGTAGCTCCAATTAAAAGTAAATAGAACTTGTCTAGAATAAGAATTGATCCGGTATCGGTTCTCTGTTACAGCATTAGACAGTTGTTTGTCCGAGGATTGAATTCAAATTGATATTCTTCGTGAAACGAGTGTAGGTTTTTGTCAAAGCATTGTAAAGCGTTACATTACAAAATTGCGATTCTATTAAAAATGTTTAAAAATTGTGTTTAAATGATTGAAGAACAGATCTCGACGGGTAACAGGTTGAATTCTAACTAATTGAAACCGGGAAAGTGATTAAAAAGTGCCTTTGAATCAAATGAAATAGATATTATGTTAAATAACTTACTTAGAAAAATCATTTTATTACATTTAGCTATAAAAATGTAAATGTTCAAACATTCCACCAATAATTTCTCGAAAGTAGGGTAGATAATTTAAAATATACAATCTGTAGTACAATTATACATATTAACATGTTTGAGGGCGTATGATTTATTAACTTAATAAATAAAAGCACGGAAACTCAAAATCCGAGTCATTTTCTAACGTAATAAACGTCGAGAAAAATTAGTTCTTAATCATTTTAAACGTGTTATATTTTGTCACAAAAATCGAACAAGTATGGGAATAATAATACCCCTGTAAAGTACTTTAACGAAAGAATTATCCAATTTTTGATTGTAATTTAATTTTAATTAAATTTAATTATTGTAAACAAGTACATTAGCGTCTAAATAGTATCTTATACGACTAAAAACGATAACGAGAGGAACTATTTAATATTTTTGTAAAAGTCTCCCTTAAATTTGCACAATTAAGTCGAGAGATTGGGACCATCAAAATTTTTATTTCTATAATGAAAGTGATGGAAACGAAATTAGAGATCACACGTTTCGGATCACTTTAAACTTTCTCCAAGTGCTTTCTTTTTCGAACAACTCCCAACAAACTTATCCAAAGGCAGGGAACAGGTTGTTTTATAGAAAAAAGATTGCTTATTGTTTTGCTTAATTTCTTTAAAAACTTTTAAGTTTTAAAAATTTAAAGTTTAAAAATTTAAGTTTTAAAAAGTTTTAGAAACTTTTTAACTTATGTTTGGTAAGAATATCACAAACCAAGTCATCCACAACAGATTCACTACATTCGTTTCGCCATGAGTATAGAAACATACTTCACACGTATCGTACTTTCATCCATAGTTTCGCACAATTTTCATTGTCTTGATTGCAGTCGTTAATCTCGCTTACGTTATAGATATAAATTTACGTTTAATTAATTACGATTACATAGGGTGCAGCAAAATATTTCCAGTAAGCCAAAGACGTCAAACATAAACAGGTCTGAAAGTTACAAAGAGCGGATACACCACAAGGTAAGAATCCAAAATTTTATATCGTTACTAATTATTATTAAACTTACACGACACGTATACATCGTTTGAGTTTTTTGAGACTTTATTTTGTAAATTATTTTCCGGACACACGACCAAATGAATTTTTATTCAAACCGGTTGTCTTGGAATCGTTTGATAAACTGCATTTCTAAATATTCTTGTGACTTTTCGTTGCAGCGACAGTTACGGGAAAAACGGAAGACCAGTGATCCAAATCTTTCCAAAACAAAGTAAGTACTTCTTCTTTGTTTTAAAAATTACATGATACTCGCACATTAGATTGATTAACAAATATTTTTGGGTGAAGTATAATCGTATACGGTTGGCGATGAATTAGATTTACATTACTTCACGTGGAAATTTGAACTGTTTTAAAATATTAATTACTACGTTGCATACGTACAAATGAAACAATATCCATTGTAAAGAAAGAAATTGCTTTTTTAATGTAAAACATTTGAATAATGTCAATGTATTCCGTGATTATACAATTCACCGATACTGACATAGTTAATATAATTAATTTACACGAGTAGAGTTATGCATTATTTAAATATTATACTTATAATATTATAGTAGTATTTCGAGTTAGATTAAAATTTGAATATATTGTAGGCCTTGGTAATTTATAAACGAATCTCAAAGAATTTTAGGATATCTTAAAAATTGTTGATTTTATAGACGTGAAATACAATATCAACTTGTTTTCATTAAATTATAATACCTAAACACACAAATCGATAATAATGTGTTGTTAGAAACAAATAGTGAAAACATAAGAATAATCTATTTATCTAGTACAAAACGTTGTCACCTGAAGAAAGTATATTATAATCATTTATTTTGCAATTGTTTTAAGCAAATGTAGGGAAATATTTAAAAAATAGGAAAGCTATTAAATTATTATTATTACTAAATTACTAAATTACATTATTATTGCATTATTTAAATATTATACATGCATCAAGCGAAAATAAACAGTGAATACAATTTTAAAGTCAAATTGCAGCATTTTACGCAACGGTAAATCCATGTAAAAATTCTTTTTTACTCTTCGTATTTTATAGTACAAAGTTATTGATTTTTAACACTTTACCGATCGGCGGTTGTTTCACAATTTTTTAAGGTCCACAGTCCATGATTGAAAACTTTTTAACCGATCTTTCAACGTTGACAGGAATTTTTATTGAGTATCCTTAAGACATCTTCGGTAAAGTTATCGAATAATTTCGTTGCAAACTGCAATGTAAAAGTAGTTTTTTAAGTTTCATTCTGTTAAGTGCAATTATTGAAAGTACTATTAATAGGCTTCCTTCCGGTCAGTAAAGTGTTAAGATCGTCATTTTAAATTATCTTCGACGCTGATTCACTCTAATTGAACGGATTTTCTTTATTGTACATCGTGATAGCCAAATCAGGCGTTTCTTATAAAGTTTTTATAGTCGGGGTTCCAACAGTTCGTAAATTAAAAAATTTTCCCCTTTTCCGAAGTTGAATTTCATAACAATTATTGATAACTAAAAAATACGAGTTTCAAATTCGTGTTTCAGCATTTATAAGAACCAGCAACCTATAAATCTCTCGCACGAAACATTTCTATGTATAAATTCTTCCGAATACGGCTATTCGCATTTTTATAACATAATAAACATAAAAACATCAGCGAATTATCGAATGTGTGAAACATTCGTACTATATCAACGTTCGTTTTTTTTTCTACAGTTATTTTGAAAATTCAGAATCTAAGGCGAAATCTAACTACATCGCGTGATAAAAGAAAGTAATAACAACGCAAGTTTTGATCGTGAGTCAGCAAATAAAATATTTCTGCAATTATCAAGGCAACGCCTTCTTAGCTTCATGATTATCATGTAATTATCGTCGTTGCATATTAAAAACACTTCCAGCGGTAGTTATATCAAATTTTTAATAATTACCAATGAATATAAACATAATTAAAATTTATATTGTCCTTTTTTGACGGTTTTTATATAAAGTAGGTGGTACGCCTTATCGTATGGTGTACGCATGTTTTCCATCAGACTCTTTAGTTTTTATGAAAAAAATATGAAGTTACGATTTTTCGCAAAAAATTTCGACTTTATAATGTAAATTGAAAGGAAAAAATGCAACTATTTAGGAATTTTGTTAGTTTATCGACGACATTTTATCATTACCTAACGAAAAATCGCCTTAGGAGCTCAATTGGTCGAATAGATCGTTCTGTATCGTGTACACAAGATTCAGAAATATGATATTGAGAAAAATGCGTTTAAAGTTTTTCGACTGTTAGAGTAGTAGTTATTGAACACTTACTTCTGGAGGCAAGTAATCCGCTATACCAGGGCCATATAGTAAGCCTTTTGTGGCTTCAAAAATTCATTTTGCTCCATTTGGTGCATCTTACGAGAAATTCGTGCCTCTTTTGTGCTGCTTTGTCTGTGGCGTTCCTGTTTCGTTATGCCCTGTGCGTCATACGTATCGGCAAAGAATTTGCATTGTTGCCCGATATTAATATTTAATACATTCATTATTTTTAATATAACTGAATAGTCCTCGTTAAAAATGCCAGCCGCAATAACGGCGGAGGTTTCGATAATTTTTGCTCCGGAATTTAGATGCTTTGGATTTAGGCGCCAAACCGTTGAATTGAAACTTTCATTGCAATTCTGTGTGTGTCCACCTAGGCACCTGGATAATAAATCCTCCTTTGAAAGTTCTTCATATATCGGTTTTAAATGTTTAAGGACATCTGGGTGAAGAGGAGTAGGATGATTAAAATTATCTAATTCACCTTTCGCTTCAGCTTTGCGCCACTTGCACCTGACGCTTACCTGTTCGGCTAGCTGTATCTCCCAAAATACATAAAATTTTGCTCCGTAACTTTATACACGTATTCTAGACACATACTGGAATCAATTTCAAACAAAACAAAAAAATCGAAAATTTTCATCTTATAAAGTGTATTACCCCCTTAAAAGCGCAAAGGTGTTCGCATTACCTAAATTCTACTTTAGCAATCGGAAATTGTTCGATATGTTTTCAAAATTCTTTTACATTTCTCAATATTAAACGTTTTTCAACTGAAACACGTATGCCATATTTTACAATTCAAATAGAGTATGTTTTCCCTGGTATTACTCTGCATATGTCATCATGAAAGAAGAAGCACTCTGCAATATCTTTCATATCTTCTAACAAAGCACGACCTTGCTTTGGATTCGGTGTAACCATTATCCTGTACTCACCGTCTAGCCGTATAGTAAAAGATTGAAATATGCGTTGCTCATTTTCAAATAATCCACAATTTCGGCATACATGTTAAAATTCCAAATTTTTCATGCATGAACTTGTTCCGAACTTATTTTTCAATTATAGAAAATATCTGAATCTATTTTGCGCTTTTGATTACTATCGATACTTTTTTTTAGAAAAACGATGAACTATACGCGATAGATTTGGTTGTGGGTGGGAGTTATCTCTAGACCATGGCCTATCTTTCGAAGATGAACGCTGGGGTACTTCATGATCCGAGGCCCCAAGTTGATGACGCTACCGCTTAACTTGATACATCAGCAGTCGATAACGATCACAAGCTAAGGAATGACGGAAGATTAAAAAATTCAGTTTTAAAGAGGAAGAATCGTAAAATACTTCGCATAATTTTTCAAATTTTTGTATACTTGAACCGAGGTTATATTTGGGAAACAAGAATATTCTTAATGTTTTCGCATTAAAAAATGACATTTATTTATAAAATGATTAATTATTTTTAAAAACAGTCTTTTGCGATTATGGGTAAAAAAATGTTTGCATCTTTCACCACCTCTTGCCCTATTACAACGAGTCAGACTCGCGATGAAAACTAAACAAAGTCTGACAAATATAAATATTATACCGTTCTTTTTAAATGAAACCAAATTAGTACGAAAGTTCTGTTCAGCGAAGAAAGACGATACTGTATTTTTAATAGCGAATTGCATCTTAGAAATGTTTTGATTCATAGTTGAAGATAACTCATTATTCAGTAAAAAAAATGTTTTTTCTCATTTTAATTTTTTGAATCAGTCCTTTCTACGTTTCCTACATTGATCTTACTTACCCTATATTTAAATTATAATACAAATTATTTTCTGTCTTTCCACGAGTATTAACCCTTTGCACTCGAAGCAACTTTAATTCTCAAATTAAGAGATTTCATTCCACCTCGACCATTTTTATCTTGCGCAATCCTTTTTACACTGTACACCCGATATTAAACATACTTCCTCATACAATAGTTGAATTTTTAACAATTTATAAAATACAGAGGAATTTAATAATATTGTTGCGCGTTTTCTGTTCCTCGTTCGGCGAACGACGCGGCATCTCGTTTATTTACAATTATATCTGTACAATTAGTGACTTTTTACAACCAGAATACAATTCGGATAAATCTATCAATTTGTCGTCCAGACCGCTCGACAGCCACTCTTCGACTCTCTGGATTGTCTGTCTGTACAACAGTTCCGTGACAACCACCTTCTTCTATTATTTTCTTAAGAGTTGTTCACCATGAAGTAATTCTTCATTATGGCGACTCCATATGAACAACCGTCGTAACAATATGATAACTGTTTTAAATATGGTATGACAATTTTTACTGGTGCTTCAGAGTCACCATTCGAGTGCAAAGGGTTAACCCATTGGAATACAATAACGTCTGTTGGACGCCATCCATTTCATATGCCATTGTAGACTTTGGCGTCTCCGAGATGTCAAGAGCTGTCTCTGACGGACGCCGAAAATTGTGCATCGATTCTGTATCATTTAAAATGCTCAAAATGCTCTCTCCTCCTTTCTCCAAAACAATACCGATAACAAAATCGTATCGGCAAGCCAGCACACCAGAAAGAAATACATTGAAAGCAGTATTCATTATCAGTATAACAGCGTGTGAGTGAGTGAGGTGAATATGACCGATGTGCGGTATGATTGAATCTTGATGCGACCGAAACATACAGTGGCACACAAAAGTATTCGGACACTCTTCAAACTTAAATAACTTTTTTAAGATTGCACGAGACGTCTTGATTTTTCTTGAGCAATTAGTTGCATTGATTTAATAAATGAATATGCAAAACGAATTTTGTAAATATTGGAATTGATGTGAATTACATGACCAATAAAAAAGGAACTTCACACAAAATTTCATATTCATAATAAATTTTCCATTAATCAAGACTAATAAAATTATAAATTAAAATGTCGCAAAATTGAAAAATATTTTTTAACTTATTCAAATGCAATTCATTAAATATCTCAAAACAAGAAATATATGACTTAGACCACTTTCATAAGTATGGGCACATATGACCGGTGTGCGGTATGATTGAATCTTGATGCGACCGAAACATATGACTGAGGTGCGGTGTGACTGTGAAACATTGTATGAAAGAAGCGGCTTGCGACAAATGGTCAAGCATCCTCGTGGTGTGATTGACAGATGTGATTGTTAGATGTGCGGCGCGTTTAACCCTTTGCTGTCGGTGTCCCCGTAGTGGGAACATTTTTAACTATTCTCGGACGTATTAAATTTGGACATGGGTGTCGTACTGATCGGAATTAATTTCCGTTGAAATAGCAGTGATACATAACGTGCAAGATCATGAAGAGTAAACAAGATTTATTAATTCTTTTGACAACTCAGTTACATGTTTATACAATAATATGTTTTAATGTCATGCTTTTATGCAAAAATTATATTTTATAGTTCTCCAGTGTGTGGAATTTTTCAAAACTGTCTCCAATATGCAGTCCTGGTTTTCGACTGTATGTATCGCAAAAATAATTTGTTTGACGTCTTCCGCCTTTAATCTTTCTATTGGAACATACGGAACAATCTTTACTTTTTTCGTCTTCACAACGTCGCAATATGTGCAGTTTTCCGTTCAGCCTTTCGTCTTTATCTGAGGTCGATGGTCTTCCTGAGTTTGATGATGCTTCATCACGAAAATCACCTACAAGTTGGTCCACCAATTTTCGGACGAACATGAAATAGTGACATGGGCGTCTTGTTATCTCTTCTAGCTGTCACCTTATATAATATGTAACTATTGATTGCACAAACTTCTAATCCCCAGAAAAAAATCTTTCTCCGCCATTTGCAAGATTTTCTCAAGAAACAATATGAACTTGCTAATTGGTCAGCCCTGTCAACACCTTCCATATTCATATTGTAATTTATAATAACATTGGGTTTCTTTATATTGACGGTGCCATCTTGTTTCAACCTTCTTTCTATACTTGTCGTGTCCGAGGTATAGAAGCTGCTTAACATGGTGACTATTCTCTTATTTTTCCACGCCAATAATAGAATATCACCTGATCGACAGGCAGCAACAGTATTACTTTTTGTTACAGCTGGTTTTTTTAAACCATTGCTGGTATATATTGCTGATAGGAGCGCCGTATTAGTTCATGAACTAATTATTCCTCAACGAGTAAAACTAAATGTCAAACTCCACGGTAACTTAAGTTAGAAAAAAATTGGTATGACAAGGAGTTAATAGTAACCGTGATGGAACTTGTTTTGGCAAGGTCATTTTCGTACAGATTGGCCAAAATGGGAAACTATAAATGTCTGTGTTTTTTTTTAAATTTCGATTGTACAAATGATGGCTCAAATCCTTTCTATTTTCATTACAACATATTTCAATTTCATTGACATATCGTCCCAAACAAGTAATCGTTATCAGTAGAAACTTTATACGTATATCTTTTTCAAATTATATAGGTTGATGTATGTAATATGTTTTTTCGTTATACTTATTTTAGTAATTAATCTACATTTAGAATTTTTTGGGTACAATTTTATCCAAATATAAATCTAAACATGTCAAGCAGATAAGTGACAATTGTGACGAATTTGCTTGAGTTTAAGTCCAGTTTTGTGAAAACCGCATTACGCATAAAATAGCTTGCTTCGTAATTCGATGATTCATATATGAAAACTATTTTGACGCATATAAGTTGCAGAAAATCCAACGATCCCTTTCCGCGAATTCATCGTTATTCAAACGCATAGAGTTTGTAATTCTTTCTAATAAATATAGTGCTGTGACGACCATCTTTCCCACTGTTCTTTGATAAAACTTATGTATATGATAGTTTTTAGATTCACATTCGCACATACAACCGGAAATAATTGACAAATGGACTTAGGCCACTTTCAAAATAAACGGCTCAGATATGTTTTAATTTAATTGTAAACGTGGTATCCAATGACTTAAATAAATTTCCTTTTTGATTTGTTATTGTAGAATGCATACTGAAAACTGTAGACTCACGTGTGCACATAACAGTGTTATTTCAAGTAGTTTCTAAAATTAATTTCTTTCATTTTAAATTTCACAAAAGAGTCAACATGTGAGTTTTCTTCCTTATCGTTATATTTGTACTGCAAGGTATGAAACTGTGAATTTGTATATTTACTAAACACTTACGATGTAATTAAATTAATTAAATACAAATGAATTGGTTCGACGTAATGGTAATATTCTTCTTTTAAAGATTTCCTTAAAATCGAGTACGATTTGGTTACTATCATTGACACCCGAAGAAGCCAAAAATACACAGTGCATCCCACGAACTCTGACCACCTAAAATATCTCCGTTACTTTAAACAGTACGCAAAATGAAAAAATTATTTTCATGTATTTAAATCGACTGACTTAATTTTTTAATTCTCAATTTCGATAGAACGGCGAATTCTAAAAAAAAAGTACTAAAGTTCTTGAAATAATTTTATTTTATTATTAATTTCTTTATAAAATAAGAAAAAACGACACTTCGAACACTTGATTCGTATCACTCTCAAATAGAATAGGATACGTACAATCAAATTATCTCCGTCACAATAAGTTTATACCGGTCAATTTTCCCCTATTATTTACAATTTTATAAAAATCTAGTATAAAAAATAAGTCATTCCATTTATAAACAACCAAAGCAACCTCCATGCCTCTTTTGAACATCTATTTGCCAAAAAACTGCTGTTTGCTTCAAATCCTATAACGTATTTGAAATATTTTCTGGTATTGCTTAACACTTTACTGACTGGAAGCCTATTAATAGGACTTTCAATAATTGCACTTAACAGAATGAAGCTTAAAAAACTACTTTTACATTGTAGTTTGCAACGAAATTATTAGATAACATTACTGAAGATGCCTTGAGGATTTTTAATAATAATTTCTGTCAGATCGGTTGAAAAGTTTTCAATTATCTACTATGGACCTTAAAAAATTCTGAAACAATCGCCGGTCGGTAAAGTATTAAAATATCGAAGACATTTCGGGTGAACAGAGTTTGTGAGAAACACTTCATATGTACAGCATTAAATAAATAATTTTATGGTAAATAAATAATAGAATAACATGAACATGATATTTTTACAACACAACATATAACGTAAACATGATATACAATTTTGAAACACCAAATTGAACTTCTTTTTAGCGGGAGAAGTGTATAATTGTTTATACAACTTTGCGCAGTAAAGATTCGTTATTTCAGGAGGTAGCCAGTCAATTTCTAGAAATTTACTTGTAGAGGTGGGCGATTCGTATACCCGCTTAGATTCTAGGTAAGACCCATTGGAACGATGGAATTACCGCGCGACGATTAGAAATGAATAAATCCAGGATGTATCTTAAAAGTTCTAGACCAATGTAACTGAGTAAACAAACAGTATTAATACACGGTCGAGATCAGTTCTAGTTACTCGTGTCCGTCTCAGTAAATAGAGACCATTCATTCACGGTTCGTTTCAGTTCGATTGTTGAATCAAACTGTTACAGATATTAACAAACATACTTCGAAAAAGTAAAACGAAATTGAATTATTCTTTGAAGATAATGTCACCGTAGTCGATAATGTCTAACCTCCGAAACAAAGCGTTAAATGTTCCACGAATTTAACGAAAGCTGGTGATATTAAAAATTTTTAACGAATCCACTTGTTTTCTCACGTTCAACATAAAATTCCGAAGAAAACGCGAAAATTTTGTATGCCGCAGGTCCGCGGTTGACATTTATTACCAATTTCGCAATTGATAAAAAACGAAGCGACAAATTTGCGCGACGTTTATCATTTAAATATAATCCAACATTGAAATACGATCTGAATAACAGATTCGGTCACGTTTTCTAACGACACTACAAAAAGCAACGTGTTTCGTCGAAAAGTGAGCTTTTACATTTGTTTTCTTTTTCCGCTATTCTAGGCATTCTGTCAATTATTGTAGTTTGTTTACTGTTGTCCGGGATAGATCCTTCCAACCATTTCGCAAAGCGTTCCAGATTTCATTTTTAGACTTTCAGCAGTACTCTTTAGACTTCCTGTCCAAGCGATCGTACAATAACCATGTGATTTATACATAATATAAGCTGGCATTCGAACAGGCGAAGCATTAAAAAAAAGAAGTAAACAATGGATGTCTCAACTTTATACAACATGCACGGTATTAACCCTTTGTACTCGAATGGCGCCTCCAAGGCGACAATAAAACCTGCCATACTATTATTTAAACAACTTTTACATCGCTAGGTTTTCAGTTGAGAAATGGATAAAAATGTTAATGTTCTAAGTACGAGTCGTAGAAATTAATTCCGTATGAACGGAAGAAAATCAATTATCTACAATTGAACTATTATAGACAAAAATATTGTTTCGATTTTGTAGTAGAACTGCTTCGAGTGCAAAGGGTTAACCCTTTGATTATCTTAACCCTTTGCACTCGAAGCAGTTCTACTCCAACCTCAAAGGATTTTTTCTGACCTAGAATATTTTCATTCTACACGATATATTTCATCTTACGCATACGAAATTTGTTTACTATTACTTGTCCTTGCAACGATTAAATTTTTACGAATTTCATTGACACAAGTATAGCGATGTACAGATTGTTTTAAACAGTGCTGCAGTTATTTTTAGTAGTCCTGAGAGTCACCGTTCGAGTGTAAAGGGTTAAGATAATCTTCAGTCATCCCTCGCGTCGATTTAACACACTTTCCACTAATGTTGACTAAACATTCTTTTCAACACTGTTTTATGAATTGCAAACGACGCTAGTAATCGGGCATTAAACATATCCTCTTTACGTCGTAGATTTTCATTTCTTCGGAAGGAATTCGAAAAAGAATGAAAGATTCAACGAAAATCGAGTGTTGAATCATAGTAGAGTTGCCTATGTCATGGAAGGTCAAGTTTAACGTGTACCATAAATGGTATACTTGACCTGGAACGTGTTAATGGACGTAGATTTTCATGTATCTGAAAGGAATTCGAAAAAGAATGAATGGTTCAACGAAAAATCAACAAAAATCGAGTGTTGAATCATGATAGAGTAGCCTATGTCATAGAAGATCGAGTTTAACGTGTACCATAAATGGTACACTTGGCATGGAACGTGTTAATGAAGGTAGATTTTCATGTATTCGAAAGGAATTCGAAAAAGAATGAAAGGTTCAACGAAAATCGAGAGTTGAATGATAGTATAGTAGCCTATGTCATGGAAGGTCAAGTTTAGCGTGTACCATAAATGGTACACTTGGCATAAAACGTGTTAACGAAGGTAGATTTTCATGTATTCGAAAGGAATTCGAAAAACAATAAAAGGTTCAACGAAAATCGAGAGTTGAATGGTAGTAGAGTTGCCTATGTCATCCTTTCGTATTTACAACAGTGTAGTCTTCCGAGTTCGTATACCGAACTCGAGCCGTGTCGTAATGAAAAACGAAATCGGCCAAGTATTTTCGATTGTCATATTTTGTCGCTGGTGTTAGCAACGAACGAGCAAAGACTAGCGATGCCTCGCCGATTCCGGCTTCAATTCCGAAACCACACTCGGAACGTCTATTCCCGGCTTTTACTCGACCCTGGAATTTTTCCGGCACATCGTGTATAGATTTTTGGCAGAGTTCTCCGACTAATGTTCTTCCCGGCAACTTTTCGTTCCTTCGGTGTTCTATATTGTCGTGTTTTCCACGTGCGAACGGCGCAGACTCGATTCGGTCTCTTCCTCTGGCCGAAGGTGTCTTTGCCAGGCCAGGAGGCCTTCAGTCTGACGTTAAACGTTCAATTTCGCGGATGGCTATTGCGCCGTTTCGTCGGTACCGTACACCCACGCGTTCGCCCGTATCGTTTACCCGCAACGGCGAGTTTCGATCGGCATCGACGCGTTTCGCGATTTCCGTCGGACCGCCATCATCGAAGTCCTTTACCAGTTGATCCTTCTCTTGTTCCCCAGTGAGAAAGGATATCGACCGTCGGAAACTTCGAACGGACCTGTAGAATCTTTCGGTCGGTCGTGTGTTCGATAAGCAATTATTGATTCAACGAATTAACGATTGTTCTCTGTCGTTGGTGGTGCCGTTTTTCTTTTAAACACGTACATTGTCGTGACGCGACGGTCGCCAGTGTCCCGTTAAGCTTGATCGGATTATTTACGTATGTTGAACTGTTCCAAATACTGTGATCATCGACTTGATTTTTGTTCCGGGAGATACGAGGATTCCTCGTAGTTCTTTCATGATAGTTTTCAAATGATTCTACGTGCTCGGTTGCGTCGAAGAATTTGTGTCTTAGTTCTGATACACGAATTCACCGATGCTCGATTAGGAATGATTTCCTATGCACGCTAGGATCTTCTATAAATGTAATTTAAATACTGTATTATTAATCGAAATAAGCTAAGTATTAGCTGTGATAGTTTGTTTAGCAAATCCGGTAATCATTTAACGGGAACGATTGAATAAATTAAATTATTTACTTACACGTGACTCTAACAGGCGCGCGGCATTTTTGCAAGAAGTCCTAAACTAATAGTATCCGTGTTAACACTAACTGCATTATGCCCGGTCGAACAACAATATTTTATTCTATAATTATTGAAATTACAAAGATGTTTTCATTAGGAATTATTAAATAAAGTTCTTCCTTCCTTAAATAAATTTTTGTAGAACAAACTATACTAGTTATATTTTGTGCTCGGTACACTTAATATTAACTCTTTTCACTCCAAGCAATTTTAATTCCAAAGTCGATACATATTTTTGTTCTAAAATAATTCCATTGTACGTGGTTCATTTCCTTTCGTGCATACAAAATTTGTTACTATAAATCGTACGTGCAACACTTCAATTTTTACTAACTGCCTAAATACAAACATTGCAATATAAAAATAGTTTTGAATAATAGTCTGACGATTTTTAGTGTCGTCTCAAAGGAGCCATTGGAGTCCTAAGATCTAATGAAAGGTTTTAATTCGTCGGTTTATGTTGCGCGACGGTTTACACTGATTTGTTATGAGTCGAGATACGTCGTGTATACTCATTTTTATGTTTACTTTTATTTATTTGCGAAAATATAATTTCGTAGTGACAAATGATCGAAATTGTTGCGACGAGAATGCCATCGAATGCAGTACAAATTAATTATAGAAATCTGAATGTTACAGACAGAGCTGAAGATCGCACACAGATGATTTGAAGTTAAAATATTTAAATTGACTTGCTACGGTAAACAGCTGAATTGTGCTAACGCGAGTATCGAGGTTCGAAAAGTTATTATAACAGCAGATCGATTGAATTATATTCGACAGGTGTTCGAATGTTAGAACAAGAATGTGTATTTAGAATGACATTGTATCGGGAGGGTGGACCACGTTAATGGGATCCCGTAAATATACTTGATATTTATGGATACCCGAAAATGCTTTGTAGAACATAAAAAATTGTTCTATTTATGACATATAGTGTACAGAGAGAACCACGCAAACGCGACAAGTAAATATAAAAATTATTTAGAATATGGCAATTATTATTTTTTTACGCTTACGTACTAGACATTTCAAATTAAAATGCTACGTTAAGTAATCCATTTTATTAACATCAGTGCGCATGAAATCTTTCTTTCGCTGAAAATAGTATTAACGAATATAAATTTTGTATTCCCTTCGCTATTTAATGTAAACACACAGACTTTAATTAATGGAGAGAATAATCACTTTCGAACAAAATCATTTCCAGCACTTTCTATATCTTCTCCATCTTCACACTACGTAACTCGTGAAACATTACATAAAGTTCTACCAAGTGTAAATCTGTTCGACATAAATTCAGTGAATACGAATAACAATGTAGGCTTTCAGATCCTAATTTATACGTTTTTGTAGATTTATTTGCACAAAATATGATCTAATACCTGACATTATCCGTGTAATCGAATCACTGCTTAAATTAACACTAGAACTACCATACCAGTCAGTTCGACTGGTTCATAGTTTTTTCTTTCGCAATTATTGAAATTATAAAAATGTTTTCATCAAATATTTTCGAATATACTTCTTTAATGACGTACACGTTACAATAAGAATTGTGTGAGGTTTTAATAGATGCAGTCTCGTTATTATTCTAAAGCAATGTATATCGTTGGATTTATTGTTCGGTAGTTCTAGTGTTAAATATCATTCGCTTTAAATTATAGCTTTAAATTGTACAAAATTAAAATGAATTTTTGAATTTAATTGTTTATAACCTTAATTTGTATAAAATTAAATTAAATTTTTATAGTTTTAAATTGTACAAAATTAAAATGAATTTTTATAGCTTTAAATTGTACAAAATTAAAATGAACTTTATATCTTTAAATTGCACAAAATTAAAATAAATCCTTGGATTTATCGTTTGGTAGTGCTAGGGTTAACAAGAAGAAAAAACTATATCTTTCTCAAATAATGTTAGCGAGTTCAAAATTGTCAGAATTACCGAGGATACCATTGAATAATTTGTACATCTTTATACATCTATTAAAACATTATACCTTGTTGTATTATTGAAATTGAAAAGAAGAGAAGAAATTATTTTGGCTGTAGCCATCGGACATTCTGCAGATACGTCTTAACTAATTATTTCTGTAACAAATATCTGGAAACTGGAAAAATACTATAACCCGAGAATATAGATATTGTCATAATAAATCTAAAGTAAATATTTAATAAAATGCACTAGCAGCGTTTCAACTCGTTAAACTCAAGTGACGACTTTGAGACATCGCTATAGTTTATACTATAACTTCAAACAAATTTTATCATTTGCCTCTATAAAATAAGTTACTAAAAATTTCATTCGGATACGAGTAAATGCATTCTATTTCGAATTTTTCTATTTAGAACATATCTTGGGTAGAATGAAAATGTTGAATTCTGCAGTACTTCAATAAATATCGCTTCAAATACAAAGGATTCAAATATTTGTGGACGTATCATTTGACAAACAATTAAATGCCCGTGTCAATACTGCATTCGACAGTTTGAACATGTTTATAATAAAATACCTCTTATATATCTGCAGAAATATTTACTATCTTTTTAACACTTTACCGACTGGCGATTATTTCAGAATTTAAGATTTATTGTCTATGATCGAAAACTTTTCAATGGGTCCCTCAACGCTAACAGCAATTTTTATTGCAAATCAACATGATTTAACTACAAATTACAATATAAAAACAATTTGTTAGGTTTCATATTATTGCAGTGCAACTATTGAAAGGCCTAATAATAAGTTTCCGATCGGTAAAGTGTTAATAGATACAGTCTCGTTATTATTACAAAGCAATCTATATTGTTGGATTTATTGTTCGGTAGTTCTGGTGTTACTATATGACTACTCTGAACGAATTAATAATCAGATGCGACCAATTCGATACACAAAAATAGTATAATTAGGAACAATTTTTAAGGCCACACTCGATACTCGTTTAATTTACGTGCTTTTTGCGTATCCGCATTCGAGACGAGATCCAGTTAGCCGGTGACTTGCAGTAAATAATATAACATGGCGTCCTTTTTTACCATAACAACAATGTGCTACCAGAAAACCCCCTCCCCCGTCTTTATATAAGCACCAAAGGAAATCTTAGATCGTGCGAGGCATTATTGCGCGATAATTCTCCTATCCTCGTAAATCTAATGTGATAATGGGAATCAGGAATTTGAATTGGAATTTGAATGGGAATTGTACAATGACTTGTAGAAAAAAAATGTTTCACTGAGCGAACATACTCGAGCATCCATGGATGCTACTTCATTAAAAAAAGATTTTAATGTAAAGTTGCCCAGTGTTGTAAAGAATCGCCGTAACAATATTTCTTAACAAATATCTACAAATAGTTTCAATGTTTGAACTGTACGCAGGCAAGCTATTAAAAAAAATTATTTGGACGTTTCTTTTGATACGGAAAAAATACAGACGGAAGATTAAAATTTTGAATATCATTGTATGCACATTGAATTCCATTTTTGTCGCATTAAGAAATAAAAATTTAATTCTGAACGTAAAAACCGAATATAAACGGCAGACTGTCTTAGACGAATTACGTTAATGTCTTTAATTAAATCTTTATGTGATTTTTAGCTATAATTGTATTATGAATTTGCAGAAATAATTGTGCAAACTAATTGTGTCAATATAAATTTTTCTCAACAACAATAAAGCATAAAATATAAGGCAATGTAATTTACATGTGCTTGGTAGTTAAATTTGTTTCATTGCCATACTGCGAGACTAGGACATGTTAGTTTGTGTAAAGTTAAAATTAACTCATTTTTGTTGCTTGAAAATTTTTAAGCGATTATGTATGTATATTAAAAAATTTATAAGAAAGGGGTATTTTTATTATAAATATACATTTCAAGAACGTTTCTTTGAATAGAAGTTCTTTTTTACCACTACATTCAAATGGCAATATTAAGTTAAAGGATGTTGATGCAATATGTTGCGTACAAAAGCAGCACTTAGTGTTGCAAAAAATAATATTAGGCTATGGTGGAATATTAGAGTTCTTTAGCACGTGTATATAAAATAAACATTAACCCTTTGCACTGCAAGCAATTTTAATTTCTAACTCGAGACATTTTTCGGTTTTAGAATAATTCCATTGCAAGTGGTTAATTTCCTTTCGTGCATATAAAATTTCTTTCTATTAATCGTATGACCACACTACAATTTTTACTAACTTCTTAATTACAAACATTTGTAATATATAAATTGTTTTGAATAATAGTCTGACAATTTTTAGTGTCTCCTCAGAGGAGCCATTGGAGTGCTAAGGGTTAAGTAACGAAAAACTGTAGAGTGATTCGAATTCAATTTTAACGTCAAGTTTTTCATTGTTACTATTGGATCTAGTTCAATGGCAACTTACAAAATATTCTCGTCGAATTCTTCAAGCCTCTCAGTCAGCACGAGGTTCGTCTCTGATATTGCAATTTCTAGATCCGCATTTCTTAAGACTTCATCACCGTTTCTCGGGTATATAATATACCCATGTATTTCTTTTAATATTATAGAATACTAAATATTTTTATACTACATACTACTATATATTACAATACTACAATTCTACAATACTACAATATAATATAGAATATAATATATAATATATAAATATAAAATTAAATATAAATATAAAGACGAAATAAATCATGTAGAATAAAAATGTCCTCGGTAAGAAGAAATGCCTTGATCTTCGAGTGGAAACAATTTCGAATGAAAAATATTAAAATAGTTCATTAATAGTCGTCATGTTTAGAAACGTTAAAACCATATTAAGGAAAATCTAATTTCTTATTTTCTACGTATTTTTATTTTTTAATATAGAATTATTGGATATAGAAAGCAATTTGCCAGCATTTCATACAAGTTTCTAGCAATATCTATTTATCTGCCTTTATTTTCATTACCTCGTAATAATTGATATGATATTGGCATGTCGGGACGATGAAATACGTAAACGCGTGCATATACGTATGCAGTTGGTAGAAGTATGTAGTTCAAGTCGTCGTGCTTTTCTCTCACAATATAATATTTAACAATGTTTCACTTGTAACCCTTAGCACTCGAGTGGTGACTCTGAGGCACCACGGAAAATTGCCATACTATAATTGAAAACAATTTTAACATCGATATCTTTGCATCTAAGGAATTGTTAAAAATTTAACGGTTGTAAGGATGAGTAATAATAAGAAGTCACATATGAACAAGACGAAATAAATCACGTAGAATGAAAATGTCCTCGGTGAGAAGAAATGCCTTGATCTTCGAGTTGAAACAATTTCGAATGAAAAATATTAAAATAGTTCATTAATAGTCGCCATGTTTAGAAACGTTAAAACGATTTAATAATTCGAAGTAATCGACGATGAATGATAACGATAGCTGCTATGAAAAATAATGTGTCAGTGGAATACTTACGCAGTGGCTCGCCGTTCGGAAAGTTCGTGACATTTTAGAAGTGGTGACTTTAATGTCTTCTTACGTCAATAATAAATGTTCGAGGCGCTCAGAAATCAGCGTGTCAGCCTTCAAAATGATCGTGAATTTATTGTGTTGTGAAAAGGTAGTGGCTCGAACTGCTGACTTAAAAATAGATCCTGGTTTTGGAATATGAGGTTCAGAAATCAGAGATGGAAGGCAGAAGAAATTGACATCGTCAAGAATCTGTAACGTGTGTATCAAGTCCTTTCTTCTTCTTGTACACATTTTCACGACGAGCAGTTTTAAAAATAAATAATCTATAAACACTAAAGTGAAATAATTATTTGTAAATCAATAATAAATTAAACAGCCTGTTATTTCATTACCGTTTCGGATGGACCTTTAAAAAATTTTCATACATGATACTCGCAAACCGATGATTTTGTAAATAACAGATGTTCAATTCTGAAATTTTGATGAAACTTATGGGAACTTATAATTCTTTGAAAAATATTTGATACGTGTTTTTTTTTATCAGCAACCATCCACATTGAAGGGGTAAAAATAGCCCTCAAAGTTGGGGTATTTTTGAGATATCTCGGAAACCAGAAGTCGGAAAAATTTGAATTTTTTTTAAATTGTGTGTGTTTTCAATGAGAAATGTAGTCGCGCAAGAAAATTTTAACAGAGGCTTTTTGTTTAAACAATAAAGCTATAAGTTCCCATAAGTTTCGTCAAAATCGGATTTTCGCATCTGAATACTTTTAATAATTTTAGAACGCATATTCTCCTCTCCAACATGAGCCTAGTTATTGTAACAAAATAAATATGAATCCGCTACGTCATAATTACTACTTTCTTGCTGTGACATTCATGTTAGGCGAAACTTTTTAGATTTTATATCGGTAGTCATGTCGTCCATCTTACTCTGTTTACGATGTTCGAGTCTTCATTTTCCTCTAGAAAATATGTTATGGTAGTTTGAGTAAATCTGTTTATATTTTAGTGTTTAAATGCAACTATACAAGAACGTAAACTATTCGTTCTAGGGAATCGACTTTCTTATCTAGAAATTCGGATATCGTGCATTTAAGCCGAACGAAACCGGCTTGATCCGTGATACAAATCAGGCGTACCTAGCCTTATAAACGACATTAAACATAATGTATGTAAATGGCGCGATCTTGACATTGTCGGTAATACTAGATGAAAATTGCAGAGTTCTTAAGACATTCATACCACGGAAAACTTAAAGGGCATAATAAATATACATTGCGAAACATTGTGCAAAATAAAAATGCTGTGCATCGAATGCAAGAAATAGGAACCGGATCGACGTTCATTTCTGTTCTTAATAATTTTGACGGGTTACAAATAATATAATTGAATTCTTGCATTCATTATTACATTGACATTTGACATTTTTACTAATTTGTGCTTCACCTATTTATTTTTATCATAGATGTTTACAATCCACCAACAATTGTACATGTTTACAAATACTCGGGTAACCCCACTGTTTCGGGTAACCTAACTATTTCGAGTAGCCAGATGCAACACGATGCGAATGTTCGCAGTTTCAGAACCCCAGTGGATTTGGTTTAAAATACTATTTCCGAGGGAGAACAGAACAATAACATTAAATTATGTGAACGCGATAATTTTAAGTTAAGTTGCAACGTAGAAAACGGTTGTTCCATAGAAAGATGTAAGAATTTCTATAGTTTAAGCAGAAACTTATCAAGAATCGTGAAAAATTGCGATTTTCACCATTTTCGATGGCACGTAGCTCGTGTGTACGTCGATCGATTTTTATGAATTTTTCTGCATGCGTATAACTATCATAGATCTACCAGATGCGTCTTTAAAATTTTTTGTGTATGTTTTATTAATATTTAAAAAGTTCCTTTTTTATTGGTCATGTAATTCACATCAATTCCAATATTTACAAAATTTATTTTGTATATCATTTATTAAATCAATGCAACTAATTGCTCAATAAAGGCAAGACGTTTGGTTCAATCTTAAAAAAGTTATTTAGGTTTGAAGAGTGTCCGAATACTTTCGTGCGCTACTGTATATTAGTAACAAGTTGCCTCAAAATGAAAAGGTCTTGTAAAAATGTAACTATTATGGTAGCTGACTCGATTTTTTTAAAAATGAACTTACGCCACTTTCAAAATAAGCGGCTCGTATACCTGAATAAAATTCATTTTGAATAAAAGAAACATTTAATGAAAAAATTTACTTTACGCGTAAAGTTTTAAGGAAGGTTCAAGCACCTAGAAGATATGCTAATTTTTAGAAAAATTCATCATTTATACTTGAAAAATTATAACGATATGTAATTAACGCATGCTTAACCACTTCGGTAGTGCAATCGTTAGCCAAAAATAGTATTGGATAAAAACGTATTTGGTGACCGTCGATTATAGTTATCGTTCTGCTTTACACAGATAGATTTTGGTGCCATCATCTACAGTCGATGCATACAACGAAAATGTCAAAATAT
>CM052098.1:11367029-11438695 GCA_028453745.1 Agapostemon virescens
GTGTGGCATTGTATCCCATTCAAGCTGTAAAAGCTTTTGGTGAGTGACCAAACTTGTATGAGGTCTCGCATTATCTTGGTGGAACACTACACCTTTTCTGTTGATTAATTCTGGCCTTTTCTGTTGAAATGCATCATTCAGTTTGTCCAGCTGATGACAGTAGACTTCCGAATTAATTGTTGTGTTATCCGGTAAAAGCTCAAAAAAAGAAAACGATTCCTTTAAAATCCTACCAAACAGACAGCATTACCTATTTTTGATGGATATTGGCTTTGGAAATGCTTTGAGCTGGTTCATCTTTTTTGCTCCATGATTTCTTGCGTTTGACATTGTTATATACAACCCATTTGTCGTCCCCAGTAATGATGCACTTCAAAAATGGATCATTTTCGTGACGTTTGAGAAGCTAATCACAGACGCCAACGCAACGACACAAATTTCTCTCCGTGAGAACATGGGGAACCCATATATCGAGCTTCGAGGTTAAACCCAGGCCTTTCATGTGGTCATAAACAGTTGAATTTGATAAATTTAACCTCTCACCGATCTCACGTGATGTTATTCGCAGGTTTGCATCAACTGATGCCTTTATCGTGTCTTTATCAGCTTCAACCGGCCTTCCAAAACGTGGTGCATCTTCGACATCAAAATTGCCGGATCGAAATTTTGCCAACCAGTTCTGGCACTGGCGTACTGTCAGCGCATCTTCTCCATACACATCGGTTAATTTCTTTCTGGCTTGAACAGCATTGTTACCTTTTCTATAGTAAAAAAAGTAAAATATGACGAAAATGCTGCTTATTGCTCTCCATATTTAAAAGGGCACCAACCAAAAACTACTGCGTAGAATCAGTTGGACTTTTTCACACACAAGCCTTGCTATATCAGCTCTCAAAACATTATAATGATTATGCGGCTTAAATGTGAAGTTGAGTGCAAAAAAATACAATTAAATCCTCTGTCGGGAAAAAACGAAATTACTTTCCGAACAACCCAATAATATCGATCAATGGTGTAGACGTCTTGAAAAAGTTTGGGGTGGCTGAACTGGCTGGTACAGTTCAAACGTGGAATGCATAATTCGCTAACAATTGACTATAGGGCTGGTTTCAGTGACTGCGATCATACCGGATCGTTTCCTGGGAACTCGGCTGGCAGTTCATCGAATAGCAGTCTGTCAACGAGAAGTCTGGACAGTCCGAGTACCAGCCTGGAGCAAGTGCATCCGACCACCTCGGCGACGAACGCATCGACCTCGTGGGACAGCGATGTTGATGTCGAGCCGGATCCACCGGACTGGAGTCAGGGTGTCGCTGAGGATGTACTCGCCAGACTCAGCAATGCCGAGAAAAAGCGACAGGATGTCATTAATGGTTGGTGTCTCCCTTCGCTACAATATCTATGCTTAACCCTTTCATCGACACTACTGAAATCCACTACTACACCGACGAGTCCTTGTACCCTGTTCACTTTCAAATCGATACACTGTACGAGAGAAATGTCTCGCGCACCGCTACCGGATTATTTACATAACAAAAATGCAACAATATTGCAAACAATAATATTTACATTTTTTTTGTGTTAGAACCCTATCGAAGTTATATGTTTTAGACGAATTGTTAATTTAGATGAATTATTCTACTGGAATCAATGAAATTCGCCTAATTTTCACAACAACAGTTTATTAATGGACAACGAAAAACACCAAAAACATAACAACGAACTGACAGCGATACATTAGTGTTACTCTGCGGATGAACGACTAACCATTTTCCTCAGTCAGAATTCCCTTTTTATCTATCTCCGTTTCCCTTAGAAATTTCCTTCGAACAAGGAAACTTCTGGGGTGGGGATATCGTTTTCCTGTACGGGCCCCTTGGAGAAATTTCGTGTCCTTGGACCGACCAGTCGTGTCCTGGTGAAAATCGAGGATTGGCGGCCAAATGTGCACGCCATGGAAAAACCTCGAATCTGGTCTCCAAATTTTCACACCAGGTAGGGATCGACATCCGGCGCCTAAATGTGCGCTCAGGAAGAGCTTGGGCCTGGTGACAAATGTCCCAGGCCGTACTCCTACCTGAGTCCGATTGACTTTTCTCCAAGGAGTCAACTCCAAGGAGCTACAATATTGTAAACGATATTTCGTAAATTACATATACATACACCGTCCGTCACCGAACGGAAGCACGCGCCAGAAATGAGCACAGTGCGCGTGCTGTTTGGTATATATGTTCTTCTAAGTCTTACATAATTACAATGCTTAATAAAACAATTGTTGCTCTAATAGAGCACGTATTCTTCACATTTTTAATATGAAAAGATTTACAAATACAAAATGATATGGATGCCGGATATATCCGACGCTCGAAGCGAAAAGGTTAAGCTACCCCTAAAAGAAAATACGTATTTTAATCAGCTTTTAACACGAAATATGGGAAAATATTGGTTAGTCGGAAAAGTATTGAGAAAATTTTATCATTCTTTGATTAAACGTTTCTTTTATTGAAAATTAATTTTATTCGAGTATATGTATATTGGCCATTATTATCTATGACCTTTTGCCATTTTTGGGGTAGAGCCACTGTGGTTTATCAGCTAAAAACTTGGCCAAGTGATTTTCAGTCTTTTTTGAATCCAACTGTTTACCATTAACCCTTTCGCTCCGAGCGACGCATATATGCGACATCCACTCGACGACCTGTGGGTACGAGCGTCGCGTATATGCAACATCCAAATGATGCGTATACAAGTGCCATCTATAGTCGATGACAATATTTTTTTGTTGATTTCATTGACATATTGGATTAATCACTTCTTAAAATTGCTCTCGTTTTATTCAGCACAGTTGTTATTTAAGACTTAGAAAAACGTACATACAGAAACCACGCGCACTGTGCATATTTCTGCCGTGATTTTCCGTTCAGTAACTGGTTGGTAACTGGTGGTACAAGCGAAAAGGGGATGATTCTACATGAAAAAATAAGTCGAAAATATAGAATAAAAATTTTTCGTTTGAGGCTTTGTTTTCGCAAAAATAGACTTTGATTGATTTTGTGCACTTCAAAGTAACAACTTTCAACTTTTTCTTCTTCAACTTTTCTGTTTTTCAACTTTTAACTTCAAGCGATTAGCGGTAACATAGGATTTGGATTTTCACGCTGCATTTTTTTTTTGCAAAACAGAAGTCTATATTTGTATTGCATATGAAACATAATGATAGAAATAATATTAATATTCGTGAAAAGACAGAAAATAACTTGTACTATAATTTAAATATAGGGTAAATGGAATCAATGTAGAAAACATAGTAGTGACTGACTCAAGACATTAAAAGAAGAAAAAAACATTCTGAAAAACATATTTTCGATTTACAGCTGTTTTTATATTGAATAATGAGTTATCTCAACTATGAATCAACACGATAAATCAATGATGCAATTCGCAATTAAAAATAGAGTATCGTCTTTTTTCACTGAACATAACTTTTGTACTAATTGGTCCAATCATTTCATAGTACTTCATAATATTTACATGACAGTATAACGATACAGGATACGACTAAGTAACATCCAATTCTGTCGTGCTTATAGACACTAACAAGGGTTGGTTACTTAAAATCAAACTCGTGTGAAATCGTTGTATACAGGTGCACTCGATGTTGTTATATATGGCAAATGTATAGTCTTTAAACCAGGTAACCCTAAAAATACAATATCTATTAGAACTGATAAATATGTTATGAAAACATCGACGATCAACTGGACATGCATTCGTGTGATATGTCGAAACGCATTTCAAATTGAATGAATTTATTGAAGTGTATTTAATGAATTGAACTATGCATTGCACAAATTGCACTGAAAACTTGTCACAAGTGCGTTTTTCCAGTTTAACAATTTTTTAAATTTCGAACGAATCATTTTATTCTATTTTAAATAAATATAATATAAATTATGTTAAATACAGTAGGTACAGTCGAATATGTCTGCTAAATCTGTTTACTATTTTTAGCTATTTTTACTTCTTTTTATGTGTCTTTCTGCTTTTGATTCTAAAAACGTATAGACGCAGAAAGCGGGGTTGAATTGCGTGTCAGTATAATATAATGCGCGGAATCTGATGCTTTCTTAAGTTTCCATCCACTCCATTTCCGATTATGTAATGTGTTTATACAAATAGGAAGTAAATTAAAATTTGTTCATCATCTGGGTGCCATCGGAAACAACAGTACCATGAAGCGGCGCTCCTTTTACTTACGCAATTAACTCTCTCTCCAAATATTTTCGTAACTTATCCCTTTTATATGCTCCTCTAATGAGAACATTTCCACTTCAGACCTGCCAAACACGAAAACCAAATAAACAAATAATTTCTTTTTAGAAGGTACAAAACGATTACAAAAGTTTCTGCGATCGATTTACTTTATCTCTTCTCATTTCTTAACAGTTTACCGACCGGAAGCCTATTATCAGGACTTTTATATTTAATGACTATTATAACCAATACATCTAAACTCGATATATTATTTAGCAACTAAAAAATCTAAGTATTATCATACTTCAAATAAAAAAGACTGCATTTTTACCAGATCCACTTAAAGTTCATTTTTAATTAACACTTTACCTTTCAATAGTTGCACTGCAACAAAATGAAGCCTAATAAACGGCTTTTACATTCTAATTCGTAACCAAATTATTAGATAACGTTACCGAGGATTTTTATTTACAATAAAACTTGCTGTCAACGTTGAGAGACCCATCGAAGAGTTTTCAATCATGGACAATGGACCTTGAAAAATTCTGAAATACTCGCCGGTCGGTAAAGTGTTAATTCGTACAAAATAGAAGAAAATAAAGAAAGACGTAGCGATTTGAAAATTCGAGGAATATTTATTAGCTTGGAAAAGGAGGATGCAGAAACGAATAGATGACAGTAACATTCTTTTGTTACAAATTTATTTCAAAGAACGTTCAGAATTGACAACTGAAATAACAATTCAGGCACACGTACAGATATAATTGTGTGGTACGACGGTGCATTTATAGTTGCAACTTGATATAGAGCATCTGTTGTGCAACCACTGTTGAGGTATAGCGAAGGAATTGAGGAGGTATCGGTGAAGTTTTCAATAGAATGCTTGTAGGATCAAGATACGTCGTTGGTTTTTGTTTCCTCCATTTCTATCTGGTGATCTCGCAGACAAACAGTTCAATGCCGTCCTATTAATTATTTCTGTATGTCTGTATCTTCGAAGGAAACTAAAAGTTTTAACTTTTTCTGATTGCAGAATTATTCCACACCGAACGATCTCATGTGCGGGCGTTGAGAGTCCTGTCGCATGTCTTCCACAAGCCGCTTCTGGAATCCCTAGTACTTCCGTTAGACCAAATACAATTACTGTTTTCCAATTTAGACGAAATGGTAACGATTCACTCGCGATTCAACCAAGCGATGAAACGCAAGAAGAAGGAGAACCCGTGCGTGGGCGATGTAAGCGACCTGTTGTTGGATATGTTCGATTGCGAGAACGGAGAAGCGTTCGAGAGAGCAGCCTCCACTTACTGTGCGAAGCAGCAAGTAGCCCTGGACGCGTTGCGCGATCGTCGTCGTAAAGATCCGAAATTAAATACTTTTCTGAACGAAATCGAGGCGAACCCTCTCTGTCGAAGGTTACAACTCAAGGACCATATTCTGACAGGAATGCTGCGACTGACTAAATACCCGTTGCTCTTCGAGAACCTGGCCAAGTACACGCCGGAGAGCAATGAGAAAGAGAGGGCCGCGGTGTTGAGGAGCCTCGATCGAAGCAAGGAAATCCTTAGTCGCGTGAACCAAGCAGTCCGCGAGGCCGAAGATTATCAGAGGTTGGCAGAGATTCAGCGAACCATCGACAGATCTGCCTTCGATAAATTTGACCACCCAACCGTTCAGGAGTTTAAGAATTTAGATATCACGAAACGGAAGCTGATCTACGAAGGCCCGTTACAATGGCGACGAACCGAGCAGAATCGAGCGAAACCGGTTGATCTGCATGTAGTTTTGCTCGACGACACGATATTCTTATTGCATCGGCAAGACGAAAAGTACCTGCTAAAGTTCATCAACACGAATCAAGCGAATTCGGTGTTGAGTCCTATCGTGAAGGTCTCCACCGTTCTCGTCAGGCACAACGCCGTGGACAAGAATTCGCTCTACCTTGTCAACACATCGCAAAACGGGGCACAGATCTACGATCTCGTCGCTGCTTCGCCAGCAGAGCGGAAGTTATGGTGCCAGCACATATCCGAGGCGGCTGAAGCGTACAAGGCTCGTGACAAGCAAGGTAGAAGACCTACTCCACCCACTCCACTGCCAGAAGAACCAGGACCTACAAGCGAGGATTCAACCTCGGCAGAACATGACAATATTCCTGACAAAACAGATCAGGAGCATGAACAAGAAACCGAATCCAGAGACTCCGTGCAGGATACTAGCGTGGAACACGAAGAGGAGAAACCTAATGCACCTGCACCGACTGCTGAATCTTCAACGACTGAGCAAGCGAAGCAACAACCCCAGCAACAACATCCGCCTGAAACTTCTGCTACAGGTTTATATATGTTTTTTTTATCTTACAATTATATTTTTATGTAAAATATCATCAATAAGTTGAAATTATATTCTCTGTGTGAAGCTACGTTTTTAGAGAAAATCGATACCGTATTTCAGTTAGAAATACGTATTATAACTTCTTATTATCTTCTTACTTCTTATTACAAGTATAAATGCGTAAACACGTGAATAACAGAAATTTCCAATATCATTTTTTTTTTAAACAGAGATCTTTACTAGAACAGTTAATTTCAAACTTTTAACTTAATTTACTCAAATAATTAGTTTTACGTTTTTATAACATCCTCGCTATCGTTCCTTTTATATAAAGAATAGTATTTATTCTAAAGCGGTACTGCTTGATATCTGTGAACATAGAATACAGAATCATAATTATTCTGTTTAAGATACATGAATTAGTGAAAAGATATAAAAATGAGTTTTATACTATATATTTTTATACTATTGTTGTTATCCCTCAAAAGTATATTGTGCACCTAAGGGAATAAATGTTAGTAAATTTAATAATAATAAGTAATAACGAAATTAATTGTTTTCTTTTGGAAATAAGTATACCATCGATTCGATGAAAATATGCTTATTACTTATAGGTATGGGAGAACCATTGCGAATGGTTACTTGTACTCAGGTCTCGTTAATCGATCCATTGGAAGTTCACGTAGAAGTACCACCTGTACATGTTGCAGAACCAGTACTTACATCCATAGGTATTTTTGATATATTTGTTAAATGTATAAATTCCTATATTATTATGAAATCTTTAAAATTACAACAGCTATTATAGACAATGGTTGTACCGTAGCCTATATCTATAATTTTTAATATTTACTTTCAGAATGTCTCAGAAGAAAAGATGATATAATCAAGCAAGCTTTGATAGAAAAACAATTGCTAGTAGCAGATATCTTGAATATTCCAAAAGAAGACTTCGAGCACGTGGCGGATATGGCATCTGAACCTTCGAGCATGGAGAAAGAACCTACTGAACTTATACTCGCTGCTATTAGTCAAGGTATTTTTTAAACGAATAGTATTATATTACTATTTTCTATACAGGGTGAAAATTATAAAACATTTCAGACGAAAGTTGTTCAATACCAAGGGGGACATCATGTGGTGGAATTTTTATTTTTTCTGCTGGACACTCCAAAGTGTGGTGAAGGTCAACTTTCTTTTTTTAAATGGAATAATACGTTTTTTTATCCACCATTAAATAGTGCGTTCTAAGACGAATTCAACGACCTATGACTCAAGGTCATTCAAGGTCAAACTTGCAGGGAAATCGAGAAAAGGTGTGATCGATACCTTTTCACTTCCACAGAACCTGAACGGAGAAATGATTTTGAGATGAGAATGAGAAATGAGAATGAGAAACAATTTTGATGGTCGATCTGGGTATAGTTGTGCATACAAATTAGCAACCATTCTGTAATTTTTCCTGCATTCTCCTAGTACCATAAAGATATCAAAATAATCTTGATACATTTTCATTTTTACCACTTATTTAAGTACTATCATTTAGCGAAGGGTATCTTAACACGAATGGTAATGAAAGTAAACCGACTATCTTGCAGAAGAGCACAGTAATATATAAATACGTTTGTTTTCATTTCATTGATAATGATTTTGATGTTGTCCTGAGTAATGCTGACATTGACACATGTTATGTTCTGGTGTGAATGTTCGAAGGCACGAACTAAAGTACAAATAAAACGATCACAGCTTTTCTCCAAATCCCCGTAAGTTTGACCTTGAATAACCCTGAGTTATAGGCCGTTGAATTCCTCTTAAAACGCACTATTTGATGGTGGATAAAAAAAAGGATCATTCCATTTAAAAAAAGGAAGTTGACCTTCGCCTCACCTTGGAGTGTCCACCAGGAAATATAAAAGTTCCACTACATGATGCTCCCCTCGGTATTGAACAACTTTCGTCTGAAACATTTTTGCGTATAATCAATATTTTCGGAAATATTCGATTGTAACGCTTTATAATTTCCACCCTGTATATATATTTTTCATTAAAATGTAATCCTTTTTATGTTTTTCTCAGCGAGTCAATTAGTAGGACTTTTAAATTCTGCTTTGAATGTAAGTGAAACTGAAACTGTACTTGCTTCACGTGGAACATCAGTGTTATCAACACCACCGAGCTGTGAAGCGACTGGTTGTCCATCACCGAGAATGTATCATAACCCTCAACAACCCGTTATATCGGCTGCCAGCTTACAACCAGTGTGCCACTCACTAACATCCCAATTGTCACAGTTACTGGTACGGATTCATAAAAAATCTCACCCGTATTTTTATCCCATATTGTTATACTTTTAGCCACAATTTCTTTCGGAAATTATTTACAAAAGATCTTTATCGATTTCACTGGTGAAATATATTGTCATGGTCGTCGTTCTAAACAACTTTTTCCTATACGTGTTATGGCTGCTTGGTTTATTGGCGGCTTAGATATTCGCAAAAAATTATTAGGATGACTACGGCATACTCTGCCTTTTCAAAATGACCGAATTTGTTCTTTATTGCGACGGAGGGACTCCACTCGTCTCCCTGTATCCTCTCCCAAGAAGTCTAACCTAAACATAACCTAGACTAAGCTGAGCGACAGTAAAATGTGTAGGAAAAAGTTATTCAAAATGATGACCTTTATAACATATTTCAAGGTTATTATTATTATTTTAATTACCTCCCTTCCTTTAAATTTGAAATGTGCAATTTCGAATTTAACAATAGTTCTCTTCATCGTACCACAACTCAAATTGTTTTAACTTTTGTTCTGTTATAAATCGCACTGGTGCTTCTGTTTGATGAAATAATTTTTGGAGTATTTTTAGTTAAATTAATTTTTGCACCAAATGATATTTTTTTATTTTTTTATTTACATACTGATTGATATAAAGTAATATAAAATTATATTTTTCTTAAGGGTTTAAAATGAGAATGTTTTTCGAGCATGTACAGTGTCGTATAATATAACCTAAAAAAATACCATTTCTATCTAGAATAAAAATATATTTATATTTTCTGAAAGTTATGTTATGTTATAAATTTGTTTGTGCGTTATAGGAAATTATAAAAGGTAGAGAAGAAGAGCGAGAAAGATTGAGGAAAGAATTACGTAGAAGCAGAGAACGTCTTCATGCTCTTGACGCAGATATTCAACGTCGTGAATTTTCAGAAACCTGCACTACATCGAACCAAACACAAACGGAACCCGGTTAGTTCTATTAACATTTTTTTTAATATTTCGGAACGTAGAATAATGTTTGTTGCATGTTGCACGTTTATAAAAACTTCTTACTTCTTTTGCTTTCATTACAGGTGACATATTGAACAAAGAAAGCAGTATTGATGACACCACACGAGACGTAAGAAATTAAGCGCATTATATTATTAGTGTACTTATGACATCTACTTATATATTATATATAAAATTATATAATAAAAAATATAATATATATATATATATATTATAAATATATATATATATATATATTATTTTAAGGAGTCTTGTCGTTGAGGTGATAAATAAATAATAATCAGTTTTCAAAATTATTTAAAACACAAATATTAAACGCGTAAATTTCAACTTTTGTACATGTATTTACACTTGTATTGCAGTGTATTCGTTCAAATCATAACATTTGCTTGTATGAAATTATGTTTCTTGTTTTCAAATGATAATTTTTTTTTTTATATATTTAGAAGCTATAACATGGATAATCGCAATTATTAGAAAATTAGTAAATGATATTAATAAAAAAACAAAATAAATAGAAGTAAATAATATTTATTAATTTTACATAAAATTTATTATTTTGATCCACTGTTTGTAAATTGTTAGATAATTCATTCCAATTAGTTTTCATTCCCTGTTGAACTATAAAAAAATTTTTATTGTAATTTGACAACTAGCTGATTGTACAAGCTCCTTACAACAATTTTCTAAGCGTGACAACAACAAATTAATTTTAATAGCAAACATGTTTTTCTGTACAGACACCAAAAACTGTTGAGAATACATTTCTTGTAAAATAAGAACCCGAACTGATCTGAGTAACACTGTTTGAATAGTAATACGTGTTTCCAGATTATATAAAAGTCTTTTACAGTGAAAATATTGATTGTCAAAAAATTCTTCTGCTCAGCTGCAAAAATAATATTAAATATATTACAGTAAACAGCTATAAAAAAAAATTAAAACAACTTTCAGGGCAGAAAGCGGGAGTAACTATTTTCTTATATATCGTAAAACTATAAGAGGTAGAATATATATAATACTTTTATAAACAATTTTATTATAAATTAGTATCTGCGGCACAAATTTAAAAATTATAAATTATAAAGCTTATCAACATATGCTCATTTCAATTAGTTTTATTAAATGAAATGTAGAAAATATTAATAATGCGTTATTATACCACCTTATGTGTTCAATCGATTTTATCTTTGACAATAGCTATACAGAACCCAACCGTCAGTTGGGAAAAAGGTTTTAACGATAAAATATATATGTGCGAGTGATTGATTTCGAGTATTCATAGAAATACTGCAAAGGTTTCCGTTTTTTAACTAATAGGAAAGTGAAAGCGTTTAAGTTAAGAAATTTTTTGTTAACACTTTGCGTATGGGTCACGAGATATCTCGTATAAGTATAATAAACAAACCGACCATTGAGGTCAGGTTATAAGATATGTAGTTTGTTATAATGCTTTTTTATATGTGCATATTGACGATTCTGTGAATTAAAAATAATTTAATCTGTTTGTCACGTTGTGAAGATAACGAAGTTTTGCGGGAACTTATGACAAGAAAATTACGAAATAAATGCATGACAAAATGTCGAAAAAATATGCATTATACTAAGTACTCAGGGACAATCACTTGATATTTAGAAGAAGCTTATAAGTTTTTGTTCATAACTATTCGGAGAACATGTTTGTATAGTATAATATCAGAAAAATATTGAAGTATTTGGATAACAATAGATATTTACTTCTGCAACTAAGGTATTTGCTTCCAAGTTATTAATCATTCAGAATTAAAATTTTTCTATTCTAATGATGAAGTTCTAAAAATGATTAAGCAAGAGGTATAAAGATATTGAAAATATAAATATATATAAATATAAAATATAAATAAATGTTTCAGCCTGAAATACTGAGTATTTCCACAATATCTCAGTATTAGCCAGAAAAACGAAGTATTAAATTATTTTAAATATATATTTTTTGGCCAAGAATTTTTTTTAGTTTAAAGCCATATTATAATTTGACAAGATTCGGAAGAATTTACGTACATTTACTTTAATTTACAAACAATGCAATTTACCATAGCGTTGATTATATTTTTTCCTGCTCTTTCATGTTTATCGTGAATCTAATCCTTTCAAACCTTTGCTAACAGGAATTTGTAGACGCACATGACGAATCTGAAATAAATGAAGAACTGGAACATGCGGAACATGAAACTGAAACGGAAGTAATGGGAGACAGTGTCGGTTGATACCAATATCAACGTATATGAAATAATGTCGACCTGGTGCATTTCACGAGCAAGATCGTTCCCAAATGCTCATGCTGGAACAAATCAAAATTATGTAAAAAAACACTGACAAATGGCGAGTAGCTGTTTATGGAATATAATAATATTATATACATATTTACAGAATCATGGGTCAATGATTAATCATGCCTTTGCCAAAGATTTTATGTAACTGGATTTACATGACGTAACGTATCGCGTATCGTATCACGTCAATGAATAAAAATTATACATAAATTGTAGACAAAAATAATATGGCGTTGCGGATGTTATGAAATGATAAGCGAGATATCTCGTTTTTAGAGGGTTGAGGGGAATCTTCAATAGATTATCGAGACTACAGAAGACTACATCCTTAAATTAGCAATTTCGATGAAGACCGCCCTACTTTCTAAGGAGAGATCCCCTCGTAAACCATTATTCTGGAATTGATACCGCTATACTGTTCCAACGATGCCGAACTGTTGTATAGAGTTGTTACACTACGTCTCAGAAGACATCGATTTCTAGAAGATATTGTTTTATATCAAACAGCGATTGAAATACCGAAAATTGTTTTCTGAGGATACTGTTATTAAAATGTGATCAACACTGTCAATGTCATTTTGAAACAATTTCATACGAAACTATTTACATGGAATACGTTGTACGCGTTTAGAACAATTTAGTTACCTCAGATGAAACATACCTTTTGTGATTTCCTATGGTGTATCATACAATGGAAACCAACTGTGTTATTAGTCTGACGATTCAGTAATTGTGAAACGTACATACTATTGCATTTATGCACAGAAATATTATTGGAAATTACGTTGACACTTAGCAAGTATAAGAAATTTAAAAAAAAGAACGCAAAATATATTATATATTAATGCTACGAACATAAGCTATACAACTTTTTTGTAAATGTGTATGTTTTTGCATGAACACACTAAAGTAACGATTTTGACGCAGTATTATTACGTAATGCGGTTTTAGAGCGGTTATCTTATCACACATTCTTGTATTCGATAACCAAATGTTCAGGATGTTAAATCCAGACGGGCGGCACATGCCAATTGATTTCTGAGGAAAGATTATTTCGAATGAAAACAGAATACAGATTTTATTATTCCTGTTTGATATTTCAACATCGAATACAAAGCAAAGAAGTCAAAATCAACGTTTAAAATTAACGAGTTGAAAAGTATTTCAAACGGTCTATTTTATTCATTAATATTATTAATGATTATTCAATTAATTATTGTTTATAAGCATTATCTCTACTGTTCACGTTAATACTAGTATTAACACAATTATAGATATACAGCAAAGATTCAGTAAAGGATTTGTTAAAGGATGGTGAACAAAATTATATTTAATTTTTTATTGTCAAATAAATTTAAAGTAATTCATTTTTCTACTTGTTATTGATTGGTGAAAATTTTGATAGAAATAGAAAGAGATTGGATTTTTCAAGGAACAACTAATATACTTTAAAGTTTAATATAGTCTCCATTTTGTAAGCTTTACGCTGTAGTTTATGTTCTACTTTAATACAGTGCATTACTCTTGTTATTTTCCGAATTTGAATTACTTTTGCTGTTGTATAAAATTCTAGCGCGAACATAAACAGAAATACTAACATTTGTTCTATCTACTAACATTTGCCTCTTGGTGCTATATTTGCCTAAATGAACTATGAAAAGTTCCTTTTCTGATCACAAAGCAATATATAAATAGGTGGTAAAATAAAAGAAAAACAAAATTTTGTACACTACTTAAAAAATCCTGAACATAATTGGTAATTCAAACATTATCATATTGAATACAAAAGTAAATACAATTATAGCCAATATAAGATATTCATCATAAATAATGTTTATAAGAATCAAATATTTACAATCGTATGTACGAGAAAAGTACTATAACAAATATTTTATAGCAGTTTAATCAATAAACACACTGTCTCGTTAAATACACCATTTAAAAAACACAGTTGGGATAAAAAATGTACTACTCTCTGTGACAAAGGACTGATCGTGCGAAAAAGACTTACCTGTTTACATAAAATCTTTGCTACTTTTAAACACTAATAATTCCCTAATGATAAAATACGAATTATTATAAATACATTACTATGTACATGTAAAAATATTTAATAACATTATTAGTTGATATTATTAATTATTATTATTATAATAATTATTATTATATTACATTAAAATACTTATTAAATTGTAAATTACCCTGCAATTTTTTAAATATTCATTTGAAGTATACCTCCATAAGTAGATCCTAATATTCATAACTTTCCTAGAAACTTCTAAACTTTTACATTAAGATATAAGTCATCTGTAAATATATTTAAATGCATGGATTATAAAATATTTAATATTTTTAAAACAATATTTATCTTAGGAACTTTGTACTTTCGAAAATTTTGTCATATTTAATGTCATAGAAAATGTATTACAAAGTACTAGAAAAAAAGAATATCACATTTTTTATGAAATCTTTTAAATTTATTCTATGAAATATATATTGTACTTAAACAATTGATAGTTGTAACAATTTTAATCAACATTCAATTTTATCGAAGAACAATAAATATTGTAAGTAGATCTACGAAAATAATTAAGTCTGATCAGATATAAATAAGTCAGGAGTTATGTATGTGGTGTCATGGCTGTATTGACAATATGCCCTTGAATCCCAAATCAAAAACGTGAATGTAAGTGACTGAATTTTCCTCGATTTCAAATTATATTTTCTTATCTGATGTCATTATGTTATACATCAATAATTATTTTTATCAATACAATACTAATAAATATAGACACCACATTTTCAAATTATAGAAATATAATTTTCATTAATTCTTGAACGCAAGTAACATTACGCACACATTTGTTTTACGTATTTTAATTATACACTTTTTCATGCGTGCAATTGTTATTCGCATTCTTACAATCTTCTAATACTTCTTCTAATAAAAATGAATTGAATACAGAAATTATAATGATATTAACTATATATATTTCATTTAAACAATATAAATTTTAGCTATAAAACTGTCTTACAAAATATTAATAATATTCATTGTGTAATTTGGAAAAGTTAGAAATTATAGCTACTTTCAGAATAAATCGTTAGGGTAATGTTGGACATAGGTTTATTCAGGATTAAATAGAAATAGATGGGTAAAAGTGTTTCTCTAATCATAGATTGATATTTTTTAACACGTTGAACCCGGCATTGGTCCCTGAGGACCGACAGTGAACTTTCCGTTCAGCCGGCGTCGGTCCTTGGGGTGAATTCACAGAGTCGAATTCGCTGACCCAGAACAGCCAATAGTCTTGACCTTATTCTCTCTCTCGAAATAGCTACAAGAACCTCTGCGAGCCCACAATTTAGGCGAAATCGTTGCTATTCGCGGACGCGAAAATCAACAACCGATTGACTTTGAATGTACGGACTTGAATGAACATTTTCACGTTTTCTGATACCAGCAAACTTCTCGGATAATAATGACACGCGCTCTAATTGGATAATACCACTTTTGCATTATAGCCAATTCGGCATTTTCCAAGTGACACTTTTCGCACGTGCCGATGACTGCTAGAAAGATAATAGGCATTATCTTCAACTCGTAGGAATATTATTTCTTTGGTCAAAAATATGTTGTTTACTGTTGGTTCGAGCGTTTGTTCCATCTGAATTGCCGCTGGTTCCAGGCAATAACGCTCTATTTTAGCACAATAGATTGGCGTATTTTGCATTCGCAAATATACAATCTATTGTTTGTAAGGGTGTAAAGTTTCAAAAAGTTCTAAAGTTCTAATTGTCCAAAGATGCGTACACGTTCAAAGTTCTAAATGTTTAAAGGTGCGTACGCACCTGACCGTTCTAAGATATGTACAAGTTGAAAGTTCTGATCGTTCTACTGTGCGTGTTGCGGTCTGTTTGCACATGTTTACACATACACCGTTTGCACGTGGTGTGCCGGTAATTTTTAAAAGTACTTCTATATTTAAGAAATATGTCAAACCTTATTAAATATTGGTGGTGAAGAATTTTGTAAGTTTTTCTTTCCTGTCATTGTAATTTAAAAGTGGCACTTTAAATTAAAATACGTTGCTTTCTCTGCACTATTTTAGATGCAAATTTTTCATTCAGATTCGTAAGCAGGTACCCTAAAAAGACCCGAAAAATAAATTTACAATTAAATCTTTAAGCGTTTTAAGATTTTGGCCACGTTTCGAGATCTGGTGAGTCTTGTTATAGAAAATAATACTTATGCCATCTGTCGGCCGAAAGTCTTACTAATCAGCTTCGTCTAGTAACCATTCAAACGACTATAGTATGACCACCCTTATGCAATAAGTACTATCCATCGCATGGTGTCTGACATCATGTATGCTCTATGTAAAGATTTTATTGTAGACATAAAATCTGGTCACGCTGCATGCTAATTACCCTACATGAAATGCCTGTAGAGATTATTTTTGTACTATATAAATAATAAATACTATTTTCACCTTTATTCCGTTTTTGCTAATACGCCTAAATTTATGAATTGTCAGTAATATTAGGCACAACATCAAAATGGTGCGGGAACTTTTAGAGACTTTCGAGGCCTAAGCAGTAAAGCCTATAAATCATATATAGTTTGTAATTTGTAAAGAGAGTACAAGGAACCATGTTTGTTTATAATCTGATTCGTTGACATTAGCGTCTTGACCAATAGTAAAGTAATGTACAATTACAGACAATCAAATCCACTATCTTTCTCTAACATTTTTCTTATTATTTCGTAATTACATGGTTCTAACAAGATATAGTATAAATAATAAATATACATATAAAAAATAGAAATAAATAATTTCGATCGTATCGACTCGTGACATTCTTGTTCTGTGCGAACAGCATCCACCGAACATTAGTATGGCAATAGAAATACGCACGCGTAACACACGTGGTTACTGTCATACGATAATAATGTCCTCTACCCTGTCTGATCGTCACAATCGCGGAATATTCTAAAAGAGAAATTACGACTGCAAGAAATAAAAAAACAATCTCTGAGTAAATAGCAAAATCGTCGTTCTATTACGTAAAGTACAACCAAAACAATGAAACATTATCTTTCGTTATATATTTCAGGCTTGACGTTTTGCGCACAATTGCTTGCGATCTATTATAGTCTTGGTGTGACAGCAATTCCAAATTCTGAAATCATGTCTCAAAAATCAAATTCTGTAGACATTCTTGACTTACAAGATACATATACACCTACTGGAGTGCCATTAAGAGGGATTTACAAACGGTAAATAACTTTTATTAATATATAACTTAATGATCATGATATTATTTAACATAAATAATATTCCTATATAACCTAATGATCATGATATTACTTGATATAAATAATATTCCTCATGATAAGCTTTCTTATTCGCTATATTTTCATTTTTATCGATAAACTATAAATATATATTTCACAATCTTGAATAATTATTAATATTTATTACAGGAGTTTCGCTTATATAACAATCAAGGATAGATTACCAGTAATTTTAACTAAAGTAGTTGATACCTTAAGTCGCAACAAAGAAGATATTGCAAATCTATATGGCGAGGTATTGTGTGTAAGTTAGAACAGCCTGCGGCTTTAAATGTTTATTTAGATAATCTAATATTTGAAATTATGTATTTACTTAGAATGTGTCAGAAGAAATTAAACAGATAATAGGATTTATTAGTAAATTAAAGAATGAAATAGTTACTAATAAAACTTTAAAGCCTTTACAAACGCTACCTAATGCAACAGATAATGATGCCGATGAATGGAACAAATATCTGATAAAACGTACAGAGATAGAAGGAACCACACCTACGTGGTTTAATACGCTTTGGCTATATTGCGAATGTTACATGTACAGAACCCTTGCACAAGAGTTTGCTCTTACGTATGTTTTAAAAATCTCTATGAAATAATTTTATATAAAAGTTAGGTGTAAATTAGTAAAGTGTATATTTATTTTCAGAAAGTATTTACACAATCTTGATATTTTTCAACAACAGAAGCAAAGTGCTTTTACTGGCTCATTAGTTAGTATAAAAGCTCTTTGTGACTATACATTGAACTTTACAAAAAGAGCAGAGTCTTTATCATTGGCTGAAACAAAGCAAGAATTTTTCAAATTTCTTCAATTAAATTTGTGGGGAAATAAGTATGTATAATTTTACACATTTCTTTGCAAAATTCTATCAAAGCTAGCAATGAATTTTTTTGTAGATGCGATTTATCACTTAGTGCTGGATCAGAAGTTAGCCAAAGCAATAACCCCATAGAAGTTCTGAAATCATTGCAAATAGATATACTTGTTGACAACTCAGAATTAGTTTGGGATTTGTTAAAGAAGAGGAAAATTAATGACACATATATTGTAGATATGGTACTGGATAATGCAGGATATGAATTCTTTACTGATTTGTGTTTAGCAATATTTTTAATGGCTAGTAAACTGGCTGGAAAAATAAGATTTTATGTCAAACAATATCCATGGTATGTAAGCGATACAACCAAGAATGATTTTTACTGGACTCTGGAATATATGAATGATTCGTCAAATCAAGATTTAAAAGAATTAGCTGAACTAGCCAACAATTATTTGAAGACCAATACGTGGACCATCGAAGTACATACAGCATATTTTCTTGTGAACATATAATTAAGTAAACTAATTGTACATATGAAATTTAATGTTGCGTGTATGTTTTATTTAGGAAGAACCCTATTGGACGGGACCATATGATTTTGCTGAGATGAGAGAGCATGATAAAGAATTGTATGCAAAATTATCAGAAGCTGAATTAGTTATATTTAAAGGAGATTTAAATTATAGAAAATTAGTTGGTGATATAAATTGGGCATATACTACAACATTTACTGAATCATTAAGAGGATTTCAACCTTCGCATATACTTAGCTTGAGAACAGTAAAATCAGATGTCTGTGTTGGTCTACAACCAGGCATAGCAGATGAACTTTTTAAAAAAGATGGTAATTGGATGTTTACAGGTCAATATGGATTAATTCAAGCAACCATAGCTGAATCTTGCCAATGTTGTAATACATTAAACTCCTTAAAAATGGAAAGTCAGAGAAAATACAGCAATGTATAAATTGTCATGCTATTGTATATGTTTTGTACATATGTACTATCTGAACTGTACCTGTATTTCAATTATTATGTATTCAGTGAATATGATTGATTGTACATACATATGTAATATTGCAAGTACAACTGTACAAGTTATCTTCATATTTTAATTATTAAAATACTTTCTATTTTTAATATTCAATGGGTATCTATTAAGTCTTCCCAATTACTTACTAATATAATTCCAATTCTAAAAGCAATTACAAAAAGTTACTAAGTATTAACCATTGTCATATATTTTTAATTAAATACTTGTTGAAAATATATAATTACAAATTTTCGATATTCAAATATGTATGATACTCTGTGATTATACAAATTGTAAACTTTTCATATTCCTAATGAATTTTCTGAAATGGGTGATTTAATTGTAAATACAATACTGTACAGAGATATATAAAAGAAATAAAATTTCATTGTTAATATTCAAATTTCTTATTTATGATTGATAGATAAAATATATCCTGTTTCCAGTGATTATTTAATTTGTTTAATGAAAAAAAGAATATGTATCAGTATTTAATAATTTTTGAATAATACATAATCTATATTAGACTTTATAAATAATTTTGATTAATGGAAAATTAATCTTTTTCTTAGACAAAATTGCGCAATATGTATTTATTTAGCATATTTTTATATTGTGTTTCAAAACCAAATGATTATTATAGAAATAAAAATTTCATATTTTTCATTGGTTTTGTTTTACTTCTGTACAATATACATTACATTTTTCAATTAAAATATGTTAAAAAGTTATAATTCGTAGACACACATAAATGTACAAATATAACTGATATTTTAATTCATTAATATCAATATAAAACGAATGAAAAAAAATAAAAATATATCATATATAAAATGTATTCGAAAAAGAATTGATTCTTATTAGTGTACCCATAATACCATATATTTAGTAATTTCATCAAATTTGTTCAACAATTAAATGAAATTCAAAAAGTATTTATTGAAAATTTGCTTAAGTTTGCATTATATTGGTTTATCACATATTTTTTAAATAATCAGTATGATCATTATGACTTACAGTCTTAAAATTCGTGAGTTTTGATTCTTTTTTTCAAATATATATATATATGTGTATTTTTAGAGATGCATTATCGAAATTATATATTTTTAAAAACATTTATTAAACTAAACATAAGATCCACCTTTGAATCCTGAACCTTTGAAGTTTTGAATCCACCTTCTCCAAAACGAAGGAAAATTTTAAAGAATCTTACCAAGTGGCAGTAGAGCTCCTATGATCTAAAAAATTATCTAAACCAATATGTATGCATCAATATATAATTTTCACATACGAAATAAATTTGCATCCATGTTATTACAATGTTATTACAAGCACTAAGATTGCTAGTATAATATTCTTTGAATATGCTTGTCCAGCAAGCTATTGTTTAGAACGACTTTGTAGTGTTTGTGTTTTATTTGTAAACAAATATTTCAATAATGTGCAAGTATAAAATTATCGTGTTTATTAACTATTTATCATAATACAAGAAATGTAACAATAACTAATACTTTCTAAACCTTTTCTGGTTTTATATTACTTTAAATGTAGTATATATATTTCAGTATTGCTATACGAATATAAAGAAATAACAATAGCTATAATACTAAGGCAGCAATAATAAAGGACTTTAAAATTCCTATTTTTTATCTTTGTTTATTACTTTTAAATTATTTATATATATTTATATATATATAAATGTATAAACAAAAGTAAATTTACCATTTTCTGAAACACAATTATTTAAAAACAAAAGATAATTTTATATATTATACAAACTTACGTAAAAATTCCCTCAACATTATGAATAATACATTACATAAAATATCTTCATGTTTTTGGACATCAGTATTTGGTGAATACAAAGTGGCCCAAGAAATATATAATCACACAAAGATATTTAAGATTAAGTGTTATTTCAATTTAAGAAGTATTATGCTAGTAGGTTGATTAAATTAATAACGGAAATATTATTCCTAAAAATATAGAATTTTCAGCTATTTTACTATCATTTAACAATTGAAATATGTATAGAATTTTTCATGTTTTTTGGTTTGGATATTATAAATTGTACGAATGTATAGATGATAATTGAAAGGGTGCCATGGAAATCACGAAAACAGATTTCGCTGATAAATTTCATCGACATCAGTCTCGATCAATAATAAAACGTATCAATATATGCATACATATTTTTTATTTTGTTATGTTTAATTTACGCTTTTATTGTTGAAAATTTTTTAAAGAAATAAATAATCATGCCTCACACTTTTACGCTAATGGTTATTTTCTTCTCATCTTTTTATAAGTTCAGTATATTGTAAATAAATAAAATAAATGTGTGATAAATTGGTGTCAGTGTTCACATCGAGAAAGTGTTTGTTTCTTGACCACCCTGATATCGATCATGACTGATGTCAGTGAAATCTGTTATCAGCAAACTGTGAATTGTAGTCAGCAATTCTTGTGTCTCATTTAAAACAAAACAAAATTCCAGAACATCTGTATTAGAATCAATATGATTATTTTCCAGAGTTTGAAAATCCAAAATAAAGTTTTTGCTATAAAGATAAGAGAAGTTTACAAATATAATTTGTGAATTAAATACACAGAAATGCCACTGTTAAATAAATACATTAAAAAGAATATTATGAATAATTAATAACTACGATAAATGTATGTATATATTTATATAAACTCTAGAATTGATAAGTAATCGCACAAATGTTAATTTTGTTTTAAATGGTTCTTATGCTCTACTGAAAATTATATATTAAGTTTTTGTAGTACCAATGTTAGAAGGTTAAAAAAAGCGCGTTTGTATAAGATCATACGATTTTCCACAACTGTAAAGACTGAAAATAGTATTAAATGGTTTTGGATTACTCTACATATACATGAGAATTTTTCAGAAGTGACATATGTTAGTGATAATTACTCGTGAAGTTATTCTTCATTTATAATAATCAAATCTCCAGTTTGCATTTTTCTACTCACATATCACATCTTACAATGTTCACAATATACATGATAAATTAATGACAGAAAACATTAAAAACATATCTCCATGTCGCAAATTATAAAACCAATACGTGTGAACTCAAATAATTTTTACTATATGAAAATATTTTCACAATATATAGTTGATTATCGAACTAGACGATAAATTAAGAAAGATTTAATTGGGTAACAAAAACGATATTTGTAGATTATGTTTTTAATATCTGAGTACTTTACTGCCACCTAGTTAAGCTATAATGTAATATTTTCATAAAAAACAGTTTTAGAAGTAAAGCTATTGTAATCCAATTTGGTATAACCCAAAGAAATAGTATAAATTCATCATCATTGTCACAATTGTGCACAGAATTACTTTCATCGCTTTAACATTCAGACAACTAGCATAAATGTGGCACTTAATTTGACATTACGTGATAGCCACATAAATACTGTGTCTATAAACTTATTTGCAGTTCATGTGCAGACACAATAGATACTGAGAAGGTATGAGACAGAACTCGGCACAGTGCAATCTTTCATTTCTTAACTGACATGGCACTACCTCACACACACAATGTTCTCATTCACACTTTAAATTTTGTTATTTTCGTAATATTTAAATATGAACATTCATATTTCAGCTATCGAATGTATTAAATAACAATAATGGAAATTACTAATACTCTAAATCTGCTTCATACAGTCGGGTTCAAGGTATTTGGTCTGAATTGTATGATCATTAACAATGATTGTAGGTATTACATTTCAGATTGCAACTAAAATTTATGCAAAAATTTATAACCTCAAATATTCACGCTAGTACCCAATGTTTGCTTTATACACATGTAGTTTGTAAAAGATCTGTTACTTAGTGAATGCAGCAAATACAGCCCATAGGACTGGATTAGCATTAGGTTTAGCAGCTTCTGCTTCAAAATCAAGATCTAATAATGTCCGTACCCGTCGCATTGCTATTTCATAATCATCATCAGAAAGTGGTGCAAATGCATTTTCTAGTACATCAGCTGCATGAGCTAAAATTACTAAAGCTAATATCCGCCTATCCATGCGGCCAGCATCGTTAACCCAACGATTTAATACAGCTTCCTGAATCTGTGAAATAATAATATTATTTTACAGTATGACCTAAATAATATTAACAAACAAGAAATGATAGAATTAAAACTTCAAAATCCGCTGAGGACACGTAATCTTATCATTACACCCATGTATACACGCAAGATAAGATACTATTTTTACAACGTAAAGCACAATAAACAAATGTAAAATATATTACAACATATTAATACACGAGTACATATATACCTTCTTTACAAGACGAAATTTGGCAAGGATATCGGTAAGGGGATGTGTTGTCATATCAAAGAGTAAGAAATTTTGTTTTTCTGTTGTTAAAACTCCTTTCTCTACAAGATTTTTGGCTAATCTTTCTCTAACATTTTTTAGCTGATATCTTAATTTGAGTGGGTTCCATGTTTCTCCTAAACGAATTGAAAATTATATTGAAAATATGTTTCAATTTAATAATCAAGCAGACGTGTCTTGTAGTTAACGTATATACTCACCGCTAAGATATTCTATCCAACTAGGAACAGTTTCAGGTGGATCAGTTTCTTTTAAATGTTTTAGCGCTTCGTCTAACAAAACATCTCCTGTCGGTGCATCGTTCTTTAACAACAGTTTTCTCACCAAAAGTCCCTTTTTACGCATACCAGCTTTCTCTAATTCTACACGACCACGAAATCCAAGTTCTGCCAAGATACAACCACGTAATCCGGAACTTATACAGTCGTTCCAAAACGAAGTGTAACCCTGTGAAAGAATGTGCGTTTCAAGATTTAAATACAAGTTGCTCGTTGGTTCTACAGAATTGCAAATATTGCAGGAGTCTATCGTAGAGCCATAATGTCAACAAACCTCCTTGTCCTTGAGGCCAAGCAACAAAACTTCTTCCATCAACGTCAAACGTGTCTCTTTATCGGAATCGTCGTCGATCGTGGGATTTGAATTAAGATCTTTTTGCGTAGAAGAATCTGTATCCCCGCCATGGCCAGATAATTTGTCATTGTTGCCGATATCGTTTGAACCATCCTGCCCTAGACTACTGCTACTACTGCTGTTAACTACACGTCGTCGTTGTACCAACCCGTCACTGCGATTCATTATTCGACGAAGCTGTGCTTCTTTTGCGATTACGTCCGCGTGTCAAATACGCCACCGTGTCGCCTTCACTCCCGTTGATTAGGCGTGTAGTCAAGTGCAATTAATGCAAGCTGGCGGCATGTATTGAATAATACACACTATATTGTTGACGTTTTGACCGATGCGACATATCTTTCCAAGATGGCCAGTCCCTACGGACGTTGTTACTTTATTTCACAAGTATATTTCTCACTCTTATTGTTCTCGCGCTACATGTGATCAAAAAAAGGTCCAGATGCGTGATGCGTAACACTACCGTTCTGAACGTAGTTCGTTGTTTCGGCGATGCATTTACCTCGGCGCTAATGTTTTCGAAAAGAAATCTATCGAAGTTCAATCGAGGTCCTCTGAACAGTCATCAAGCCCGAAACACGAATCGCGAACCATGTTTTACGGGTGTATAGAAAGTTTGCATTATTCAGGAATAGAGATTATAATTGCTCCGTCGGTAACTTGTTTCCGCGATCGTTACGCCAAATTCGACGCGGGAATTTCTTTCGCTTTTGAAAAATATATTAGCTTTACCGGAAAGTTCTGTCCGATTCTGGAATAAAATAAAATACAAATTTTTATTACCGTTGACACTAGAACTACCGAACAATAAATCCAACGATATACATTCCTTTGTAATAATAACAAGACTGCATCTATTAAAACTTCATACAATACTTATTGTAAGGTATACGTCATTAACGCTTTGACTGCCAAACTAGCAGCTACAAAATTTAAAAAAAATCGAAATGAGATATTGACTGGAATAAAAATGGGAAAAATAAAATGTATGCCGTAAAGTGCTCGCCCTACCTTCATGCACTTTCTGTATAACCACCAGCTTTGGTACAAATGAATGTATTAACGTAAAAATTTATTTAGAAACCGTACAAATAATTCCGTCACCCATATATGGGTGACATGGTAGTCAAAGTGTTAAAGAAGTACATCCAAAAATTTCTGATGTAAACATTTTTATAACTTCAATAATTGCAAAAGAAAAAACTAGGGACCAGTCAAAATGACTGGTTTGGTAGTTCCAGTGTTAATAAACTTTATTAAATAATGTAATTGCCATTATTATTAATGATTTGTTGCCAGTGTGAGGGCAATTTGTATATCCCATTTTCGAAAAATATTTTATCTTTTGATGCGAAAAATTGAACCAGTGCTTGTTTGATATCTTCTTCATTTTTTAATTTTTTGCCCCTCAAAAAATTTGTAAGGACAAAAACAAGTGATAGTCGGAGGGTGCTAAGTCCGGGGAATATGGTGAACGCGACAGAATTTCTCAGCCTGCAATTGTTTGACGAGTCCCCAAAGCAGCATGTGGCCTGGCATTATCATGATGCAGTATGATGTTCTTTGCTTTCATTTTAGTTAATTTCTTAAAATTAATTAATTAATTAATTAAAAAAACTTTATTTTAGTTAATTTGCTACGTCAGTATGTATACATTAAGTGATAAAAATAAAGAGGCACACATGCGTCAAATAAACATGTGTTTACGTGTCGAGACTTGTTGTGATAGAAATATACTTATTTCATATATTTGCTTTACGCTTTTCAATAGAAAGGATCAAATCAATTGGTACTTCACATGATTTATTTGCTTTCAGTTTATTCAATCGAATTTTATTAAGTACTTTACTCTTTACTTTGGTCGCTATTGTGCATCTTACAATAGACCCAAATGCAATTACTGGGCAAACAGTATTCAAAGTTTGCTCTATTTCTCTTTACAATTTATTGTGCTCTGCAATTGGTTTGTCGGACTTCAACACAATGCAACAAAAAGAAAAAAAAAACCAGGCCTGCATTCGTCAAATAATGCAATGATGTAAGTTGGATCAGGTGAACATCTTTTCATATTATAATCAAATGTAACAACACTGAGTTAATTATGATTAGACACGAAAAATTCACAATTAGCATTATCAGATTATAACATTCGTGTTTCTTTTATGATTAAACACTAGAACTACCAAACCAGTCAAAATGACTGATCCTTACTTATTACTTTCGTAATTACTCTGAATAACTTGTCGTTCAGGCCATTTGATATTTTGACTAAAGATTGATATATTGGATAGTCGGAAAAGAATTGAGAGGTTTTCGTCATTTTTTGATTAAATGTTTCTTTTATTCAAAATTAATTTTATTCAAGTATATATTGGCTATTATTATCTATGACTTCTTACTATTTTTGGGGGTAGAGCCATAATCCCATCGAAATAGATTTTTGCAGTCCTTTTTTCCATCCAACTTTTTACCATCAAGGTAGTTTTGCAGAGATCGAAACAAACGATAATCTGATGATGCAAGGTTTGGGCTACATGGTGAATGCATCAAAATTCCCAGGAAACATCTCTCAATTTTACGTTTGAGCAATGATTCGCAGATGGAAACTCGATTCATCAAGTTTTTCTCTGTTAATTCATGAGGCACCCAAACATCAAGCTAGTTTTTGTATCCAGCCTTCTGCAAATGATCCAAAACGGTGGAATGATGAATGTTTAGTTCCCTAGCAATCTTATGACTACTTACATGCCGATCTTGCTCAACCATTTGCATTCTTTCAATGACTTTTTCAGTGATCGGTCAACCAGAGCGAGGTGCACCTTTAACCATCTACATGCTGTTGCATTTGATAAAGCATCTTGGCCGTAGTCAACACAATTTTTTCGCGGGCTTGCGCAGCGTTTTTGCCTTTTTCCTAGTAAAATTGCAAAACATAGCCAATTTTTCAGAAATGTCACTAGTTTTCACACAAATATTATTGGGTTGTTCGGAAAGTAATTTCGTTTCTTTTTGTGAAAGCGAAAGACAATTTTCGTATAATGAACAAATATTTGATTAAATTATATATTGGCCATTCTGGTCCAATACCTTCTGCCAACTTTCTGGTAGTAGCATGATTCCACGCCCATAAAATTTTTGGTCTTTGCTGGCAAAAAAACTGATCGAGGTGGTTTTTGACCTCCTCAATCGAAATGAAGGTTTTACCATCTAAAAAATTTTACAGTGACCGGAACAAATAATAATCCAAAGGTGCCAGATCTGGAGAATATGGTATGTGTATCCCATTCAAGCTGTAAAACCTTTTGGCGAGTGACCAAACTTGTACGAGGTCTTGCATTATCTTGGTGGAAAACTACACCTTTTCTGTTGATTAATTCTGGCGTTTTCTGTTGAAGTGCATCATTCAGTTTGTCCAGCTGATGACAGTAGACTGCCGAATTAATTGTTGTGTTATCCGGTAAAAGCTCAAAAAAACGATTCCTTTAAAATCCCACCAAATAGACAGCATCACCTTTTTTTGATGGATATTGGCATTGGAAATGTTTTGAGCCGGTTCATCTTTTTTGCTCCATGATCTCTTGCGTTTGACATTGTTATATACAACCCATTTTTATTCCCCAGTAATGATGCGCTTCAAAAATGGATCATTTTCGTGACCTTTGAGAAGCGAATCACAGACGTCAACGCGACGACACAAATTTCTCTCCGTAAGAACATGGGGAACCCATATATCGAGCTTCGAGGTTAAACCCAGGCCTTTCAAGTGGTCATAAACAGTTGAATTTGATAAATTTAACCTCTCACCGATCTCACGTGTTGTTATTCATCGGTTAGCATCAACTAATGCCTTTATCGTGTCTTTATCAGCTTCAACAGGCCTTCCAAAACGTGGTGCATCTTCGACATCAAAATTGCCGGATCGAAATTTTGCAAACCAGTTCTGGCACTGGCGTACTGTCAATGCATCTTCTCCATACACATCGGTTAATTTTTATCTGGCTTAAACAGCATTTTTACCATTTCTATAGTAAAAAAGTAAAATATGACAAAAATGCTGCTTATTGCTCTCCATATTTAAAAGGGTACCAACCAAAAACTACTGCGTGGAATCAATTGGACTTTTTCACACACAAGCCTTGCTATATCAGTTCTCAAAACATATAATGATTATGCGGCTTAAGTGAGAAGTTGGGTGCAAAAAAATACAATTAAATCCTCTGTCGGGAAAAAACGAAATTACTTTCCGAACAACCCAATACTTTTGAAACGATTGACGAAATACACAATAGTCTGCATGAAAATTGTAGACTGAAATGTCACCTCTGAAATGCACGTCAGTATGATGCAATCTGATCAGTGTTGCTCGATATATGACACGAAACATCTAGTGACAAAAATCTCTCAATACTTTTTCGACTATCCAATATTATCCCACAATATATTTCGTTACATCATCAATTCATAAGTAATTAGCTTGTTTAGCTTTGTTGTATACTGCATTTTTATAGTGCCTCATTATCTTGAAGGAAATATATTTCACAGAATTAAGTTTGTCATAAAATAAATGTTTTTTAGCGCGTTAAATAAATATGTCTTCGTGTAGCATTTATGGTACACGTGGCATGAAAGTCAAGTTTAATGTGTACCATAAATGGTACACGTGGTACGGAACGTGTTAATGAACCACATGTTACAATAAAAATTGAATGATGTTTGAGTAGATGCAGTCTTTTTATTATTACAAAGCAATGTATATCGTTGGATTTATTGTTCGGTAATTCTAGTGTTAATCATATTGCGATTGGAAGAACTTACGTGATGATATTTAATTTTAAATTGAAAAACTGACACGTTTTATTCGAGGAAATTATCAGTTATAAACCAAGACTGTTCTCAAATTGCGTTTTTGTTATTTCCCTATAAACCATCGTGGTACATTGCCTGTTGTTCCAGATTTTTTCGAATCGTTGCTCACAATACGTGAAAACGGTTGTCGTCTAATGTCATTTATATCTGTTCCGTGCGAAGATACTGTAATCTATATTCACCCGCGGTTTCCGTTTTATATCATATTTGAAATAGCTACTCCTAATTTATGTTTCTGAAATATATCATATTTATATTTTCAAATTTATATTTTTGGTTTATACAATTATTTTAAGCTTTCGAATGCAAGATACGATTGACTCAGACATATTTTTTACGAAGTAACGTATAGTTACTGTTATATCGATTCATAACGTTCAAGTTGTCAACAATATTTCATAGTTTAGTTATCAATTTATCAATAACTTATATGTATAACTTATATATATATATATATCACATTTTCTGTGGGCAGGCCGTTGTTTAAAACAAATTCATTGCACATTGATAATTCAACTGTTACTTTGATAATTAAACATAAAGCTGGGATCTCATGAAATTTTATTGCAAAATTATTTTCTACATCCATTTGAAATTCTCGCAATGGGACTTACGCCACTTTCAAAATAAACTTTTTCATCGCTTCAGCAACCAGCAAATTTTCGTGTTACAAAATCTTAACGATTTTAAATATATTAGTAACAAGTTGCCTCAGAATGAAAAGATCTTGTAAAAATGTAACTATTATGGTAGCTGACTCGATTTCTTTTAAAATGTACTTACGCCACTTTCAAAATAAACGGCTCATATAAGGTAAGTATTGATTTCTCAAATAAAATAAAAGTTAAACAATAGAACGTGTTTTCAAGGTGATGAAAAGATGTTCAACGACTCTTGGACATGTAAACTCGCATACCGTACCGCAGTAACGATCGATTTTTATTGCTCGCGAACAATGGAGCGAAACGAAAATTACAGTTCAACGTATTTCGTCGTTCCGGGGCGCAACATTAAGTTTTACAGTTAAACCGCGCACGTGTCCTCGAAAGTACCAATAAAGTGATACGTGTACTCGCGAAACGATATATGCCCTGGTATACTCGTTGATGCGTGACACTCCGAAAGCGTGACGCTTTGTAAAACGAATGTCTCGAAACGGATCTAGAAACATTAATGCACACTGACTGCGTTCAATTGATTCGTTCCATTTTAGGCAAAACACGCGATAGCGGCAATACTCCTTTATAGCAGAGGCATACGCGACTATTCTTAAACGTAGTCCGAAACCTTTCCAATACACCATGTAGAAATACATTGAATTGAGTATTGCTCATAGCCAGTAAATGGTATGTTCATAATTGTTAGATATATAGAGAAATTTAACTCTCTATGGGCTGAATTATTTTCTTAAATATAAAAAAATGTATGCAATGGAAAGTCAACAATTACAAACCTATATTTGCAGATTAAAAGGAATTTACCAGTATAAACAATATTATTATAATTTGTAACTTTGTAGCTTTGCAGTAACAATGACTTACGATGTTTGCACTTCTGTCTATAATAGCTTAAGCGTGAAATTCCATAAAACAGTCTGCACTTGGCGTTATAAACTTATTTCGTTGTAGTAAAAATTAATTTTTGTATTTTTGCTAAGTCATTTTGGACATTCGATGTAGTGTACTTTGATAAAACAATGTTATTATATTTACTTAAGTTTGAACATGTCGAATTTTTGCCTTAACCCTCTATGTGCCGAATTTTTTTCTGAACACTTTGCTGACCGGCGATTATTTCAGTATCTTTTGAGTTCATAATCTATTACTGAAAACTTTTTAATGGATCCTTTTACGCAGACAGCAATTTTTATTGCGAATCAACAAGGCCTCCTAAGTAATATTATCTAATAATTTCGTTACAAATTACAATGTAAAAGCAGTTTTTAAGCTTCAATTTGTTACATGGCAATTATTGAAAGTCCTATTAATAGGCTTACGGTCCGTAAAATATTAAATATAAAAAAATGTATGCAACGAAAAATCAACAATTACAAACCTATATTTGCAGATTAAAAGGAATTTACTAGTATAAACAATTTTATTATAATTTGTAATTTTGTAACTTTATAGTAACAACGGCTTACGATGTTTGCACTTCTATCTATAATAGCTTAAGCGTGAAATTCCATAAGTAGTTTGCACTTGGCGTTAAACATAGATGTACGTTGCATTTGGAACATTTTATTTTTGGAACCCCTTTATTGGATCACACTGCAGTGCATATGCATTGGTAAGGTCAATTATATCAAGTATAATTTCACTGTCAAATAGTTTTCGAAAATGAATCACAGGAGAGTAGGGTCCTTTGGGGTGTTCAGGGCAATCTCCTTTCCAAGGATGATGATGATTCGTCTGGAATACTGACTGTTAAACAATTTTTTGTGGTCTTGAACTTTCCTTATCCGATGATGATTCGGTACTCAATTCATCGTCACTGTCAATAATACTTATTCGTCCTCGGGTAAATACTACTGGATGATCTTCATCGGATTCAGAATCTAATAAAAAATCTTCGGATCTATTACCGCTAATGCGTCTGATTCTAATTCCTTTGTTACTTTTATGTGATTATGTATCCATATTTTGAGTATATGTTTTATAACTCTGAAAATAGAAGAAAGCACAAGCATTATCCTAAATATATCAAAATCTATCATAATATCCTACTGTATCCTGAAATTCACGAAACTGTATCATATATAAATAGTAACGAAATGATTATTCAAATTGCAAACAAATAAGTTGTTATTGATGTGCAAACCCATAGCTATTACGTACGCTTTGTTTTGTTTAATAAATAGAATATAATAGAATAGATAGAAGCACAAATAATGTATATTGCACAAGATGGCGCCATTGGTTTCTATCTGCAGACAACTTGCAAGACATTTACTTTAATATTTCCGGTTGACGGTGCTGCCAACCGTTATCAATATTGTTATTTGTTACCTCAGCGATATTATACAATTTAGACATATGTTATCTTATAAAAAACTAAATTCATTTGATAAAATGTCGATATATTAACATGTGACTTGAAAGTTACACGGCCCTATAGAAGTTTAAAGTACGTCTGGAGCATTAAACGTCCTGTAAATAAAACTATCATGATTATCTCCATAATTTCGAATTTAACCCCTTGCCCAACAATCTCCTGTCAGACATGAGATGTGAATTCTGAACTGGGTCTAATAAATATGAATATTATTAATTTTCCTTAAACTGAAATAATGTTCCATTTGGATGTTGTTAATGAACATATATTGAAGAACATATAAGCATTTGATAGTTGTGTGTATACATATATGGGGAAAAAGAAATCCATTATTTTTACGCTTACTTCAAGATTTAAACTATTAATATTACCATTACTCGTGCTTGGAACATTAAAATTTGTATCGATTGAACTGCAAACCTGACGGAGTAAAAGTTATTTAAATATTATATTGAGGAAAATGAAATCCTTTATTTTTACGTTAATTTCAAGACTTAGAAACAATGGATTTCTTCGATAGTTATAATAAATTGTCTTCTTCTTTTAGCTAATTATGAACTCCAAAATATTTGTAATCAGAAACGTAAAATATTGGGTTATTCGGAAAGTAATTTCGTTTTTTTCCGACAGAGGATTAAATTGTATTTTTTTGCACCCTACTTCACACTTAAGCCGCATAATCGTTATATGTTTTGAGAGCTGATATAGCAAGGCTTGTGCGTGAAAAAGCCCAATTGATTCTACGCAGTAGTTGTTGGTTGGTGCCTTTTTAAATATGGAGAGCAATAAGCAGCATTTTCGTCATATTTTACTTTTTTACTATAGAAAAGGTAAAAATGCTGTTCAAGCCAAAAAGAAATTAACCGATGTGTATGGAGAAGATGTGTTGACAGTACGACAGTGCCAGAACTGGTTTGCAAAATTTCGATCCGACAATTTTGATGTCGAAGATACACCACGTTTTGGAAGGCCGGTTAAAGCTGATAAAGACACGATAAAGGCATTAGTTGATGCAAACCGGCGAATAACAACACGTGAGATCGATGAGAGGTTAAATTTATCAAATTCAACTGTTTATGACCACTTGAAAGGCCTGGGTTTAACCTCGAAGCTCGATATATGGGTTCCCCATGACGTCTGTGATTCGCTTCTCAAAGGTCACGAAAATGATCCATTTTTGAAGCGCGTCATTACTGGGGACGAAAAATGGGTTGTATATAACAATGTCAAACGCAAGAGATCATGGAGCAAAAAAGATGAACCGGCTCAAAACATTTCCAATGCCAATATTCATCAAAAAAAGGTGATGCTGTCTGTTTGGTGGGATTTTAAAGGAATCGTTTTGTTTGAGCTTTTAACGGATAACACAACAATTAATTCGGAAGTCTACTGTCATCAGCTGGACAAACTGAATGATGCGCTTCAACAGAAAAGGCCAGAATTAATCAACAGAAAAGGTGTAGTGTTCCACCAAGATAATGCGAGATCTCATACAAGTTTGGTCACTCGTCAAAAGGTTTTACAGCTTAAATGGGATACAATGCCACACCCACCATATTCTCCAGATCTGTTACCTTCGGATTATTATTTGTTCGGGTCACTGTAAAATTTTTCGGTGGTAAAACCTTCATTTAAAAAATATTTCTCTGTTGTGATTTCAATTATTTCTTTATGCATTTATACTCCTCTGTATAGCCGAAAGTTATGCAATTATTCAGAATTGGCATTGAGAACGAGGAAAGGGAGAATTATTTCCCAGTCGAGCCTCATAGTGAAAGGTTCTTTGAAAAATGACACATAACATTGAATATTCATCGTGTTAATCATTCTCACGAACATGTGAATGTTATTACTTACGATGTAGAATGCATCGTGGTCAAAGTAACTCGATTGTTGTTACGCGTCTAATAAATATTCGATATCTGATAAAAAGGTTCAAATATTTTCATAGCTTCAACTAATTGTAAGAATTAAACTAAGAAATAATCGACAGTATTTTTACACTATTCGTTCTATCCTTAACACTTTATCTATTGTTGGAAAGCACGTCGTTACAGAACTATTCTCGCCATTCTATATCGCCAAGTTAAAACAATAGGAAACCAATGAAAGAGCTGTCTCCTTGAATAGGTTGTTACTATTAGATCTTACACACCTTTCTACCAGCGGGGTTTCTCACCCATGGTTCATGCAAATGTAGGCACCGACATTGAACAGTTGACATTGAACGCCGGGAAACGACGATTAAGCTCAACATCGGTGAACGCGACCACCATGCTTGGTGATTGACCGCAATGTCACTAACCCCGATAAAACACTGATTACTCTCACCTCGACTGAATACCAAATAATTTCTAGCTTCCCATTTTCAAGGTATGCACGCATCAAGGTTGTGTTCGTATGAAAACTAGATATTCAATTCTTTTTAACAATAACAGACATAAATTATTAAATTTATTCCAATTATTAACACTAGAATCCAATAAATCCAACGATATACAGTCGGTGTGGAAAGTATTCGTACAGCGAGCAATTTCAAATAAAACTGCGTGCGTAAACTTCAGTTATAAATTTTAAGAGAAGAAAATGGTTAATAAATATTCTTGGGTATTTGTAGAAAAGATTTTGTGAAAACTAAATTTTATTTTCTTCAAGATTAACAAAAATATACACCCAGCATAGATAAACGTAAGAAATAGACGCACAGAAAGTATTCGTACGTCTCTCATTTCTTGCGCTTACTTGAGACGTAAACATAATATGAAGTTCTGAATGTGACGAATAACAACAAAGATGATTTATTTGTACAGGGTACTAATAGAAGTAAGTTTGAAATTTGTAATATACTACAACATGGGTCTTAAAAGGTGCGAAACGACGGAAGAAGAGCGAAAAATCATTATTCGATTACACAATCAATGTAAATCACTTAGTGAAATTTCTTTCATAGTGAATAGAGCAAGGTCCTACTATTCAAAGAATAATAGAACAGAATTTTGTGCTCATCAACGTTTTGGATACATATGTATGTATGTACGTGCGTCCATACATTGGCATTCTAAATACTTTACCCATCCTCCCGTGAATACAGAAAACAAATATTAATTCAGTATTCTTATCGTCTTCCTCTGAAAGGTTTTTTTTTCTTTGGCGAAGGACAGCATTTTTGTTTTATTGTCATCTGTTTGAGGTCTAATAATTTTAAAAAAGAATTTTTGTATTTTTTCATTGTTTCTGTGTTTTCTATTTAAACTATCAAGTAGTTACTATATCATGATAATATCCTCCTTTCAATCCAAATGTAACATTGAACTAATCCAACGATACCAGTTTCAATATTATTAGGTTGGGAAAAAAGAAATTCATTATTTTTCTATTTGTTTCTAGACTTAAACTATTAATACTACTATTACTCGTGCTTGGAACATTAAAATTTTTATCGATTTCTTAACTGTAAACTTGGGGATGTAAAAGTTATTTAAATATTAGATTGGAGAAAAAGCTATTCATTATTTTTACGTATATTTCAAGATTTAGAAATAATGGATGTTTCCTCGACCTAATATATAACAGAGATACAACCTTGGATTATTATCGCATTCTCTATCTATTGAATCTTTTTATAGCATTTAGTTTTGTAAATAGCATAACTATATGTTATATATTAGTTTAGGAAAAAAGAAGTCCATTATTTCTAACTTTTGAAATAAACGTAAAAATAATGGATTTCTTTTTCCCCAACTCAATATTTAAATAACTTTACATCGCTAGGTTTGCAGTTAAGAAATCGATAAAAATTTTAGTGTTCCAAGCACGAGTAATATTAATGATAAAAGTTTAAATCTTGAAATAAACGTAAAAATAATTTACAATACAAAACTTTACACAAAACTAAGTGTTATAAGAAACATATTAATCATATCAGAAATTGTAATTTTTTGGATCAGATTGAATAGATAGAGAATGTTATAAGAATCCAAGGTTGTATCTCTGAATAACAGCTGAACAATTCATTAGAATCTTAATAATAATTGTTCATGCACATATACGCAAAACGTCCTCGGAAATTAGCACGTCGTTGAGATATGAGACATCATAAAATGAAAAATATAATGAAATAGAAAACACATCGCATGTTAGCGAAATTAGGTATTCCTTTTAAATTAGGATAGACTAAGGAAACGCTAGGTCAATGCAGCAACACTTTAATTGAGCGTGATTTCGGCGAGATTACATTAATTTAGATTGTGTTGCGTTCAGTTATGTTAGTTTATGTTGGCTATGTTTGGTCTAAACTACTTAGTTGGTACTTTTTAAGTTCCATTAGTTTCGGATGACGCAGTTTTCGTTAATAGCGTCGAGTTATTATTGGATTCATTAATTCTGGTAAAATTTAATTTAGTTACTTTGTGTTAGCTGTATAACACTTAACACAGTTCAAGACGTCTTCATTTATGAAGACCCACTTCTCTGAGGCTACGATTTCCCAAAAGTTGAGATTTTATACTTTCGAGCCATCCTATCCCCTTACGACAGTTTCATCTTCTCAAGTTTCGTTTTGATCGGTCAGCAGTGTCATTTAAAAGAATATCTAAAATAATCCCTGCAGTTCTCTTCAGCTTACGACTATATATAAATATTATTTTGTTAGAACTTTTTGAGAAACGATAAATACAATATAACAGATAAGACCATTTGAGTCGTTTATTTTGAAAGTGGCTTAAGTCCATTTATAGTGATCAAAAACTTATTATTTTTTAAACAATCTTAAAAATGCTGGTGGGGGTGATAAATGACACACTCTTATAAATACAAAAACATTACACTACCATTTTAATAGGTACCAATATTTTTAAATTTATTAAAACGCAAACCTTTAAATATCTCGATTTTAACACATATGGACTTGGGCCATTTTCAAAATAAACGGTTCACATAAGATTTTGTTTGCAACCTTCGCAATTTTGTTCTGCAAGGAAAAACACGTACGACATAATTTCGTTCTGCAAGGAACAACACGTACGACATATGAGCCGTTTATTTTGAAAGTGGCTTAAGTCCATTTATGCTCATATCGAGATATTGAATGGTTTGCGTTGGATTAAATTTTAGAAATATGGGTAACAGATAACGTAATAGAATAATGTTTCTGGGTTTCTAAACATGCCAAATTTATCATCCCAATTAGCATAATTAACATTATTGAAGAAATAGTATGTTTTTGATGGCTATGAATGGACTTACGCCATTTTCAAAATCAACTCCTGAAACGGTAAAAAAATTTAGTTTCTCCGATTCGTTTCTAACGCTGGCTACAAGTAACTGGACACGTAGACAGTGTGTATACCAAATTTCAGCTCGATCAGAATGAAATTGCGGCCGTGGTACGATTTTGAAAATTTCGAGGCGTTCGAAATCGCGAAAATGGGCAAAATGGGGTTGATAAAATGAAGCGTCCTGAAGTCCCCTGAAACGCTAGCCTAGAAAATGAGGACTCTTCTTAAAGAGGAAGGTTTAAGGAAGATTTTCCCGTTGGAATCATGTCGATAGCTCTAATAGTTTGGTCGAGGGACGCCTTCAAAGATTGCCAAATATCGCCAAATAGTGAAGGGACGATCCCCTACCTGTCGAAAAATTGAAAAAAATTGGAAAAAAATTTTGGATCGCCGATTCTTTTGTAATTTTGGTTATACGTTTCTAGACCAATAGACAGAGTGTATGCCAATTTTCAAGTCGATCGGAATTGAATTACGAAAAATGTTGAGTTCGGTGGAATCGGGCAACTCCCGAAGTTGGGAAACTGAAGTGGGAAGTCACGACGTTTTGAATTCTTAAGAAAGCACAAGTCTATGGACTTTTCCTATGGGAAAAGTAAATTTCCTTTGAAATTAAAATAAATGTGTACACTTTTATGTTATAAAATCAAAGAAATATTCAACTTTCATTCTTTGTTAAATAATTTTTACATTAAAATTAATATAGTTTTATTAATTATTAATCAGTCTTCTCCTGTTTGTATATGCGGGAGGGATTTAAAATAACTGTGGTGTGCAGGTGGTATATAATGTAATAAATCCATTAAGTCCTTATATTTTAGGTTTGTGAGTGATCTCGGTTTTTTGTATAGTGATGCCAACTGGATATTATTAAGTTTTTCGGTCTTCCCCGTTACGGTAGTAAATCCAATGTTTTGGATGGTGCATCCTCGTTCATTGTCGTTTCATAGAATAATTTATATGAGTCGCTTCTCAAAAATCTCATCCAACATACTTTAAACCAATTTACTCTTTCACCGTCAGTATTCTTTAGCCTTTTGAAAATTGCATTTTCTGTGGACAGGCACTGTTCCGTTGTTTAAAACAAATTTATTGCACATTGATAATTCAACTGTTACTTTGATAATTAAACATAAAGCTGGGATCTTATAAAATTTTATTGCATAATTATTTTCCATATCTATTTGAAACTCTCACAATCGGACTTACTGCACTTTCAAAATAAACTTTTTCATCGCTTCATTAACCAGCAAATTTTCGTGTTACAGAATCTTAACGATTTTAAATATATTAGTAACAAGTTGCCTCAAAATGAAAAGATATTGTAGAAATGTAACTATTATGGTAGCTGACTCGATTTCTTTTAAAATGTACTTACGCCGCTTTCAAAATAAACGACTCAAATAATGGCGGGTTTGCGCACTTCTAGAATCTAAACAATAACTCCTTATTAGCCCTTTGCACTGGAGTGGCGCATCTGAGGCGCCACGAAAAATTGACACACTGTTATTTAAAATAATTAGAACATCGTTATCTTTATATTTAAAAATTGATAAAATTTTAAGTGTTGTAAGGACGAATAACAGTAAAAAACCCTTTATACATAAGGTGAAAGAATTCATGTGGAATGAAAATATCCTAAGTCAGAAGAAATGCTTTGATTTTCTAGTTAAAACAGCTTCGAGTGCAAAGGGTTAATACATTGCGTACGAGTGACGAGATGTATCGTCCACAGTAAGCCGAACGTTGTGGCCGGGTGACGAGATATCTCGTGTTCATGGTTTTTCGACTCAATCGATGCCCTAATGTAAAAAAGTCTACATAATAAATAGACGAATAAAAAATATATAATCATATTTAAGAATACCTTGCGTGAATATAATACCAAACGCGAATTAAGAAAGTGCATATATGCGTAAATAAAGTATAAAGTGTTACTGCAGCGTTCAAAAATGTGCAGGCCTTGAGAGCGCGTTGAGCGATTAGAGTGCCGTATGTAATGTTTTAATATTTAAGTTATTTAAACTACTTATTTAAGTTATTTATTTGTCACTTTTTGATATGCTCCAAAGTAAAATGTAGACAGTACTCTTTAGTAAGTAATTTAGTCAGTATAAGCTCCTTTCTAAAGTAAAATTTAAATTTGGCGCAGATGTCATTCCACAGGACAACAATTAACATAGATATGAGGGGAGGGAGCTGAAAGAGAGAGAGAGAAAGAGAGAGAGAGAGAGAGAGAGAGAGAGAGAGAGAGAGAGAGAAGAGAGAAAGGATCTGGGTGAGGGAGAGAAAGAGAAAGAGAAGGTAGGAATCGAGGCTTCGGTGAAGGCGCAACGAGTGGCACGTTCAGTCGTCCGGACCCGCTCGGTCGGTCTAAACAGACGGTATCCGATGATATTCTCCGTGATTACGGTGACTCTGTCAGGTCTTCGATCGTGTAAATATTTGTCTTTTTAATTGTGTACCTAACCCGGAAACAAGCCTAACACGAACAGGAAGGATACGGAATTGGAAACGAAACCGAGGATGATTCAGTGATATTCACTGTTAAATGCATCGATTTTTCTCGAGGACAGGCATCAGGTGAGTTAGAAGAATTTATTCTGCTTATCGAAACAACGTGCTGCTCCCTAACTAGCTTCGCAACGATAACGTTCGTATGTCGTAATGATTACCGATAAGACGGTACGAAGGATCTGCGAATGCTAGTCAATTTAATAAAAGAAAAAACGTGTACCGTGTGTACTTCTCGTTCGCGATTACGGTCTCTTACGGCAATGATAAGGGGACGATAACCACTTGGATTAAAACAGCTGTTAAAATATTTTTTCCACACGCGTTAGGACTATTCTGCTGGAAATGGGGCATCCAACTCCTTTATCCGAACTTGCTCGAACCGTATTTCTAGCCGTGTTACAGTTAGGCTCTGTACGTGGATATCGATAGTTTGTTTCCTGGTTCGAAGCGAGTTTTAAATAATATTATCGATGGCCACTTCGGTACCGGAAGACGATACATGTCGGACTTTCATTGATTCGACTAGAGCGGTGAACATTGTTCTGTGACGCACGTGTTAAAATCTCATTGGAATTTCATTCTCGCACTTATGCTCTGCGAATCGTTGTTTAGTTCTCTCGTCGTAACTGTCTTTAGCCGGGTCTCACAAAAGGGAAACCATGGGAACTACCACATAATCATATTATTCATAATTAATGAGAACACTTTGCGATAGTCCCAAGACGCCACTTTAATCATGTGAACGATGGTTTGCCACGGATTTGAATTCGGTGATGCTAGGCTTAAAGCTACTCTATTTCCTCTCTCTCTCTCTCTCTCTCTCGCTCTCTCTCTCTCTCTCTCTCTCTCTCTCTCTTCCTCTCTCTTTGTCTCTCCCCGCCCTTTTCCTCTTTCATACATTTACTGTTATTCATAGATAAGTTTCCATCTCGCGATGTTTGAACCATTTACAGGACAAGTAATTAACAAAAGCGTAAAGCAATTATTTGTAACTTAACACTTTGCTGACCGGCAATTTTACACAGAAACTATGCCATGTCACCGGCTATTATTTTGTAATTGAACATGACAGTAAAGTAAAACATTCTAAATAAACTCCAATAAATTTTATTTATACTGAATGAAATGAAATTAAACTTTGGTCATATTTTTTATACAACTTTTAAAATATTGCGCAAAGCTTTTGCAATATTCTATATCGCCCTGGGTTTCATAAATTGAAATAGATAATGCAAGTGCAATGACGAGTTAACTCGTCGTCGGTCAACAACGTTTCGGCATGAAAAGATGAGTTAACCCTTAACACTCCAATGGCTCCTCTGAGGAGACACTAAACATTGCCATACTATTATTCGAAACAACTATTACCCGACCATAATTGCATTTAATGAATCGTTAAAAATTGAACTGTTGTGCGTACAAATAACAGTAATAAATTTAATATGCAAGAAAGAAAATGAACCATGTACAATGTAATTATTCTACGTACAAGAAATGACTCGATTTTGGAATTAAAATTGCTCGGAGTGCAAAGGGTTAATTCGTCACCGGTCACCAATGTGTTAAGATTTGTTCTTCACGAGCGACTGGATACACCGTATAACGTTGCGTTGAGAACGAGCAGGAAACTTTATGCGTAGAATGTCCAATTCACAGTTACTTTACAATAAACAGCTGTTTTATACAAATTACCTATTAAAATTAATTTCGTTGCACTTCTATTCAATGTAGAGCACAATTAATTTGAACAGTTCCGAGGAAATGCTTTGCATCGTTTTCAAAAGATAAATTATTTTGTTGGTGTAAACGCTTTGTTTGATAAAACTAGCGTGAAAGGAAAAAATTGCCAACGAGATAGCGAGCTACGTTTGAAAACAAATACTGATCTCATCGTTGTGACTAATCCTATGTGTCAACAAATATCAAGATCATATGTGCCCATAATTATGAAAGTGGTCTAAGTCATATATTTCATGTTTCGAGATACTGAATTGCTACTTGAATTGCATTTGAATAAATTAAAAAATATTTTTACATTATGCGACATTTTAATTTATAATTTTATTAGTCTTGATTAATGAAAATTTATTATGAATATGAAATTTTGTGTGAATTTCATACGAAAATGTTGTTTTTAAAGTTTGAACTGATTTAGACCATTTTCAAAATTAACTGAGTGTCCTATACATGACTTAAAGCAATAAAGAACTATGAGTTTTATTTGAAACAATAACGTTAATGAAATAATTCATGAACATTTATTAATTATTTTTAAAAAGTAATCCATTTTTATCATTTAGAGTTTTTAAGATTCTTAAAATGGTCCTGAAAAACTGGAGAGATGTTTGGTACTAAATGCATAATATCTTTATGTTTTTCTTCCGTTACTGATCTAGTAGTGGTGAATAATGGAAGCAGTTTAATATTTCCGTATATTTTTGGTCTTCCTCTTTTAGGTGAAAGATCCAAAACGTGGAATTTAGAATCATTTAAAGAAGTTTTATAGAACATTTTATAATGTTCGTTTTTCAAGAATCTCATCCATTGAATTTGCAGCCAAGAGACAGATTCGCCCGCGGTATTTTTTACTCTTCTTGTTATTGACTCTTCTAGCGATTTCGTTGAAATAAAATCCGGCTGCGACATTCGTTTTATCGAAAATGTATTTCTTCTTCTACACTTTTCTATCAATTCATAATAATGCTCAGGGTTGTATAAGTAATTTGCTTTTTTCATTTTCATTTCTATCAACCCAAAATCACGGTCATTCGGTAGAAAGGAATGACCCGATACCAAAAATTTATGGTCTACTGTTTCAATATTATTATTTGATGACTGAGCAATTTTCAGCCATGTCAATGCTACTTTAATGTTACGATTTTGGCCTGAACAAGCATCACTGTAAGCTATTACGTGTTTTTGAGTAGTTATATCCTGCATATACAGAGAGCCACGCGCCATTTTCAAGTTATGTTTATATAATTTCTTTAAATTTTTTACTTAGACCACTTTTATAATTAACGCTAAATGAATTCCATGTAATGTTGAAATTACAGCCACTGTCTAATGGTTCATTTTTGACGATATCGTAAAAATGACATTGAATAAATTTAATTTAAAATAATGTGGTGTGAAATAACTGATAAACTCTTTTTTTTTTTAATTTTGACTTAGACCACTTTCATAATTATGGGCACATAATTACATCGAACGAGAACGAAAGAATTTCTATGGTTATTTTTGAGTATCTGCTCGTATAAATGTTGCATACTTTATGAAGGAACCTTACCACATCGTACACGCAGATACGTTTACAAATGAACGTCCAAACGCGGTGTTTATAAGCGATACGTCGACAATAAATTAACAAATTACAAAGTTATCGAAAAAGCTATCAAGATCGAGGCAATCGAGCCAGTTGTATTTGAGTAGCTGGTTGAGCGAGAAATAATCAGCGTGACACAAGTAATCCGTCTTAGTCAACAAATCATGGAGCTTCATCGATTGATTCGTCCACGTGAAATTATTCGAAGAACCGTTTAGCTACTGTTAAATTAGTACCTCCATTTTCACCTCTTCAGCTGTAGCAACCTAGTCTCGAGCAAGGGGACACTGTAAATCCAAACTCTCCGTAGTGTTACATTCCTAAGATGATTTAGGTGTGTCCCGCAGTTCCTCGTGGTTTCTTTGCCAACTCGACATCTGGGTAGAAGTCGATGGTTTTGCTCGTTAACGACTCTCCGTAGAGCTGTTTGTTTCTTAATATTTCATCGAGGTTTACTGCGAACACACCAGTTTCACATTGTAAACATTACGTTATATTACAGTTGGTAGTTTCCAAGAAATTCGACAGTTTTTTCGAATGTTTAGAACTGTCAGTTAATTAAACATACGACTTTATAGTATATACTTCCATGGGTCTTCGTATATCTGTTGGAATAAACTCCAAAACAGATGGGAACGTGTAGTTTTATGAATAAAATAAAAATATTGAGATAGGTGCGAGTAACGGTTGCAGAATTAATTGATAATTATAAAAATGTTACGGGTACAATTAGAATTGATACCTATAACCTTAATATATATTTAATACTTAATATTAAAGTATATGTATATATTTAATATATTAATATATTATATTATTATGCTATTTACATTATATATAAATATTAATATTACATATTATATATATTATATCTAAATATTAATATTATAAACTATATATTATTTATACATAGTATAAAATATAGTATAGTATATGGTATGTATAGTATATACATACAATACATACATATATATATATTTATATACAGTTCCTTCTGTTCTATAAATCGAATTAACCCTTTGCACTCGAAGCCATTCCATTCGAAAATCGAAACAATATTTAGTAACTATAATAGCTCCGTTGTACGTAGTTGATTTCCTTTCGTGCATATGAAATTAATTATTGTTACTCGTACTTAGAGTATTAAAATATGTATCGATTTCTTAACTGCAGACATAGCGATGTAAAAGTTATTTAAATAACAGTGTGACAATTTTTAGCGCCGCCATTCGAATGCAAAGCGTTAAAATGCATTGAATTATTTTTCTAGACATTATAAAATATTTATCAAAGAAAATCTATATCAGTTGCTTTAGAAATACTTCCGGTTTACTTACCGCTAACTGTAAAGTAAACCCTTTTTATTCATGTTGTTGAATTCACAGCAACTTTTTATAGAAGACCTTACGAATAAATTTATATGACAAATTGCACATGCTAAAAATACACGAATGTTTTGAAAAAATTAATTGTAAAGAATTTATATTTACATGTATTAGATTTACCGGAAAATTCCATTCCCTTCTTTTAAATTTATGTTTCTATGCATTTCTCATGCTGTAAAAATGATGCCAAAAGAATTATTTGAAATTATTTAGAAAAACAATTTTTTAGACATTGCATTCCATGTGCATCGCAAAGATAGTATTATTGATATTACCAAGATAATAGATTTAATTCTTAAACAGAAAGGTGCAAAGAACGCGAAGTAGTGGCAGGGGAGTAACAACGAAATTCACATCATTGTTCACACCCAAGTGTGAAATTTTCGCTACCGTTCTAAATGAAAAATGATGCAAAACTTGTACCTGGATCGAGGTTTTCAGTTGCTGAAAATTTCATAATTAATTTTTAATTTCTATGAATTGTTATATGAGGTATGTAACATATTATAATTTATAAACACTTTTGTCTGAAACTATTTGTAGTTACTTAAATTACATAATAGCAATATAATACTAATTATTCATACTAAAACAACTAGCACTATTTGTATCATGAATAGTGCCATTATGAAAACAGAATTGTAATACCATCAAGATTTATAATACATTTTTATGATTTTACGTAAGCCGTATAAAAACAGGAAGATTTTTTATCATTTTTATTATTTCCACGAATGTACATTGACTTTAATTGACGAACTTTAGGTACCGACGTAGAAAACCGTGTAAAGAACAACAAAATCTGTTACTGGAAAGATATGTGTAAATTCGCAAAATCAGAGTCAATTTTTCGAAATTTTTCCAACGTTATGAACAAAGACATTTATATGCATACTGCCACATTACATCATACAATATTCTTCATAAAACTATCGTACAATGAACTGCGTACAAAACAACAAAATATGTATAATTTCGTAAAATCAGAGTGAATGTTTGGAAATTTTTCCAACGTTATGAACAAATACAAGTATATGCATACTGCCACATTATATCATACAATCTTTTTCATAAACAGTCTCGTGATGAACTGCATACAGAGCAATAAAATCTGTTACTAGAAAAATGTATATAATTTTATAAGTCAGTGTCAATTCTTCATAAACAGTCGCGCGATGAACGATCATCAAATGCTTGGGAGTCGTATGAATTATTGAGTCAATAATAACTGATCGTGTTCTTTCATGAGAATAGATACGTTCATATTACATATTGCTCGATGAACTTTCTACAGTTGCATCTATTTCTGTCGCAAAGTACTACCCGTTACACTGAGACGGAAAACAAAGAACATCTTTTGCCAACCGAATACAGCAATGCCCGTTTCATCTTTGCTATTTCGGGTTTGCATCGCGAACATTATTTGGAGAGGTAGGTACTTGGGTGTTCCCGTTGTTATCTCTCCTCCATTCGCTCGGTTCTCGAGTGCCTTGAAGATGAGAGTGAGAAACATTGAATGTATACATATAAGTGAAATAGAAAGACCGGTGGTGGGGATTACATACAGTATTCCCTTGTTAACATCCCACGGTGCATCCAATAGTACTCTTCATAGGCGCTGGCTACGAGACGTCACCAAGTCAACACGGAATAATGTTTACTACTTGATAACGACTTGCTGTATTTTCGAAATTACGCTATGCTAATAAGGGAATATGGTATTTTTCTGGTTCCCATTAGCTAGTGCCCGACTGCTGTTTCTCGTCTACTTGCACGCCACTACGGAAGGTATACTGTGCAGCATCAATAGCGTATACAGACACGGACAAATTTAAACGGACAGTTTAATTTTGAAAATAGACAAATTTAAACGGACAGTTTAATTTTGAAAATAGACATCATTGATGTTGTATGAAATTAACATTATATTATATGTTTAACGTTCATTTTACGTACAGGTTGGACGAATAACTTTAACCCTTTGCACTCTAAGCAATTTGAATTCCTAACCGCGAAGCATTTTTTTGTCCCAGAAGAATTCCATTGTACGCGGTTCATTTCCTTTCGTACATATCAAATTTGTTACTATTAATCCCTTGGCTTACAATGACGTCGGTTAGACGTCATCTATTTGTAGTTCTCATTAGTTCTTTATTGCTTTAAGTCATTTATAGGACACTCAGTTAATTTTGAAAATGGTCCAAGTCAGTTCAAACTTTAAAAACAACATTTTCATATGAAATTCATACAAAATTTCAAATTCATAATAAATTTCGATTAATCAAGACGAATAAAATTATAAATTAAAATGTCGCATAATGTAAAAATATTTTTTGATTTATTCAAATGCAATTCATTAAATATCTTGAAACAAGAAATATATGACTTAGACCACTTTCATAATTATGGGCACATATAGCAATGTAAATTAAAATGTTCTGTTTCCGAGCATGCATATAACTGTTCAGTTGAACCAGTTAAATAGAATTCTTTGGACGCGTTGAATTCCATTTTATTTGTACGTCAAGGGGTTAATCGTACGCGCAACATTTCAATTTTTACTAACTTCTTCAGTACAAACATTGTAATGTAACAATTATTTTAAATAATAGCCTGACAATTTTCAGTGTCGCCTCAGAGGAGCCATTGGAGTGCCAAGGGTCAAATACCTTGAATTTTCCATTAGTTGTAATAATATAAAATAAATATTGAGTATTTCTGTTATTTGCAATAATATAAAGGAATTGTGTATATATATATAGAATCTTGCGTGGTACAGAGGACGAAATAATATGATGGAAACATTTTTTTTACATAGGTGAAGGCATTTTTGGAGATTTCGAGGTTACCTAGAATTTGTCAAATGGAATGATCTATTTTTTCTTTTCACTTGAAGTGGTATTATCACAATAACTTGAGTCTGCACAATTTTAAATAGAATTTGATACTTCAAATGGGTCATTCTATTTGAAGAAATCAGGATGACCTTGAAATCACTGAAACCCCTTCATGCATATAAAAATATGCATCATAATATTTCTCCTTTTCTTTACCATGCAAGTTTTGTATATACTTTTTCATTAGAAAATGGTACAGTTACTTGGACGAGAAGTCTACCTCGAGTGACGATCCTTGATTTTATCAATTAACACTAGAACTACTGAACATTAAATCCAACGATATACATTGCTTTGTGATAATAAAAATGTGCATCTATTCAAACATCATTCAAGTTTTATTGTAATATGTGGTTCATTAAAGAAGTACCTCAGAAAATTACTAATGAAAACAGTTTTATAACTTCAGTAATTGCGAAAGAAATAATTAGGGACCAATCATTTTGACTGGTTTGGTAGTTCTAGTGTTAAAAATTAAAACAGTTTGAGGTACGACGTTGCATTGTCAACCGTTGCTTGAAAATTAATCATGAAAAGAGTTTCTCAGACAATATAAAATTCATATATAATCTAATACGTTACTTTGCTTTGTTTACTTTATTCTTTGGACGTATGCATCGACAAAGTCATTCGCATTATCTTTTTGTGTATAGTAGCCATTGGCGATCAATCTGTAAGAGAAAAATTACCGAATGATCCTGGGAAATGCGTTAGGAAATAGAGCGAACTTTCGAATGCATATTCACACGCGAAATGTAATGCAACAAGGGCAAGACGCGAGCGATTCGCACCGTTAAAAAATGCAATTATGTCACTGGTCGCATAACAGGACCAGAAGTTGTTCAGTTCCTTGTACCAACATCGCCGATAAAACTTGCCCGATATGCGGTGATTTGAATTTTTATATAATTATCGGACAATTCGAATCTCGTACGTTGCTAAGCAATGTCGGAAAGATACCGCGTGAAAAAATTACAGGTTCCGAGAACGATGTACAATTACTGGTGTGCAGGTTTGGGCATTCGTTACACTCGTGATTCCATGATCATTGGCTACGGTTCGACGGAACGAAAGCTTTCCAGTGAAAGTATCTCGACTCTTTGTCTCCCGTAAATTTCTCGTGTGTAGGTCATTTATAATCATAAACTTATTTTCGGATACTTGACCACGGTGCAGTGTACCGTGCATCAAACGTGCTAATTTTACAAATCTTCGGCAAGAACGATCACGAAAGACGTTTGACAACGACAGATTCACGAACGCACGATGCAAAGATCAAATTCTTACGTTGATTAAATGACTTCTCAGAAATTGCAGGTAACTATTTAACCCCTTGCCCTACCATTTATTTTACGTTTGCAGTGATTAGAGTTTCTTTATAGCTCATCATTCATTAAAAGTAAGAGAAAATATGTAACTATTGTATGACGAGATATTCTCCGATGGATGTACATTCGCAACAATCAAATCAATTTTTAACATACATATTTATTTGACTTTGTTTCGACAATTTATTTGACAAGGCAAGGGGTTAACTAAAGCAATACATAGAATTCGCTATGAGTTTGAACGAAAACATTGGGTTAGAACTAAAGTTCTTAGCGCCTTTAACACTTTGACTGCCGTGTCACCCATATATGGGTAACAGAATTATTTGCCCTTATTTAAAAATAAAATTTGTACATTAATATATTCGTTGCATTTAATTTAGTTGATATCTGAAGAATACAAGAAGATTGCTAGATAACTATATGCCATACATTTAAAGTTTTTAATCGCTACATCATTATTATAAATTAATTTAATTTTATGGAATTTTTGAGGTCGTCAGTTGGACAGTTAATGTGTTAAATTGAAATTCAAAGATTCAAGAAATTCAAGTACGACAAGTTACTTTTCACTTTTCAAATGCGTGTCAGTATGACACAATATGATTAGAGAAAATCTCCAATCAATGTTTCCAATAACGTGTCGCATAATTAATAATAACTTCAAGGCCTCTGACCTTCAGACAATATTCAGCATATTATACATGCAAGTATATCAAAAACTAATAATGATATAAAAAATGTATGTTTACCATTTTTCACAGTGAAACTGTAAAGAATGGAAGATGTGCTATCTTTTATTCGAAGGGTGCGCGTTATTTCACGTAGCAGGAATGATCGACAAACTAGGCTGGGTTACCTTCCCGTACTGCACTCTGAAGAAATGTAAAACAAGTAACTTGTCTCTGCTTTGTCCACGGCTGCTGACGCACGTTTTAGAGAGGAAAGTCTGCGAAACAGAGAGGCAAATTCCGAATATAACGCTACCATAAGCTCTACCGATACCTGTCTCGTATGCCGCGTAATAAATTAATGTCTGTTCGCGAATAAAATATTACGGCGATATCGTCTGCGATCATTTTTCCATGAATTTTTCGTCTGCGTGAATTTTTACGGCACCGCGACGGCGAATGCAGTGCTTCGCAGTTGTCAGTAACGATACCACGAAGGAACGCGATCGCTTTTTGATAAGCAACAAATTCATGCGACTACGTGAAAATACGTAGATAAATGGTGCTCGGTCTTTCAAATGAATCGTGAACAAATTTCGTATCGCGTTGTGCTTTAATGGTTCGACGCACCTTTAAATCATGTTGAACAGATCGTCCGGTTGAGATTTCAAGTGCTTAAATATTTGATCAAACGGTAAGTTAATTAGACGTTCTTATATTCCTTGCGCATGAACGGAATAAATGATAACTCGACCGTTGAGAAATTGTTAGGAACCGGTATGAGAAACTGATATGACCAATTGTATGTTAATCGAACTAATTGTACGTTACATGTAAATATAACAGAGATTACAACAGCGACTTAAAGGTTGATGTTAAGCGATGATCCAATACTGAGAACTGTCTAGGTCTCAGCTTGCATTCAAGGATGCAGCACTAAGGATTACAAATATATGTATAACCATTCCATGTTGCTTCTATCTGTTCTCTTTTCTCCTATTCAATGCAACCTTATGACTTTAACTGTTATATAAAGTTCAAAGACTTAAGCTAACGGTAATGGGAATCGGGCGGAGCGTATAAATATTTTAAAGATTTCACTAATTTTAAGGTTTAAACCAAGAAAAATAACGTAAGCTGCGATAAACGTAGAATTATCCAATAAAAGATAGGCATATCGTTTACATGCAGGTTGTTCCGTGTACCCTGAGCAGAGCCCGTCTTCGACGTAATTCTACTCGTAAAGTAAAACGAAAAGAAAAAAATACAATCTTTCCATTTGAAGCTTCGTTTTTGCAAAAAAATAGAGTTTAAAGATCCGCCGGTTTTGCACGATTGTATCGGGTTGTGCCATAATCTCATCGAAATAGATTTTTGCAGTCCTTTTTTCCATCCAACTTTTTACCATCAAGGTAGTTTTGCAGAGATCGAAACAAACGAGGGGTTCCAAAAATAAAATGTTCCAAATGCAACGTTTTATGTAATTTTACGCTTAAACTTTTATGCACAGACGTGGAAATTTCGTAAGCCGTTGTTACTGCGAAGTTACAAAGTTATAAATTATAATAAAATTGTTTAAACTGGTAAATTTCTTTTAATCTGCATACAAAGGTTTGTAATTGTTGATTTTTCGTTGCATACAAAATTCGGCCCATAGAGGGTTAAATGAGGTGGCATGTGCTTTTTTACATCATACGAATGTGGGTATCAAGACTTTATGAATGTTCTTCACCAGTGGCTGTCAAGATCGTGCAAGCTCATTAATAAAAACATTAATAAATAATGAAAAATAACATTAATGAAAGAAACGTTTTTATAAGTTTTTCTTGGCAGGGCTATATCAAATGTTAAATATGATTTCCTTGTATAAACATACATAGTTTTGGTAACTTTTCTTAATGTCGTCAGAAATATTGTAGCATATGTAAGAGTCACGTTTGCGTTGTTTATAAATTAAAAGTCCTCCATATTTAAAAGGGCACCAACCAAAAACTACTGCGTAGAATCAATTGGACTTTTTCACACACAAGCCTTACTATATCAGCTCTCAAAACATACAATGATTATGCGGCTTAAGTGAGAAGTTGGGTGCAAAAAAATACAATTAAATCCTCTGTCGGGAAAAAACGAAATTACTTTCCGAAGAACCCAATAGTAGCACACGCCGAAAGTAGATTTGGTTGGTCATGGTCAGACGCGTCGGTCGATTTCTATCGGATAAATCGTATTCGCTTAATTTTCACACTCGATGTACTCGGAAACGAAGCCGTCAAACGTACAAGTTTTATTCTTTCTTTTCGCGTGCAGCATTTATTTTCAATGAATTTCGTTCACGGTACGCCGGACACCTTGTATAAGATGCTCGTACGTTACGATATCGCTATGCGTTAATACGTACATTAATATTATAAATTTTAATTGTGCATTAAAACGGCCGGCAAAAGCTTTAAAGCAGTTAGCGGTTAATCTGTTCGAAAATGCCGGTAATCTTATCAATTCTATGTCGCGATAACATTCCTAAAAGCGTAGTCACACTCAAAACTCATTACCTAATCTGATCGTTTAAATTTGCAACGTCTCGAGAAAAGCTGGGATTCATAATTTAACGGTAACGACTTCCTCTATGTACGCGCCCACCAGTGTATCTCCGTCTTTGATCGGAATTCGAGGCACGGCACACAGCGATAGAAGGACGTCGATAAAAGAAATGCCTTGGAAAATTTAGAAGACAATCTGAAAGCCCTGAAGTGGCCGCGCCGCTCGCGTCCGCGCGCACGCGGTTGCACAAACGGCATCGCGGGAGCGCGAATTCTTATGCAGAATACATAACTCAACCGGAGCCGATTTTTCTGAAACGATCGAGCGTCCAGAAAACCAGACTGCTAGTTTCGTATCTCGAATTTAAATCGGCCCCCGTCACGGTAGAACGAACCCATATACGCGCGTATCACGCGTATCACCCCTCTGTCTCTCGCTTTAACGTACCCTTTCTGTTCTTATGGTCTGATAGTAATCAGGTCGACAGATATCCGAACAGCCTCTAGACGACAGCCGGGAAGGACGTCTACGGCCGGTCATATCCTCGGATTATTATTATGCATGAATTTTGTAAACCGGTCGTCCGTATTTGCTGTACAACGTCGCGCGTCGTTATGTAACCGGACGAGAAAGTTCAAAACCAGCCTGTGTATGTTGTCAGTGCCGAAACGATGTATCGGTGATTTTTATGTTCACCGATTAAGACCCCAATTACTTCCTGTCCTCCGAACGAGACTTCTTAACAATATGGAATTAACCCCTTGCGGTCGAGGATTTTTGAAAATATTGGAAATATTTTTGCTAGGATGCTAAATTTTTTAATAATGTTTTAAGTTCTGAGTGAAAATTGAAATGTATAGTGATCTTATGTTATTGCAGTAATTAAATTATATGTGTTGCAAGTTGAAGGATTCGATACGCGGACCTGATGTCGTATATATGACGACACTCGTCCTCAAAGGGTTAAATATAGTAGGATAGTTTGTAATTTCTAAAAGTGATAGGCGGCATCGATTGCTTTACAATAGCCGAACGCTTCTATCAAATACATAATTAGTTGAAGAATACCTTGGCTTTTTGTAACTAGTCATGCTATAAAATGTGAAATACTTGTGTAGGGTTAAGGAAAAATGATCGATAAGAATCAGATCTCGCGTATTAGTATGCTACTCAGGATAACGTAAACTCTTGCAACTTAGGACAACATCAAATCGTTATTTAGGAGATAGTTATAAAATTAACACGAGTAACTTATGGCTAAGAAAACGACTCTTTGAAAAACTTTTTCGTGTTTTCTGATACCAGCAAGCTTTTCGAAAAACGACAGCCGCTCTAATTGGCTAATGTCGCTTTTGCATTAAAGCCAATCAGGCGTTTTCCGAGTGACTATTTTTGCACATTTCAGTGGCCGCTTTAACTTGTGTAATTCGTAAATATATATCTATAATAATACTATTGATTATACTTAAAGAAAAAATAAATAAAAAACTGATAATGTATGCGTCGTTCTAATACTTTTTAAAATGTTTTCTTTTCAGCACGGGTTTTTACCTTCATTTTAAGAAAGTGAAAATATGGAAAGTTATTTTTCTATAAGACGAATCTAGCGATGAAAATTAATAGAGTGGTTCAAGATTATACCACCTTCTAGGGAGTTTCTCTTCGTTGTTTTATACAGGGTGTTTCGTCTAAAAGAGGACACCTAAATATCTCCACTACCTCTGAAAATACGAAAAATGTCGCTAACGTAATCGAAATGGTTTCAAAAGACGAATCGGATGGAAGAATCGTTTTTTGTAAATTGTAATTTTTTATTCATTTCTCCAAGGTCACTCGTGTTTTTTTACATATATACACACAGTTTTTGTTGTTGTATGTTATAGCAAACATTATTGTGCATCCATCTATGTTGAATAACACGACCTTGAAATGACCGTGAACTCTAAAATTTGCTAATTAATGCAGAACTTACTTGCAGCGACATTTCAGATTTCAACGATAACAGGAATTCGACTATGAACTTGAACTTGTAAATAAACACATTGTATCATTGGTCTGCGTACATAGAGAGTGAAAGAGATATGTATTTAAGAGTTTGCTCACTGCTAGATTTCTCAGTGTATCGATAAGCGATCCATAATGCGTTATTCAGAACAGGAGAAAATTCAAATGGTTTTAATTTACGGTGAAGCTCGAGAATGTCTAAGAGAAGCAATACGAATTTACAAAAACAGATTTCCAGAAAGTTCTTGTCCATCACGTTCTGCATACTCAATTATTGTTAAAACATTTTGTGAGACTGGTAGTGTCAACAGAAACATTCGTATGAGACGTAAGACTGTTACTCATGAAGCAAATGTGAACGATATCGCGAAAGTAAATCAAAACTCGCATGTTAGTGTAAGGCAACTTGGACGTGAAACTGGTATTAGTGTTCAAGCATATTCTGGATTCTTCATTCACAAAAATTTCATCCTTTCCATTTATCTCTTCACCAAGGCTCCATGGAAGAGACTTTGAAAACCGCGTACACTTTTCTCAATGGTGTATACGGAAATATGAAAGTGATGAAATGTTTTTCCAAACAGTATTGTTTACGGTTGAAGCATCCTTTACAAATCATGGTCAGGTGAACGTCAAAAACATGCATTATTGGTCGGTTGAAAATCCACGATAGTTTAGACAATTCGATAAGCAGAGACCATGGACCATAAATGTCTGGTGTGGTATTCTAAATAATAGGATAATTCAGCCGTATTTTATCAACGGTACGCAAACTGGGCAGAAGTATGCTGAATTTTTAGAATATATTCTACGAAGTTTATTAGAAGATGTACCATTTAGGGACCGACTAGTATTATGGTATCAACACGATGGGTGTCCAGCACACTTTTTCCATATTGCAACACGTGTCCTCAACGAAAAATTCTCAAATTGTTGGATGGGACGCAATGGACCTGTATCATGGCCGGCTCGTTCACCCGATCTCACCCCACTTGATTTTTTCTTATGGGAGACATTAAAGGGTACGGTTTATCAAGAGCAGCCCACAACGTCAGAAAATATGAAGGAACGAATAATTGCAGCATGTGCTGATATGAAACCTGAAATCATCGAAAGAGCTGTACAATCTATCGTTTTTCGCCTAACGAAATGTATCACAACGGAAGGACATCATTTCGAACATTTATTGCAGTAATAAATGTGATTATTTACAAGTTCAAGTTCATGGTCGAATTCCTGTTACCGTTGAAATCTGAAATGTCGCTGAAAGAAAGTTTTCCATTAATTAGCAAATTTTAGAGTTCACGGTCATTTGAAGGTCGTGCTATTAAACATGGATGTATGCACAATAATGTTTGCTATAACATACAACAACAAAAACTGTGTATATATATATGTATAAAAACACGAGTGACCTTGGAGAAACGATTAAAAAATTACAATTTACAAAAAACGATTCTTCCATCTGATTCGTCTTTTGAAACCATTTAGATTACGTTAGCAACATTTTTCGTATTTACAGAGGTAGTGGAGATATTTAGGTGTCCTGTTTTAGATGAAACAGCCTGTATATGTTAATATTTTTCATTCATAATTTTCTTGATTTTTCTACTTCGTGTATAATTATGTTTGATGTTTAAATCGATTATCAATAAAAGCTAAATGCAAGAGCAATAATAAGAACAAAATATCATCCATCTGAAATTATCTACTTAAAAACATCGTTGCTATTTCACCTTGATGGATATGGATGTTTTTTATTTATGCCAGTCACTCTTTAACGATAAATCGTTGTGGTATCTTGAAACATGGTCATCTCGCAACATTTTATCTTTTAATAAAAGAGCTATTAAAAATTCTGACGTTTCATGGTTTTACTAGACAGTTTCTACTAGTTTTCTATGTATCTTACGTAATTTGGAGCATACTTTGTATTCCAATCGTGCATGACTTTCAAGCTGTACGAGCTTGTCCTTGTCCTTGGACAAGTATGTGATACAGTGTGACGGCTTTAAGTTCGAGAAACGATAGTGTTTTCATTCGCGCAGTACCTCACGTAACGTGCTAGTCGTACCCTGATTCTTTTCATTTTCGAAACAACAATACTGACCTCTGTGGACTATTTATTCGTTATCGTTGTACTGCTTGAAATGCTAAAGTGGATAGTAGTTATAATATTAAATAGAACTTGTAATTGCAAATAGTTATCATTCATATGTCACAGTTATACTTACATTAGCCGCCATAATTTACTGGTTGCGCTATCTAATGTCAGACTGTAGAGACTGATTCGTACTCCCAATAAAATTCGGCTACCAGCGATTTCGAGGATCTGAAATCGTAGTCGAGTCTGATCAGATCGGGATTCCGAAAGTGCAATATTTGGTTACCCGAAGGTGCAGTCGGATGGTGTTAGGTGTGGGGATTCTGAAAATTTATAATCGCACGAGCATGTCGCTTTTTCGTTACCTTCCAAACTAATTTTGTACATTATTTTTCCACGATTCCGAGTATTACCGATTTAAAAGATTTCAATCCGACTCGATCCAACCCGAGTCTCGGCTACTCGAGAATATACCTAATTTGCTCTTCTATTTTCTAAATATTTGAAAGAAAGAACAAATCATGTAAGACTGGGTTCCAGCTCGAACAACTGGGTTAACGATCACTTTGCTCATGCCGTGTAACATTTTGTGTCAACGACATTGTATGTTCATTTATATTCCCGTCTCATTCAGATATTCTACTTAAGCGTGCATGTTAGGCACTCGCCCGCGGCTGGAATTTAACCCGGTAACAAGCCTGTGAGTTTTCAGGATCTTCTCCGTGATCCTCATTCATGACCTCAATCGCTATCAGCCAATGTCTGCATAGCCATTTTCTACCAACCGACATTCTACACATTTGAATTCAGTGTTGTCAACAACCTGGAAAATCTTGTTTCGTATTCAGCGTGAATGAGCTTGGATACCGTTCCAGACTGGTCGCGAAGCCATGACGAAAGAGAAGGTGTCTCGACGTTGACATCTTTTTTGCATTTTATCTCCGATGGGCTAATTTGCCCCGCCATGCCGGTCGGTAATCTAATTAAAGTAACGCAAAGAACAAAGCTTGCATTCCCCGTCGTCGGGGAACGGTTTTAGAATAAATGCTCGTCATACTTGTAATTCGCCAGCGTTATAAATATGGCTACAGGATCAGAACTAATTTTATACTTCACTTTATTATTTCTTTGTACGGATAAAAAAGTGAATGCTATAAATCATATTACGAACGTTCTATTTCCTGTAGCGAATTAACTTTTTACGTTAGTAATCGAAATGTTGGCGATGTTATCAAGTTTGAACATTAAATTCTTCGTTAGTCCATAAATAAATCTTCTTCAAATATTACGTTTTCCACGGAGCACGAAGAAGGCAATGAAAGGTCAAATATATACAGTGAGTAACTTTAATATTCGGACACTATAAAATTTTTACTTTGTCGCATTGTAATTTTGTTTACGAAGAAGGAAAAAAAAATTAATTCTAAATGACATTCTTACATAATGTCTAGTTAATAAAAGTATAAATTTTATTTATATAATTACTAGCGTTTATTAAATATTCTATTTTAAATAAAACAATCTCTGATTTTAACGTTACAATAATATTCGGACAATTTTAAAAACTGATAGTTTTTATACTAATTTTTACAAACGAAAAGTAATTCAATATAGTGTAGGATATCCTTCTTGACGAATGACGTCTTTTAATAGTTGAGGCGTATTGCAAATTATTTTTTTCATATATTCTGTACTAATAGTTAGTTCTGTACTTAAGCATTGCTGCAATTTTCCTTTACGATTTACCTTTTGCATTGTGAAGAATGATAAGTTGGCTAATATTGTATGAAGTCTTTTTCTTACGTCCGATTGTTACCAGTGAACTTAGTGAATATCTATGGTAAATACAACTGATTTTCTGAGGCTCGAGACAGTTTACACAGACATTAAATATCACACTAGCTCACGCAAATTGTTACATTATTGTCACGTTAAAACTAGACATTCTTTTGTTTAACACATTGACTGCCAAACCAGCAGCCGCAAAAATTGCATACAGTCGGAGCAAGTTATCGAGTGAAATAAAAATTGAAAGAACAAAATCTATGACATTGAGTAGTTCTTCAACCTTCTTGCATTTCCTGGACCACCGTCAGATTGGATGTAATGAATACATTAACGTGAAAATTCATTTAAAAATCGCACAAATAATTGCGTCATCCTTATGTGGGTGACGTGGCAGCCAAAGTGTTAAAATAGAATACTTAGTAAACGTTAGTAATTATATAAATAAAAATTATGCTTTTATTAACTAGACCCTATACAGTAATGTAATTTAGAATTAATTTTTTTCTTCTTCATCGTGAACAAAATTATAATGCGGCAAAGTGAAAATTGTATAGTGTCCGAATATTAAAGTGATTCACTGTAAATTGTGAATTTCAGAACACCGCAAACGTGTCTAAATTTTCAATAATCTATGCGAATATATGTTTGCAAGTTTTCCATCAACGAACTAACGAGATACTGACATTTCGAAATAATGGTTATTTTGTTCGTTGATAGATCAATTATTCATAAAAGTGCATGTATCGCTACGGGGCGTTATTATTGCTAATAAAGTGTAAATTATGATAGTCGGATATAAACTATTGATCGGTACATCAATTATTTACAAGATAGCATATGCTATTACGGGGGAATCGTTGGTGCTAATAAAATGTGCATTGAGATATCGGATATAAACTATCTATTTCAAGACTTCTAAATAACGCCTATACATTTCTTCTTACCAGCAACTTTTCCCGAGCGAGATGCAATCTCGTGTGCGCTCTAAGTCAGAAGGTTTCATATCTATTTCCTTATGCAACAAGTCTTTCCTATAAATTGGGAAAACTCGAAGGTTCCATTTCGTGTATACTTAATGAACGAGAAACGAAAGTTACCCGATTGAATAGGATATGTAGAAGCCTTACGTACGATGATTTTCCATTGTAACAGATTTCCTCGGATTGTTAGCGTTCCCAAGATTGAGTCATCGTCGCGGTGTTATGTAAGCATGAGATTACTCTGTCCAAGAGTAAAAAATATATTAGAGACATCGACCGTGCTTACAGCTTGAGGATAGGAATGAAATTTCATACGAGATAGCGTCTGTCGTTGTGTTAATGAGGATAATGGTCATCATCGAAGGACAGATTCGTATTTTATCTTGGGAATTATAGATTCTATTGTTAACGTGTTACCTTAAATACGGTTGAAATCGAATATAATATATGGAGAGTTTAGAATTTCATCGAATTATGTACTAAATTTCGAGTTCAGGATTTTCATGTAGTAAACAGTAAGTTTAGGATGACGAATCGCTAATTTTCTGTAGTAACGATGTAGCCGAACACTTCATATTCGAATATCTGCGTTTTGGATATACAGTGACTCAACAAAAAGTATTCGGACACTCTTTAAATCTGAATAACTTTTCTAAGATTGAACCAAACGTCTTAACTTTTCTTCAGCAATTAGTTGCATTAATTTAACAAATGATATGCGAAATGAATTTTGTAAATATTGGAATTGGTATGAATTACATCGATATTTTTATTGTTATTTTACTCTTAAATGTTTCGATTTTGAACTTATGAAATTTCTTAAGGGGTTACGTACGTGTGTACGGTTAAAAAATTAAGCAAATTCAATCATTTTTATTCCACACAAAATTACGTTTGTTTAAGAAATCGATATACAGGGTGTCCCAAAAGTAATTTAACAGCGGGAAATGAGGGGTTCCTGAGGTCATTTGAAACAACTTTTTCCGTAGCGAAAATTCAATCTGCGGCTTTGTTAACGAGTTATGGTCGAAAAATGACTGGCCAATGAGAGCAAAGCGCGCGAACCAGCACGTGCTCGAACGAGAGCGTTCGACCGTCCGCCGGCCAGGCGCGCGAGCAGAAGTCAGAGAGCGCGAACTTTCCGAATTTTTTTTACTACGCGACGATAATAATTTTAAGAAAAACGCCGTTGATTCTTATTTCAAAATGTCTGAAGAATAATCACTAATTTTTCAGATCCGAAATAATAAACAATTTAGCGCGGTCAAATGACGATTTCTAGGATCTTTATTTTGCGATTATTAAAATTCTATTGAAAATAACTAAGCACATTTGTGTATTCGTCAATGCATTATACTAAAAATCGCACAAAATCTAAATAAATTTAATTGTATCAGTTTTAATAGATTACTGTTATTGGCCACTTTAGTGCTCGGGATGCATCACAGCACATAAGGATCAAACAAATAAAAAGTATTAGATAAGTAATTGTACCATTGGTAGAAAATGTTTTTATTTCGATTTTGTATTTCACTGTTATCGTAAAGATACGGGAAACTCTTAAACTTGAAAAAGATCGTTCAAGAATGATAAGTGGAGTCAGTTAGCGATGCGTACACCAAGTATAGTCTCCTTTCGTGACTCAACAAGACAGGCTGAAAAGACTTATTTTCGTAAAAGTATCAGAAAAGCTACAGTACTATTGATAGAAATTGTCTTTATTTCGAGTTTATATTTTACGATTATTGTAACGATACGGGAAACCCTCCTAAACTTGAAAGAGACCGTTGAAGAATGATAAGTGGAGTCCGTTAGCGATGCGTACACCAAGTATAGTCTCCTTTTGTGACTCGACGGGCCAAGCTAAAAGATTTATTTTCGTGAAAGTCACTGGTGAACACTGTACGTCATCCTGTTGGCGGCCGTTTCAGAATATTTCGCGGTATCGGGCTACGTTGGGGTACAATGACTCAGAGCCGTCTCCTTCGTTCGTTCATAAAAATTCGTATCTGTATCCGGAGACGATCATTCTGATTCTCAGAGTTAGATGAATGAAACTGGACACCGTTCAACAATCGACACCTTCGATGCCCGGGGATACCTTTTCGCGTTCTCGCACGTCCTATCTCGTTTCTGGTTCTCCGGTAGTTCATACGATATATCGGATGACCACAAGAATAAATCAGCGGTTCTTTGCTGCTCCATCCGTTACACATCCCATCTGCAACCTCGTTTGACGTAACTGTCTCCTACACGTGGGAAATTAGAAACGGAGCAATCGAGTAGTCTTGTAACCATCGATGCTGATGCTTTCTAAAATCACATGAAGTTTTCGTAGAAATGTATACAACATCTATACATTTCTACGCCACTTTCTATACACAAAAGCATTACATTCACTCCTGGATGTATCTGGGTTCGAAAAATATATTAGTAGGACTAGGCACAGTGACATGATTATTAAACCGGTTTGAGAAGTAGATCCGACAGGAGTAGCAGAGACAGAAATGTTAACATAACATTTTGCTTGGGACGATGTGCAAATTCAAGTTCGTAAAATAGTCAAGTTGCTAAAGTTTACCTTGTATATTATTCTGTATTGACTTTGGTAAAAGTATTAAGTGAAATTTTCCTCTTCACAGAAGTTGAAGTATCAAGGTTTAAGTGGTTTTCTTATATGTAGTAGTATGTACTTTTTAATTGGAATCTTATAATCTGTGCAATCGAATGAGTTATTGTCAATCCCTTGCCCTACAATAACGAGTCAGACTCGTGATCAAGATTTCGAACTGAATCTTCTAAATCTTCTAATTTCCTTAATTTTCTTTAAACGGTAATAACATTTTATTTAATTGTTGATCGTATACGGTCATTAGAAAATAGCTAGACACGCAGTAACTACAAATTTGTCTTTTCTTTTTGTCGTTTGGCGGAGGACAAAGAAAGTCTAGTCACTGTTATTGTAAAATAAGTCGTAGGCCAGGGGGTTAAGACGTTTTAAACGATTCTGCCAAAATTAAGAATATCTGATGCATACATATGTGATCATAATTATGAAAGTGGTCTAAGTAAAAATTAAAAAAAAATGAGTTTATCAGTTATTTCACACCACATTGTTTAAACTAAATTTATTCAATGTAATTTTTACGATATCGTAAAAAATGAACCATTACATAGTGGTTGTAATTTAAACATTATATGGAATTCATTTAGTGTTAATTATGAAAGTGGTCTAAGTAAAAATAAAAAAAAATGAGTTTATCAGTTATTTCACACCACATTATTTTAAACTAAATTTATTCAATGTAATTTTTACGATATCGTCAAAAATGAACCATTACATAGTGGTTGTAATTTAAACATTATATGGAATTCATTTAGCGTTAATTATGAAAGTGGTCTAAGTAAAAAATTTAAAGAAATTATATAAACTTAACTTGAAAATGGCGCGTGGCCCTCTGTGTATGGAGGATATAACTACTCAAAAACACGTAATAGCTTACAGTGATGCTTGTTCAGGCCAAAATCGTAACATTAAAGTAGCATTGACATGGATGAAAATTGCTCAGTCACCAAATAATAACATTGAAACAGTAGACCACAAATTTTTGGTATCGGGTCATTCCTTTCTACCGAATGACCGTGATTTTGGGTTGATAGAAATGAAAATAAAAAAAGCAAATTACTTATACAACCCTAAGCATTATTATGAATTGATAGAAAAGTGTAGAAGAAGAAATATATTTTCGATGAAACGAATGTCGCAGCCGGATTTTATTTCAACGAAATCACTAGAAGATTCAATAACAAGAAGAGTAAAAAATACCGCGGGCGAATCTGTCTCTTGGCTGCAAATTCAATGGATGAGATTCTTGAAAAACGAACTTTATAAAATGTTCTATAAAACTTCTTTAAATGATTCTAAATGCCACGTTTTGGATCTTTCACCTAAAAGAGGAAGACCAAAAATATACGGAAATATTAAATTACTTCCATTATACACCACCACTGGACCAGTAACGGAAGAAAAACATAAATATATTATGTGTTTACTACCATACATCCCTCCAGTGTTTCAGGAACATTTTAAGAATCTTAAAAACTCGAAATGATAAAAATGGATTACTGTTTAAAAATAATTAATAAATGTTCATGAATTATTTCATTAAAGTTATTGTTTCAAATAAAACCCACAGTTCTTTATTGCTTTAAGTCATTTATAGGACATTCAGTTAATTTTGAAAATGGTCTAAGTCAGTTCAAACGTTAAAAACAACATTTTCGTATGAAATTCACACAAAATTTCATATTCATAATAAATTTCCATTAATCAAGAGTAATAAAATTATGTACATGCGTCAGTAAATCTGAAAGCGCTACTTCGACAGTCGGTGACTGCACCGTCAGTTGTCTCAAGTGCGCAAAATCTGAAGAGCACAATCGCGCTGTTTGGGATTCAAACGGTGAAACGTATACACATAATTTTGGAAATTTATACGAAAAATAAATTTAGTTTGTGTAGGAGATGCATCGCTACAATTCGTATTTGTTCGAGCGTGTTGTATATAGACACAACGATTTTGCTGCACCGGGAACTGATAAATCCAAGGATCGTGTCAATAGTAGGTACTATTCAACTACGTTGAGTGTGTGGAAAAGATCAAGGACGAAGAGATCATTCGGCAGGAAGAAGAGCGATTAGAAGAAGGAGCGGTTAAACCGGAAAGTCGAGCGTAGCCGATGGGACCCCGGGGCAAAACGATCCTCCAAGGAGGCACGCAGCCAGTTCTGTGAGCAGCCATGATTACCAGCGTAATTGCTCGCGTCGTACATATCGGACTTCCGGTCGAAGGCCCTTAAGATGAATGCGTGGTCCAGGAATGGCGCGTGTCCTTGCGCGTGCCTCAAAAGGTGAATAAAGCCGTAGTAGAACAGTTTGTATTTTGACCTTTTTACAAAACTGTTAGTTTACCGGAGGCCCTTAATTTTTTAAATAGAGAAACTCAGAAAACTGTACGTTTTCACAGTTCTTTGGTTGGAATAGAAAAATATTTTTTTACTTAGAAATAATAGAAGCATTATTTGTAACATCTCTGACGGTATGTAATTTGTTTCGTTTAAGGCCAATTTATTATTTCGGTTTTTGTAATATAACGTCGTCGTTTGTTATTTAATAGATTTTTAATATATTTAATAGAATCTAATCTAGTTCTCAACCTAAATTAAACTTCTAAATTTTACTTTTTAATATTTTAGAAACAATGAACAATCTATTATTATAAAATTTCAATTCAAATTTAATTTAGTTCTTAATGTAAATGGCATTTCGTAATTGTATGTGGAAGCGAAACAATATAAATAAACTTCGATAAATTCTATTTAATATTTAACTTTCAATATTTATTTTTGGTATGATAAACGGTGTAGCAATCGCTCACGTGTAATGGTACACAAGTTTTGCACATATACCTTGTTTCGCTGAATTTTCCTTTTGAAGAGCACACTCTACATGTTCTAGTTGGATTTGTTTTCTGCCAGTGACTATTTTTCCTAAAACGTGATCTCTTAGTTGTCTGGAAAGTCTGAAAGGTGGATCATTGTGAGGAATCGTTTTGGAAATACGAAAGGAAGCATCATGTACTATGCTGCATGCATTGGAATCTATAGTTATCTATTCCCTAGCTACTTCCAGTAGAAATGGTTTGTATCTTAGTTTATATTGTGACTGATAGTTACAGTAAATTTTGAATGCATCGACCGTAGTGCAGTTTATGAGAAGGAAGGCAACAACAATTACACTCTATGCTCTCCGAGAATGCACTGACGCAACGATGCTGATGCGAAAAAAAGTGCATTGATCATGACTTTATTCGTAGCCGGTCAGCAACGTTTAGGTATAAAGACACGAGTTAACTCGTGACAGGTCAACGATGTGTTAAGTAGGTCATAATTAAATAGCATATGGCAGTTTGGCACTTTTATTACCTTTCAACGATGCATCGTAGTTAATAATGATTTAATCGACATTTAGTAGATATTTCAATAAGTACTTTTGAAATATACTATTGATCAATAATTTTTTAGTATTCTGCAAGAAATATATGGATTATATGAAAATATATTCTGCAATTTTAACAATTGAATATGCGAACTTGATGTCGCCAATCTGACGATATTCGTCCTGAAAGGGTGAAATCCTAAATCTCGGATAAATATATGTGCTCCTGTATATTGTACTAGAATGAAAACTCACATCAAAATCACATGCACCATAATTTCTTTATAATCGGTATGTAGATCATTTTTAATGTTACGACAATATTTTGTTGAAATTTGTGGTGGTTCACAGACGAAGTACGTGTATTACAATGGTGACCATCGTTAAAATTAGAATTTTTTGGTTAGACTGTATTATGTACGTCGTAACATTAGTGCATAAAAAATGTAAAACAAAATTTTATTTTCTAGTCAACATTCTATCTCAGGTTCTAGTCTTTTAGTATTGTGTCAAATATGGACCGTTTATTTTGAAAGTGGTGCAAGTCCATTTTCTTCTGTTTCGAGAACATTAAATGTCAGCAGATCTGACAATTAAAAAATATAGGTTAATTATGTGAAATTTGAGAATGTTTGTACTAATTTATCAATATGTAATTTGATTATATAAATTTCTTTTAGGCGAATTTAACTACAATAATATATATTTCCAGGCTGCAAATGGTCTTACACCACTTTCACAATTAGTCTATTGTAAATATCATTTAATTTCAATTTTGAAATAACAAATATCACTTAAAATATATTTCATATTAATCCAATTTTGTTTATCAATAATAACAAGAAATAAAATAGAATAGGTATTTTTTATTTTGAACGTTAATTATATTTATATATCGTTAAACTTAATACAAGATATTGGTATTAGTAATTATTTATGCTCTTCATGTGGCAGTGTTTTGAAATATTCATAATGCAGAAGAGGTACATAAGGTAATAGCTGCTGCATATACTTACATTTTTCGTATGTAATAGGCCTGGCATCGCGATACGAATGCGCCAGGGCGATTTTTTCAAATTTTGACGGTCTTCCCCGACATGTAGGTGATAAATTTAGAGTTTTAAATTCTGTGTCCTCCATTGATGTTTTATATAAAATAGTATACGGTGCACTTTTGCAAAATCTCATTCAACATATTTGCAACCAATTTACTTTTTCTCCATTAGTGTTTCCCCTTATCTGTTTTTTAATTGCGTTTTGTAGACTTTTTGTTGAAACGAAATTCTCTCGTTTCATTTCGTGTAAAATAAATTTATTATGTTGTCTACATTGGTTTATAACGTCATAATAATCCTGTGATGTGTACAGGAAATTCTTTTTTCGTAATGTCATTTTTTCTGTCTATGGAAATTGGACTTACACCACTTTCATAATTAATGGTTACGCAATTTCTTTTACCGACCAATTTTAAATTGAACAAAGCATAGGCATTTTTTAAGATATTAAATACTAACTAGTTATAAACAAAAAGTTTACACTAAATTAAACATAAATTACGTCATATCTCATTCTTTTAAAAAAAAAGGACTTACACCACTTTCAAAATAAACGGTCCATATATGTTATTATTAAATACTACTGTGACATTGTATCTTATAAAAGCCAGCTAGCGTTAGGTATGTATCTTTTCTTAATAGATAGCAAAAATATGATCGGTTACCGAGTATGAAGACAACTTTCAGATACCTGTATCTGTTATAACCAGTTCTTTGAGAAGATGTGATCGTTACACGTTGGCCGCAGTCCATGAACTGCTAGGAAAGACAGGTACCAAAGAGAATATGTCCTTGCGCGCCTTCGACACGCAATATCGAATCTCTTGACACATGAAATTTTCTGTGAACGTATCTACAATTAATATTGACAATTCAGTTTGCTATTTATTAATTAATTTTATGCCAACAAGTTTTTGTTAACAATATTTTAGCATGGGTTCGTATTTTAGTTATATTTTGGGAACTGAAAGTGCTAGCAATCTCATCTAGGGAAAAGTTTATTAGGTTTCCACGTAAGTTTTGTTCGCTAGTTAGTCTCGCAAATCATTTATCAACGAATGATACGATTGTTCTTAACATTGTGCCTTCGGAGCGAAGATATAAATTTGGGTTAGTGTCAATATATTTATTTCAATTTGCAATACTAATTACTGCATTCTCAACATTAAGTCGTCAAGCGTATAAAACAAAGTGATACTCGCAACAGGTGAATGAGGAAGCTCAATTGCCGAAGTGTTCCGTCTTGTTAATTCATTTGGAGAGCCCATCAATATTCTCGCGGCAATCGTACAACGTGTGCACACAAGGAGAAATGAATATTCGTCGTCGGTGCGTGGAAAGTATTAAACCGAAAAGTCACGTACAACGTAAACACGCTTGCTGATCAAACATACGTTTCCCATTCTTCATTGGTTGCGTTCAAAAATTGATCGTTCGAAGATCGATAACTTGGTAATAGAAATGTGTGCGATATCCCTGTCTCTGGCAGATAAAAAGTTTCGTTTTACCAATTTTGTAAAAATATGCAAAGAATATGACATATCATGTGTTGACTGCTTATTTTACGATATTAAACTGCATTAACTCGAATTCCGAAGATCTTTCAGAATAAAAAAGTTTCCTCGTTGTATCGACAATGTTAGCTCATTTCTTGTAGGTTTTCTTAATTAAGTAGCTACGCGTAATCGCCAGTACTCGGCTATTTAAGCAACCATATGTTCTCTGTGTACCGTGTCATTGTTGGACGGCGTCACGTAGCACGAACAATAATAATGTTTGACAAAGATATATCACGTTCGCGAGAACTCTACAGATTTAAATTGTCTTTCTTGAGGCCATGGTAAGGATGGAGAAAGGGTTAGCCGACGATCGGCCTTGAGTCTCCGTCCTTTACGTACACGCACGTTTCTCGATCCGGCCTTTATGCATGCACACGCGTAACCAGATGCATAAATGTCAACTACAGGCTCCATTTTAATATCGGAACACGGGATGCTTTGCTTTCTACATAGTGAAATAAACAGATAGTATTTTTCAGGACTCGGCTCATGGCCAGAATATTAGGCCGCGTCAAAAACCAATTAACGAATGTACAGTGGCTCACGAAAGTATTCGGACACTCTTTAAATCTAAATAACTTTTTCAAAATTGAACCAAACGTCTTGACTCTCCTGGAGCAACTAGAAGCATTGATTTACTAAATGATATGCAAAAATAATTTTGAAATAATTCTAATTGGTAGAAATTACGTGGGACAGTAGGAAAGATATTTTTTGGAACATTTTTATTTCAACTCGCAATGAAAATTTAAAATATGAGTTTTTCAGAACTGTGTTAGTTATACTATATTAAATCGATTGATACGGGAAAAAATGACGCGCGTAGAAAGATGTAAGAATTTCTGGTGTTTAAGCAGAAACTGACCAAGAATCGTGAAAAATTCCGATTTTCACCAATTTCGATGGTATGTAGTTTGTGTGTACGTCGATCGATTTTAATGAACTTTTCTGCATGTGTATAACCATCATAGATCTACCAGATGAGTCTTTGACATTTTTAGTACGTGGTTCAAATAAAAAATATTTAAACAGTTCCTTTTTGATTGATCATGTAATTCATACAAATTCCAATATTTACAAAATTCATTTTGCATATCATTTATTAAATCAATGCAACTAATTGCTCAAGAAAAGTCAAGACGTTTGGTCCAATCTTAAAAAAGATATTTAGGTTTGAAGAGTGCCCGAATACTTTTGTGAGCCACTGTATATGTATACATATGTATATATGTGGTATAATGATTCTTCGCAGAGTTATCTTCGTTGCAGTTTCACTGCGAAGTCGAATGAATCTGTTTACAATTTCTAACGTGTTTTTCTCCTTAAAAGGATCCATGGCTGTTCAAAACTTCAATTACTAAAGACAATTCGAAAGTGTGTTACTTTTTGTAGAAATGTATTCAGGTTTAGGTGTGCGGAAAATATGGATAAGAGAAAGCGAATACCGATTCTTCACCGAATTCTTTAAATGACCGCGCGCACAAAGGCAGGCGATTTGCATAATGACTTGAACATTAGAATAGTAGACGGAAGGCGAGTTTTATTTTCTGACAACAGTTATTCTTGGCGCTATGGATATACACACGGGCACAAAATTAAGTGGGCACGCTTTAAATACTGCTAACTTACTTACAATTGAATCAATCTTTACTTAGTTTTTTGATTAGTTTACTAGGTAACGGAGAAAATAATTAAACATTACCATTAGTCAAAACGACAGAGGAAAAAGTGGCGATTTTCATCCTTTCTTTATTTCCTCTATAATGAAATTTATGTAACATGCCTTCTGTAGATGTAAGTGAGTTTTATAGATGCACAGAGTTTCATAAAAATCATAAATAAATAAATTATATATTATATATATTAGAATATATATTATATTATATTATATTATATATATAATATATGTAATACTTAATAATATATAATTATTTAAATTAGTTATTCATAAATAATTAAAAATAACAAAACATCAAGATTTAAAAAATACTTACAACGTTTAATGCCTATAGTGTTTTTATGTAGCAACCGATTTCAATGAAACCTTCGTCATGTATATGTATAACTTAACACATTGGTGACCGGTGCCGAGTTATCTCGTCATTGCGCTTGCATTATCTATTTCAATTTATGAAACCCAGGGCGATATAGAATATTGCAAAAGCTTTGCGCAATATTTTAAAAGTTATATAAAAAATATGTCCAAAGTTTAATTGCATTTCATTCGGTATAAATAAAATTTATTGGAGTTTATTTAGAATGTTTTACTTTACTTCCATATTCAATTACAACATGGTGACATGGCATAGTTTCTGTGTAAAATTGCCGGATAGCAAAGTGTTAACAGGGAACATATTCAAATGTGAAAGTCCGATTTTGATGAAACGCAAGGGAGCTTATAGTTTTTTGAAAAATATTTGACTCGTGTTTTTCTTATTGGCAACCACCCACTTTGAAAGGGTGAAAACAGCCCTCAAAGTTGGGGGTCAAAATCATATTTTTTGAGATATCTCGGAAACAAGAGGTCGGAAAAATTTGAATTTTTTTTTAAATTGTGTGTTTTCAATGGGAAATGTAGTCGCGCAAGAAAATTTTAGCACAAGTGTTTTGTTTAAACAATATAACTATAAGGTCCCATAAGTTTCATCAAAATTGGATTTTCGCATCTGAATATGTTCCCTTGTTAAAGGCATATTATAAAATTTTCAGGATAGACACAGATTAAACAATTGTGACCTTCACATTTTCCTTCGCAATTGCGACCAATAGTAATTTTTTAAACAAATGATTCACGCATTAGCTTACAAGCTAATCGTAATATCCTAAGAAAACTGAAGTAGTTTAGTTTCATTGTAAAACAGTTGCTTGCACTCAAAGGGTGTCCATTTAATTTTGTCGTTGACTATGCCTAGAGGTATAATTCCTTTTCAAGGAATTATGATATGAATCTATGCTGTTTATCGTAATGAATGTAAATGCCAACATTGCAAAATTCCAAAATGTTAAAGTCAGTTTCACATAAATTTTGGCACATTCTGTTTGTTGTAAAACATACCATAGCTCCTTTTATAGACACTCAATCATACACATATTAATCAACTAGAAAATTTGACGAATACAAAACAAATGCCGTCATCGCTGCATGCAGCCATAATCATTTTCGTTTACGTTGTACAATATCCATATAACGCGATTACCTAATCGTTTAAAGAGACTGCGTATACGCATTTTAGGTAACACTAGATATAAAGAAAATGCACAAACGATAGAAAATGCCCATAAAATGCGATCACATAATTGTTCAAACAGACTGCGTATAGCATTTTAGGTAACACTAGATATAAAGGAATTATACAAACGACAGAAAATAACCACGTAACGCGATCACTTAATCGTTTAATACTTTAACTGCCAGCACAACAACATCAAAAATTCCACAAAATCAAAGTAATTTATTTGATGAAACAACAATTTAAGATTTAAAATGTACGACATATAGTTATCCTTCGACCTTTTCGTATTCTCCAGATTTCAACTAAATGTAATGCAACGATTGTATTAATGTACAAATTTATTTTAAAAAATGGACAAATTACTCTATCACCCATATGTGGGTGACATGGCAGTCAAAGTGTTAAAGAGACTGCGTATACATATTTTAGGTGATACTAAATATACAGCAAGTGCACAAACGATAGAAAATATCCATTTAACGCGATCACCGAATCATTTAAAGACCGCGCATACATGTTTCCGGGAACACGAGATATACAGCAAATATACGAACGATAGAAAATAATCATATAATACGATCATCTAATCGTTTAGAGACCACGTATACGTATTTTAGGTGACAGTATACATACAGCAAGTATGCAAACGATGGAAAATATCCATATAAC
>CM052098.1:11446257-11465955 GCA_028453745.1 Agapostemon virescens
AATTTTACTAGAATGTACTAGAATGTACTATAATATACCAGGATGTACAAGAATATAGATATTATAGATAATGTATACAAGAGTAATAAAACAGAAACGATTTTACTTGTTGAAACGTTATATCTTATAAGAAATAAATTAACTTTAAGAAATTTTGATTTTAAGGAATGTCATTTGCTGACTGGTTACATCTGAGAGATTCGAATATTTCTTGTTAACTTCCGTTGAGTTTTCATATTTCGATGTCTACTAATTGATACTATGAAAGTAAAACCGAGGTATAACTGCAGAGTGATTTACCATTTATATCGTGTATTTACTATCTGAGATATGCTTTAACCTACGGCGAACACATATGGTGGTAAATATACTCCAAGGTATGCTAAGTTCGATTATATCCATTTGACGTCGAATTCCACGAATTAACTGTGTTCGGGTTAACTCACGCGCGAAAACGTTCAGGTTAGATCAAAGACTCCCGAGGAATGCTGTTAAGTCTACGTAGGACCGTTCGTTATGTGTAATTACTGATCTCATTGAACCGAGTCAATGGAACCGGGTTCGTTCCTTTGACAAGACACGTATATAAATTAAGCGTTTGATTGTTCCGTGTTCACATAATCTCAAATGTTGCGTAACTTTCAGCTGAAGCCGCGATCTAATGCTTTCTCTTTAAATATTTCATATTTGAACGTACGTATTGATTTCGATATACCGTGGTAAGATTATCATGGTAAGATTATTAAATTGTATATTCTAATATCATTTAGTTTGAAACAAGTCTCACAAGTAAAATCATGAAAAATTAATTAAACTTTAATGCAAGTATATAATATTGAGTAGTCGGAAAAGTATCGAGAGATTTTTGTCATTTTTTGATTAAACGTTTCTTTTATTCAAAATGTAAACGTAGAAATATGTTGATTTTTATCTACACACTTCTTCATTCGTCATTGTTTAGAAGTGAATCTGAGTGACTGAGCCATGCAAATATTGCTTCATTATTTCTTACTACTAAATACAAATTGTTCTTGTGTACATTTCGTGATAAACTTCTCCGGCGAAACAATAGCATCACATATTTTCACTTCTCAGTTGAACACGAGTAAGTGACAGTGAATAATCTTTTGTAACAAAGTGTACTTGAAATGTTGGATAGTCGGAAAAGTATCGAGAGATTTTTGTAATTTTTCGATTAAACGTTTCTTTTATTCAAAATTAATTTTATTCAAGTATATATTGGCCATTATTATCTATGATCTTTTGCCATTTTTGTGTTTCGGGCGAAACCGTGTTAAATGATGCCATGTTGCAGGAGGGTTCCCGCAATTTATGAATAGTGTTACAATGAAACCGTGTAATAAGATGCCGTGTTGTAGGAGGATTACCTGTATTTCAATTTGAACATTTTAATATAAATTAACTAATCAGAGGCAGTTGTCAAGGAAATGTTACCATTAATTGTTACGGACTTTCATTCGTTAGTATGAGTGATACAAACTCGTTACCAAACAGTTAGAATTATAATTATACCAATTTTTAAAAGAATGCATTTTCAAATCTAAACATACTGGTTTCTTACCGTGTATGATACAACACTATCCGTGTATGATACAACAGGAAGTACATATTACATATCACCTTTGATAAATCAATCAACCATTGCTTCCATCAATTTTCGATCACATACGTAATATTAATTGCTTTTCACATCCATTTCCGGCTTCATTTGTTATTACGAGACAGGTAGGATAGTTTGTTGTTTTTAAATCGAGTAACTTTCACTAGAGAATATCGCTATAAATTTAATCCATTAGTTACTAAATAACGCGAGACAGTTTTCACTTAATGCTCTTCAAATAGATTGTATCGAACTGGAATTAATCATTAAATTCCCAGAAAAGTTTAAACTATAATGCTCCGTTCAAATTACGATAAATAGCTTTTGTGCGTGTTCAATACTCGAGTAATTATTATACACATCTCTATTATACGAAACGAAAGTACTTTGCAGTATGAAACTTTCTAGCCTTTTAAAAGGAAATTTCTTCTATGTGGTTACAGAGATAAATTGTTATAATGAAGCAAGAAGTAGTTGAGTTTGTATGTTAGGTATGCGCGTTAATGATCTTTCAGAAAAATATTAATAAAGTGATGGATCATTTTTCCTTTTTATCAAATACAAAGTAGTTAACTGTTTACCTCAATGCGGATATTATAAAGAAGTTTAAGTAACATGGCAAAGTACTTTGCAGTATGAAACTTTCAAGCATTTTAAAAGAAAATTTCTTCTATGTGGTTACAGAGATAAATTGTTACAATGAAGCAAGAAGTAATTGACATTTCTATTAGGTATACGCGTTAATGATCCCCCAGAAAAATATTAATAAAGTGATCGATCATTTTTCCTTTTTACCAAATACAAAGTAGTTAACTGTTTACCTCAATGCGGATATTATAAAGAAGTTTAAGTAGAATGGCAAAGCATTGGATAACTTTTGAAAAAAATAATTTGAGCGCTAAAGATGATTAATCTCTTTCGTATATTATGAAAAATCGAACGTATTCATTTCAAGATTAATATTTTCATTATATGCGACGAGTTTTGTTATTATATTTGCCTTTTTGTTAATGAAAATATTTCCCGTATTGATGATATGGGTAATCACAATAATAGACGTTTCACGAAGTTAAGCAGAGCTCTCAAGATCTAGGCTAGCATTTCAGGGGACTGCAGGAAGGTTCCTTTTATCAACCCCATTTTCCCATCTTCGCGATTTTCACCAGCCCCAAAATTTCAAAGTCGCGCCACGGTCGCAATACGTTTCCAATGGACCAGGGAATTCAAATACACGCTTCCTATGCGTCCAGTTACTTGTATCTGCACATTTTTCGTAATTCCATTCCGATCGACCTGGAAATTGCCATACACTCTGCCCACGCGTCTAGTAGCTTGTAGGAAAATTTACAAAAGGGTCGGGGACCTAAAAATTTTTCCCCAATTTTTCACGATTTTCGACAGGAGGGGGGGGGGGGTACGTCCCTTCAATATTTGGCAATCTTTGAAGGTGTCCCCCGACCAGACTATCAGAGCTATCGACATGATTCCAACGGGAAAATTTTCCCCAAACCTTTCTCTTTAATCGATTTGTGTAATGAACGGCTCATATTCAAGCGCTGTTCATGGTAGAAGTTCATGGAGGGAAAGATATTGGTTGGACGGAAGCCGTGCAGATAATCAGAATTTCCCCACGTATTCGGCTGCTCGCTCATGCAGGCAACGTAGTTGAAATCACCGAAACTACGTGTACTCCGGCAAAGCATAGCGTAGCGTAGCATAAGCGCGCACGTACGCAGATACGTGTATGCGCGAGTGTAAATTTCCTTCGCTTTTCTCCGTAGCCTTTCGTTCTTTTAATCGTTTCCTATTAATTGTGGAAGTGGCTAGGGTAAAAGTGGAAAACGCGCGATCTCAGTTGATTAAATTGTTTCTTTTAGAGAAGGATCTTTAAAAGTAAGGGTGCAAGACGAAGATTAAATCGCGAGCAGTTGCATCTTCGCGGGGCAGTATCTTCGCGCTTCGAGTTGCCTCGTAGAAAACGTTCTGCTTCTCCGTATAAAGACGAAACGAAGCGAAACATGTGTAATTACTGAACGACCGCGAACGCAATTTCGTGCTGGAATTTCAGTAGAAAGTATGAAAGTTTATAACCCTTGACACAGAGATATTAAACGCTTAAGGTCGTTGTTTTTGGTAGTTTCATTTTTACTACTAATTGAGCATGCTTTTTTACACGATTTTTATATGATACATATGGACCGTTTATTTTGAAAGTGCTGTAAGTCCTTTTTTAAAAAAAATTAGATATGACGTAATTTATGCTTAATTTAGTGTAAACTTTTTGTTTATAACTAGTTAGTATTTAATATCTCAAAAAATGCCTATGCTTTGTTCAATTTAAAATTGGTCGGTAAAAGATATTGCGTAACAATTGATTATGAAAGTGGTGTAAGTCCAATTTCCATAGACAGAAAAAATGGCATTACGAAAATAGAATTTCCTGTACACACCACAGGATTATTATGACGTTATAAACCAACGTAGACAACATAATAAATTTATTTTACACAAAATGAAACGAGAGAATTTCGTTTCAACAAAAAATCTATAAAACGCAATTAAAAAACAGATAAGAAGAAATACTAATGGAGAAAAAGTAAATTGGTTGCAAATATGTTGCATGAGATTTTGCAAAAGTGCACCGTATACTATTTTATATAAAACATCAATGGAGGACACAGAATTTAAGACTCTAAATTTATTACCTACATGTCGGGGAAGACCGCCAAAATTTGAAAAAATCGGCCTGGCGCCTTCGTATCACGATGTCAGGCCTATTACATACGAAAAATATAAGGATATGCAGCAGCTATTACCTTATATACCTCCTGTGCATCATGAATATTTCAAAACATTGCCACATGAAGAGCATAAATAATTAATAATACCAATATCTTGTATTAAGTTTAACGATATATAAATATAATTAACGTTCAAAATAAAAAATACCTATTCTATTTTATTTCTTGTTATTATTGCTAAACAAAATTGGATTAATATGAAATATATTTTAAGTGATATTTGTTATTTCAAAATTGAAATTAAATGATATTTACAATAGACTAATTGTGAAAGTGGTGTAAGACCATTGGCAGCCTGGAAATATATATTATTTTAGTTAAATTCGCCTAAAAGAAATTTATATAATCAAATTACATATTGATAAATTAGTACAAACATTCCCAGACTTCACATAATTAACCTATATTTTTTAATTGTCAGATCTGCTAACATTTAATTTTCTCGAAACAAAAGAAAATGGACTTGCACCACTTTCAAAATAAACGGTCCATATTGTTTTGTATTAGATATGCGAATAGAAATGGTATAATTATAATTATAATGGTACAGTTTGTAGATTAAGAATAAAGAAGCGATAAATGTGCACAGTTTTTAACGTTTAATACTATAACTACGGAGCACTAAACTATAGTAATATATACTGCTTTATATTAATGACAAAGCTGCAACTATTCAAAGTTTGTATAACTTTTACGTTAATATATGCTTTAACCCTTTGCATTCCAAGTAGTTTTATTTTGCAAACTCGGAAAATTTTTTGACATAGAATAATTCAATTGTACACGGTCCATTTTCTTTTATGTATATAACATTTATCACTATTATTATATATATTATATACAATCACAGTGACATATAACTTGTTTTAACATTAGAACTGCCAAACCAGTCATTTTGACTGGTCCCTAGTTTTTTCTTTCGCAATTATTGAAGTTATAAGAATGTTTTCATCAGAAATTGTCAGATGTACCTCTTTAATGACGCATACCTTACGATAAGAATCGTATGAAGTTCGAATGGATACAACAAAAAAGTTTATGTAAAATGTTTTATTTAAAACGTTCCGTAGTTTTAGTGTTAAGCATAACTTGATTTATTGAAATTATACAAGCGAAGAGAACTATTTAGTACTTCATTTATTTTAATGATAACGTGGTGAAATTAATTGGGTGAGACCTTCTCCGAAATGCTTAGTTTCATATTTATTCATTTTCTTCTGTCAGTTTAATAGTAGATTCGCCAAATGGGTTAAAATGGCTTGTCACTGATATTTTCCTTCTCAGCTATTGAAATTATAAGAACGTTTCCACAAAAACTCTTTAAATAAATTCTATAATTTAAATACTATTATTTAAAACAACTTTTACATCACTATTTTTGCGTTTAAGAAATCGGTAAAAGTTGAAGTGTTTTGCGAGCAATAATAATAAACTTACTATGCTCGAAAGGAAATGAACCATGCACAATGGAACTATTTTAGGCCAAAAAATGTTTCGATTTTGGAAATAAAATTTCTCGGAGTGCTAAAGGGTTAAAACAAAGATTGAAATAATAGTTTACGAACCGTATGATATTATATTATTATACAACTGTATAATAATTATAAAGCAGTGTATATTAGTGTAATTTAGTGCTCGGTAGTTCTAGAGTTAAACATTTCGATAATTCATATTTAACCTTTAATCAAAGTACTACAATTTTTATATTTATCTAAGTATATTATATCTATTACATTATATCTGTATTATATTTACATAATTTTAGGCATATTATAAAATTTATAGATATTACAAACAAGTAACATTGTACGTACTAACCCTTTGCACTCCAAGCAATTTTAATTCCTAACTCGAAACATTTTTCTGTCCTAGAATAATTCCACTGCACGTAGTTCATTCCATTTCGTGTATATCAAATTTGTTGTTGTTAATACTTCAATTTTTATTAACTTCTTAATTACAAATATTTGTAATGTACAAATTGTTTTGAATAATATTCTGACAATTTTCAGTGTTGCCTCTCAGGAGCCGTTGGAGTGCTAAGGGTTAAAATCGTTATTCAGTTCTTTCAGATAATGATGGAGTTCAAGTAGAATTTTTAAGCAAACTTAAATTAACAAATTTAATTTGAATATTGGTGAATAAATTTGTGCGAATTAGAACAAATTTGCGATAATATTTTTTTAATTCTGACAATATTGATAACAAGTCAAGAGAATAATACTCTCTTGTGACAAAAAAGTTCGCGCATTGTATGAATCTGGCGCCAGCCTGATTCATGATTCGGAAATGTGATTTACCGAGTAGTTTTACATAAAAACAAGTCGAAGCACTGTGTCACCGAAGCGAGTCTCCGAACATTTGTTTCTACATGTTTCCTGGCTAAAGTGTCGCGTAACGTAATATACAGGGTGTCCACGTCTCCTCTGAATTGCGTTTTATTACAAATATTTTATCCGACATAAATTTTTGGTATTTCCAATAGTCCAAAAGAGTCCTTGGGGAATCCCGGTGGTTGAACTCGTCCTCTCGTTTTGCTCTTTCATTTTTGTTTTAATACTTAGTATTTAGAAGCAACACGTTGGCTAATCGAGAGGTGAACATCCTATTTATGTATGGATATATAATACATATACAGTGACTTCCATTAATATTTCGTTGCTCTTAAAAAGAGGATAACTTCTTCAAAATTGTACCAATCTACTTAAATTTTTCTAAAAGGCGAGTTTATTAGATCACATATAGAAGAAATTTTCAAAATATTATTTTTCACAGATTTTTGTGTGGATCTGTGTAGGAAATTCAATTTGTAAGGCGGGATTTCTTGACAGTAATAGAGATTTATTTCGACGTAATTACATTAATATCAAATTTTTGCGTCCGTTCCGCAACTAATTTCACACACGCATGCGTATAGTCATATTCACGCTCACGCATGCACGCATACCATTTCTTATAATACATGTATATTCTGAAAATTTCATTAAAATGGATTAAGGGTATTTTAAAATTGCGGAGATCTCAAGATTTTCGGTCTATAATTGAAATTAATCTTAATATCTTTTGACGTTCGGCGTTCCTTTTTGCATGAATTAATTTCTGCTTCATGTATTAATTACTCTAATACATGCAAAGAACTTAAGCTGCTTGATTCAATTTTAAAAGTTATGTTTTTCTACAGCATGCCCTCCGAATATTAATGCAAGTTACTGTATATACTTTTAACTCGTAACTAAATGAAGACACGTGGTGTACAAGTATTAAATTGAAATTACTATCAAGAAAGTGTCAGAAAATTTCCGATATTATTACTCGTACAGGGTTAACACGATAACGTCATTCCAGCCAGGTGAACGCGCACTTCCTATTGCAAAGCAATTTCCTCTTATATCAGAACAAGATTATTCATCTTTTACCGAACGATCGGATATTTCATTTTTTTTCAATGATAATGGTTTCCGCTCACAGTTGCAATACGATCTGATAGTGTTGAACGGTATTATTGTTACATTGGTAACGGTAGACGTTGAAAATATCTGCCGGTAAATGATATTAACGATGGGATGCACGTGAAAATTTCTTGTTGTATAATTGGCACCTAATTTTATGTTGTACGTGGAAACGGAAACTACTTGACTTGCAACAAGTGTGTATAAAGACACGCGTAATAACGTATACAAGCCGACGAACGCGTATGAATTATGCATTTTAGCAGCCTCAATTTTAATATTTCATCAATTTAGGCTTAACGACTTCATTACCTTCATCGAACATGAAAACAATGGACGAATGCTGAAAGATGTAACGATCGTCGTGCAGATTGTCATGTAGATTAGTATAATGTCAGTCACCTGATTCCCAATATTAAGCATAATAGTTCCAATTGTCTACTTTTGCGTAGACATCGTATTTTGATCTACCCTGCTACGGTCGAACGGAACACTGTCAGTTTTTGAGATATTTATTGGCTTGCTTGATCCTGGGAATTCGTTAAGGACATGGCTATAGCTGAATGTTAAGTATTTCATTTCGAAATGGAAAACAAACCTACCGTACTCCATTCGATGATGGTGGACGGTCGCAGACACTCGGAAGTGCGACACTAATTTTGGGACAAGATTCTTGGACAAGGGATAAAAGTGTAAGGTCCTACGAGACCTACGCAGGAACTAAAATCATAAAGTCAGTAGGTGTTGCATGGTTTCGATTATAAAGATTCAACATAATTCATTAGTCTATAGCAATAATACTATAGTTTTTTTTTGCTTCGAGATCGTATAATGTAAGTCTGAAGCGTTTCGAAAGGTTCATTGGACCCGTCAATGCGAAAAAAAGTCTATTAGGTTGAATCTCTAACATATTGAACTCCTATTACGTTGAATTAAACTTTTAATTGAATTTCTGTCTCTTTAACATTTTTACGAAACTCAAAAACTATTATAAAAGGGACTACCTATTATACAGGGTGTTTCGTCTAAAACAAGACACGTAAATATCTCCACTAGCTCTGAAAATAGAAAAAATGTTGCTAACGTAATCTAAATGGTTTCAAAAGACGAATCTGATTAAATTTAAAACATTCAAAAGTGGCGATTTTGACGTGAGAAACGAAGAACGTGTAAAACCAACGAGAAAATTTGAAGACAGCGAATTGGATGAGGATGACGCTCGAAAAGCAACAATTCGCGGATCGATTAAATGTGACACGAGAAGTCGTCTCCATACGTTCGAAAGCCACAAGAAAGATCCAGAAGATGAGTGGAATATCAAAAAGGCAACACAAAATGATTTTGCTTCAAAATAATGCACCATCGCGCACAGCAAAACCGGTCAAGGAAACGATTGAGGCGTTTAGTTGGGAAATACTTTCGCATGCGGCTTACTCACCACACTTGGCTCCAGCCGATTATTACTTATTTGCATCGTTAGGGCAGATACTTGCCGAGCAGCGCTTCGCATCTCACGAAAATGCACGAAAATGACACGATGACTGGTTTGCCTGGAAAGACAAACAATAAATTGTCAGAGAGATGGGAAAAATGTATAGCTACAGAGGGGCAATGCTTCGAAAAAAATATTTTATACCGTTTTCATGTTTAATTTTGCGGTGCTCTGCTTAAAGAGGAAGGTTTGGCGAAGATTTTCCCGTTGGGCTCATGTCGATAGCTCTAATAGTTTGGTCGGGGGGCGCCTTCAAAGATTGCCAAATATTGCCAAACGCTGAAGGCACGACTCACTACCTGTCGAATATCGTGAAAAATCAGGGAAAAATTTTTTGGTTCCCGATTCTTTTGTAATTTTGTATACACGTTTCTAGACACACGGTCAGCGTCCATGGCAATTTTCAGGTCGATCGGACTGAAATTACGGAAAATGTGCACATCGGTGAAATCCGTCAACCCCCAAACTGATACTTTCTGAGGGGGGTAAGACATCGGTCGAAAAACTTAGGTTCCCAGATTCTTTTCCAACTCTGGCTACAAGTAACTGGACCCATAGTAAGAGTGCATTTCAATTCCTGGACCCATTGGAAGCGAATTACGGCAGTGGCGCGACTTTGAAATTTTGGGGCTGGTGAAAATCGCGAATATGGGAAAATGGAGTTGATTAAAGGACCCTTCCTGCGGTCCCCTGAAATTCAAACCCAATTTTGCGGTGCTCTGCTTAAAGAGGAAGGTTTGGCGAATATTGTCCCGTTGGGCTCATGTCGATAGCTCTAATAGTTTGGTCGGGGGGCGCCTTCAAAGATTGCCAAATATTGCCAAACGCTGAAGGCACTACCTGTCGAATATCGTGAAAAATCAGGGAAAAATTTTTTGGTTCCCGATTCTTTTGTAATTTTGTATACACGTTTCTAGACGCGCGGTCAGAGTCCATGGCAATTTTCAGGTCGATCGGAATGAAATTACGGAAAATGTGCACATCGCTGAAATCCGTCAACCCCCAAACTGATACTTTCTCGGGGGGGGGGGGGGGGCAAAGGTCGGCAAAAATGCCGGTTTCATGTTTACATGCTTGATATATTCTTTAGCCATTTTGTGCAAAAGTAGTGCATGGCATAAAGAATACATAGCATGATTTGACGTATCCTGTAATAGCTGCCATGACCTTCTGGAGCTTCGACTTGTGCTGGTTAGCTTCGTCTCCTTCTTATACACTTTCGCCATCATCACCGTGATGGTGGCTTTTATGGTACCTTTAGTGTTGTGATATTTTACATTTACCTTTGTCTCTACTATATCTCACATGCGATATTCAAGGGGATTTCATTCAGGGCTACAGGGATACCAGCGACAGCAGAAGTTTTCGTAAAATCTGATTAAACTTTTCTCTCGATTCGATCACGAATATTGCATTTAATGCTTGAAGACGAAAATCCAACTACTTTTTACTTTTCTAGAAGGAGTCGACACAATGCACAGTGAGGCGTATTAAATTCCCTAACTTTTAAGCTGTAACACTATCCGCTCACCGAGTCTACGTCATTGGCCGCTGCAAAATGCGTCGCTTGCATTTTCCGGGTTAAAAAAGGATCTCCCTAGACGCTGGTACGTGTAGAGCCAAGCACATAATCGGCGGTCACTTGACAAGCCGATCGTGAAAGGTGCTATGTACGCGCGACGTTAATTGCCGACGGTGTGTATTTCCGAGTTTTAATAAACTGGCTGTCATTAAGATCGCACGGCCAGTTAACTTCTTGCCCTTGTCAACCGGTCTCGTTACGTCGCGGTGCTTCGTAAATTCTGAAATACCTACGGTAGAAACGAGATCAACAAATTCACTTGGGAAACCAAAATCGTCCAACTACCTACTTTTTCTCCGCTTGCAATGGAATCTCCGCAGTTCAGTACGCTTTAAGAGAAACGTACCAATTGTGTTTAACCCTTTGCATTCGAACAGTCACTCTCAGGCACCACTGAAAATAACTGCAACACTGTTTAAAATAATCTTTACATCGTTATGCTTGCCTCAAAGAAATTCGTAAAAATTTAATCGTTGCAAGGACGAGCAATAGTAAACAAACTTTGTATGCATAAGATGAAATATTGGATAGTTGAAAAAGTATTGAGAGATTTTTGACACTTTACCATCTTTACTAGGATATACAGTGAGTAACTTTAATATTCGGACACTATAAAATTTTCACTTTGTCACATTGTAATTTTCTTCACGATGCAGGAAAAAAAATTAATTCTAAATTACATTCCTACATAATGTCCAGTTAATAAAAGTATAAATTTTATTTATATAATTACTAGCGTTTATTAAATATTTTATTTTAAACAAAACAATGTCTGATTTTAACGTTACAATAATATTCGGACACTTTTAAAAACTGATAGATTTTGTACTAATTTTTACAAACGAAAAGTAATTCAATATAGTGTAGGATATCCTTCTTGACGAATGACCTCTTTTAATAGTTCAGGCATATTGCAATTTATTTTTTTTTCAAATATTCTGTACTAATATTATTCCATTCCTCTTTCGGTCGTTGTTTTAACATTTCATTAGATGTTATTGCAGTTGTTCTAGTTCATCCCATAAATTCTCTATAAGATTCAGATCTGGAGACTGAGGTGGCGGTTGTAATAATTTTGGACAATTATACAGCAAATATTCCTGTACGATAAGTGCCTTATGCTTAGGGCCATTGTCTTGATAATACTTAAATGTATTCTGAATCCCCATTTTTATTGTACTTTTATGTAAATTATTTTTTAAAATGTTCAGGTATACATTTTCGTCCATTATGTTATCAATAAAAATTAATTCACCCGTTCCAAATGTTGACATACATCCCCAAACCAGTACATTTCCACCTCCGGGCTTTATAGTCGGCTTCGTATTTTTAATTTTTAATTCTTCATTTTGCTTTCGCCACACCATTCTTCGCCCATGCGATCCAAAAATGTTGAATTTACTCTCATCACTAAAAATAACGTCATTCCACCACGTCTCTTCTTTTAAAACAAATTCTCTCGCAAAGTTTAATCTTTTCTTTCTATTAGTTTCATTGGCATACGGTTTTTTCCGAACAACTCGTCCATTATGACTACATTCTTTTAATGCTCTGCGTATTGTTTGGGGATGCACTTTCTTTCCAGTCGCTTCTAATAATTCGGCAGCTAATTTTGGTGCACATAATGAAGGATCTTTCTTTATTTTTCGTATAATTTTTCTTTTATCTCGCGTGTCGAAAATTTTTGTTGGCCTCTTTGCGGAATAGATTGTATTCGGTCTTTATACTTAAATCTTTTAATACTTTAACTGCCGAACTAACAAACCTCAAAAATTCCACCAAATCAAAGTAATTTATTTAATGCAGCAACAATTGAAAACTTTAAATGTCTGACACATAGTTATCCTTCAACCTTCTTGTAGTCTCCAGATATCGACTGAATTGAGTGCAACGAATATATTAACGTACAAATTTGTTTTTAAACATGGACAAATAATTCTGTCACCCATATATGGGTGACGCGGCAGTCAAAGTGTTAATAATATCTCACACTGTACTTTCACTAATTTTAAGCATCGCTGCAATTTTCCTTTACGATTTACCTTTTGCATTGTGAAGAATGACAAGTTGGCTAATATTGTATGAAGTGTTTTTCTTACGTCCGATTGTTACCAGTGAACTTAGTGAATATCTAAATACAACTGATTTTCTGAGGCTCGAGACAGTTTACACAGACATTAAATATCACACTAGCTCACGCAAATTGTTACATTCCGAGGTGTTCGAATATTATTGTCACGTTAAAACTAGACATTCTTTTGTTTAACACATTGACTGCCAAACCAGCAGCCGCAAAAATTGCATACAGTCGGAGCAAGTTATCGAGTGAAATAAAAATTGAAAGAACAAAATCTATGACACTGAGTAGTTCTTCAACCTTCTTGCATTTCCTGGACCACCGTCAGATGGGATGTACTGAATACATTAACGTGAAAATTCATTTAAAAATCGCACAAATAATTGCGTCACCCTTATGTGGGTGACGTGGCTGTCAAAGTGTTAAAATAGAATACTTAGTAAACGTTAGTAATTATATAAATAAAAATTATGCTTTTATCAACTAGACCCTATACAGTAATGTAATTTAGAATTAATTTTTTTTTCCTTCATCGTGAACAAAATTGCAGTACGGCAAAGTGAAGATTGTATAGTGTCCGAATGTTAAAGTGATTCACTGTACTTTACCAGTGAGATACATTCTGAAACGATGGTGTATTTCACGAAATTCTAAATTCGACTCGAACGTTGGTCGAATTTATTTGTCTTATGACCTGAACTATGATCAAAGATTCCAGTCTCGATCGATTCGCACGATAGTTGATCAACTCGAAACGATTCTGATTGCTTTTTCCGAAGTCCATTTCCTCTTTCCTTCGTATCGTCCGTGTGTCAACTCGAAGGTGTGGCCGATGCGATACACACAACACCTTATTCGTTAATTTTCACCTGAAGGGGGATGATCTTCTTCGAATGTTCCTCAACGGTGGAGGAGGAAGTCTCTGCTTCAGGTTGCCGATGTTCACTAATTTTTTGGAAGAAAGCACGGCACTTCGAATTAGCACGACGGTGTTCGAAAATCCGCGCATAATTTTATGGCCCAATTGCTCTGCTCGTCGGTGGAGACCATCGACAGTCGCGTCGAAAGGTCACTTTTCGGCCCAATACCGATTGCAGAGCAACACGGCCTTTTTGTCTGCCACTCGAATGGACATTGTAACGATTTTATAATTAACCCGTCAAAGACATTGCAAACAAATGCCTTCGAACAGGCTGTTCCACGATCCGGACGGAACAGTATTCCTGACAGTCTAGTCATTTATCAATTTGAAATTTCGCTTAGGGTTCTACTGTTGGATGACCAAGTCCATTATCAAGGGCTCTTTCACTGTCCACAGCGAGTCAGTTATTTTCGGGGCAAATTCTTTAGCTTAAAAGTTACGCAGTCGCGTTACTCACCCTCCATGCGATTTCACCAGGATAGTCATCCGTACCCCTTCTGCTTATTCTTAGCTCCTAAAATATATATAGGGGTACAAGCCCAAAACGAATTCATTAAGTGTTCTAATTCCATACAGCACCAAAAACTCAACTGAGAAACCTTGAAATTAGTCTCTGCGTCGTGTTGCAGTAATCCCTAAATTGTCGTTGTGAACCGTGTACGATATCAGTCGTGAAGTAAAACATTTTAAATACGAAACAATGTCTGATTGAATCCTTTCGATATCTAACACTACTAGAAGTTATAAGTGATTTGATGTTTTTAGACTTTGTACAACAAAATTCATAGAAACTAACGTATCAAAGTGTAAACACTGCTTAAATATCATGATGACGTTTATTTCGCTTTATTTGCTTCAAATGGTTTCTGGAATAGATGTACCTTATACATATGGATTTTTCGAGTAAATATTGATGGCATTTATTAATTTTAAAAGTATCTATGGAGATTCAATGGTATCGGCATTTTCGGCGGAACTGGGCACAATGATTTAAGCATCTTATTAGTTCCCTTGCTGCATAATGGCATGGAACGAGGAATAATCTTCGTTTATGGGTGACGGAGGAACGTATTTTTATATGTTTATATTTCATGTCTTCGGCTTGGGTTCTCTTATAACGTTTAACGTCACTCTTCTCTGTCCCGACTGTGCATTTCGAACGTTTCTTAGTGTGCTTAAAACCGTTTTAAACTTCACCTTGATTTTAATTGCGTCAAATAAATTACCGACACTTTACGATCAGCTTTAAAGTTACAGTTAATTTTGTGATAGTTCCGGAAGCCTGAGTTGAACGATCATGCGCAGTTTCGTGTTATGTCTTCTTCGTGTATTTTTTCACGTACTCGGGGACAGTAATACGCATGTAACAGAATCTGCTGTTAAATCATGAAATATACACTGTGCGATAATCAAAATTCATACGAAGTCTAGTAAATGCAATACAAATGTATTGTCATGTCTCTTTACATTTTTGTCGAAAGCTAAATGCGGCAGCGATAACATATTTTGGAAAATTTTGTGTATACTTATATGTATTATATAGGTGATACGCAATATAATATTATATTACTTATTATATTATATTAATATTATATTGCTTATTATATTATATTATATTACTTATTATATTATATTAATATTATATTGCTTATTATATTATGTTAATATTATATTGCTTATTATATTATATTAATAATATATTAATATTATATTATATCAATATTATATAATATTAATAATATATCAATATTATATTATGTCAATATTATATAATATTAATCATACATCAATATTATATTATATTAATATTATATCTATGCTATATTATATTAATATTATAATATAATATATTATATTATATTCATATTGTATTATATTAATATATTATTATATTAAATATTATTATGTTAAATATTATTATATTAATGTATTATTATATTAATATTGTATTACATTAATATTGTATTATATTGTATTAATATTATATTGTTTATTATATTATATAATATTAATATTATATTGCTTATTATATTATATTATATTAATATTATATTGCTTCTTATATGCTTGTAACATGCTATTTACGTGTTCACTGCATGTCTGAAGAACGTGTCCGCCATCGTATTCTTCATCGACCAATCTATCTTCAAATTTTCATTTGATAAATTCTGTAACATTTCGTGCTGAACGAGCAAAACGGTTTTCTCCATGCAACATGGATAATCATGCGTTCAGTGAAATGTCTTCTGACAATTCTGGGAAAACGTTTCTTAAGATTCTCTCGTATCGACGACTATTTAGCATACCATAAATAAAAGAAGGACCGACCGTTTCATTACAAAGAAGGTTACAGCAGATGTTTACAGACGAAGATTTCCGTTTATCCAAATCTCTCAGCCGTCGAGAATTATCTACTGCCGATAGTGCACGTTGCGACGGTAAACTTCTCCGTCGTTTATAAATATGACCTTACCCGGCTGTTTGTGCAAAAGCTTTTGCGTGTAACTGGCATATTTTAAGGTTTTCGACTCTGTTGTATCACTTCACAAAAATAGATATAACACAACTGTGTGTGTATACTGTGTAGTGACGACCTGAAAAATTGTATACAATCAAATTAATTTATTTAATGAAGCAGCGATCGAAAACTTTAAATGTATGGCATCAACCTTTTTGCATTCTTCAGATATCAACTAAATTGAATGCAACGAATATATTAACGTGCAAATTTATTATTTAAACATGCACAAATAATTCTGTCATCCATATATGGGTCACGTGACAGTCAAACTGTTAAACGACTATGCGTTAATGCTTTATACGTAGGTAAACAAATATTCGTGTAACAGAAATAATAGGATAGGAAAACATATTTTGCCTTCATTTGAAACATTATTCTGCGTTAAAATTTCCTTTTTGATGCAATCACGAATATTGAATGAGAGTTGACAGTAAAATATTCCACGGCTACATAATTTAATTAGGTACATTGTAGTTACTAGCCACGATTAACAAATCGCGACAAAGCGAGTGTAACATAGAAGCTGCTTAACCCTCTCACCTGTTCACGGCCAAATGCCTTCGACACTTATTTCTGCTTGCCTTCAGCAGTCGCGCCACTGGTATGCCTGCCTTTCGCTGCCCTTTACCGAAGGAATTTTACTTTCGTTTGGTTTTATATCGTACCTTTTAATTTTTTCAATTTTAAAAGTATTAATCTAATACATGTACTGTCACTTAGCTCAGATTTCGAGGACGAGTTTTATTATATTAATAGTAATATAATATAATATAATATAATATGATATAATATATAATATAATAATATTATATTAATAGTAATAATATAACTATCTGTAGACATCTTGCAAAGCGTTTACTTTAATATTTCAGGTTGACAGTGCTGTCAACTGTTATCAATATTGTCACTTGTTACCTCAGAGACATTATATAATTTAGACGTACACGTTATCTTATAAAAAACTAAAATCATATGGTAAAATGTCGATATATTAACACTGGAACTACCGAACCAGTCGAAATGGCTGGTTCCTGATTTCTTCGTTTACAATGACTAAAGAATGAATTTATTCATTGGATCAAAAGTTACGATAAAAATGGTACGAGATCTAAATAGATGCAATTTTGTCATTATTACAAAGCAATATGCAAAGGTCGGATTTGTTACTCGGTAGTGCTATTTTTCACGTGTGACTTGAAAGTTACATGGCCCCATAGAGGGTTAACCCAGTTTTCATCCAATTTTCATATGAAAATGTTAATTTATTAATTATTAATATTTATTATTAATATATTATTCTATTCTATTCTATTCTATTCTATTATTAATATATTATTAATATTTATTATATTTATTAATGTTAATTTCCATATGAAAACTGTATAGAATCCAAATAAGTGGTGCTGTCATTTATGTTTTTAATCATTTCAAGCTGATAAACTGTACCATAAAAATAAATTGTATGTACGATTAATCGAAAGAAGGACAAATTGGTATGACAAACGCGTTAACGCTGATCATTACTATACAATAATGAAAATGATTGAAAAAGTTCTCGAAGCTTTCAGGGATTTGTATGCGGATACAGAATAGCGATTCTGATCTTCTAGTAGCAAGAATACTGTACATACATACTATAGGTAGTTCGTGGTAGAAGAGGTACACAAGAAGTTCCTTGGAACGTTCCTTCCGTGCCAGCTTTGTACACGAGTTGAGATTCAAGAATCCTTCGGTAAAGTAACAATACCTAGGAAGTGGAGCGAGTTACGATGCAGTGGCTATAACATAGCGAATGCTTTATGAGCACTCGAAGAATGTCATGGATACGAGTCACGTTTCTTACATTTCTGATTTCGGATAGTTCTTTCATCGATATTAGACATTTATGCGCATCATTGATCTCACCGAAACAAACCTCGCGACTGTAAAACATTGAATATTCAGCATGAAGGGTGTCGATATTTTTAGACAGCACTAACAATGAGTTATGCATACAATAAATAAAGCATACAATACCATAGAGTTTTCTATATTTGAAACTAACAAGGGAACATATTCAGATGCGAAAATCCGATTTTGATGAAACTTATGGCAGCCAGAATTCCTTCCAATGCACACCAAGTGCAAAACTATCTTCCGTTATGCATAATTATTGTTAAATGGCAAAAAGAAAGAAAATTCTGAAACATGTATCCCCTATTTTGCATCAAAGATCACACACCCAAGTTTACATTAAAATGAACTAACAATAAATAAGAGAAACTGCAAATAAATCCAATTTTGAATATATTGTTTAAACAAAAAACTTTTGTTAAAATTTTCTTACGCGACTTTATTTCCTGTTGAAAACACACACAATTTAAAAAAAAATTCAAATTTTTTTTATCTCTGGTTTCCGAGATATCTCAAAAATACCCCAATTTTGAGGACTATTTTCACCCCTTTAAAATTAATGATTGCCGATAAAAAAACACGTGTCATATATTTTTCAAAGAACTATAAGCTCCCATAAGTTTCATCAAAATCGGATTTTCGCATCTGAATATATTCCCGTGTATGGGAGACAAAGTTTGCATATAGAAATTTTTCGAGAACGCAACAGCTACTTTTTTACCTTCTTAACTTATGGTTCTTACCACTTTAACACGTGGTTCTTTAACACATTGTTGACCGACAAATTTTCTCAAAATTTATCTCATGATACCGGCTGTTATCTCGTAATTGAATGTGGAAGTGAAACAAGATAAATAAATTCCAATAAATTGCTTTTCATATTTATTTTTCTTATGATAAACGGCGTAACAATCATCTACGTGTAGTGGTACACAACAGGTTTTACAAATATATTTTGTTTCGTTGCGTTTTCCTTGTGAAGAGCATACTCTATACATTATAATTGGATTTGTTTCTTCTGCCAGTGGCTACTTTTTCTAAAACGTGGTCCCTTGAGGGGGAATACACTTTAGAGCGCCTAAAAAATAGTGATTTTTAAGAAATTTTTTCTCAATAACTAAAAAGCGAATCATTCTCAAACTTTCATGATATTATGTTCTATATTTAAACAATACAAAAAATTTTCTATTTTAATGATTAATGTATTTTTTTCGCAGTATTTATAAATCTTCACAGCTCCGCGCCACGTGCATCGTCAGTTTGTGTACATCCTAGAGCCTCTAATTTTCATCCGAAACAGGAAAACAAAAGTTTATTTTAATCCTTATAAAATTATCTGG
>CM052098.1:11475955-11510602 GCA_028453745.1 Agapostemon virescens
ATCAAGAGGAACACTGTCATTTTTTAGATACTTAGCGGCATGCTTCGCCCTCGGGGTTCTTTAAGGATATGGGTATGCTGGATGGTGTGTGTTTTGTTTTGATACAGGAAAACAAACCGGTCTTATTCCACTGGATAACAATTGACATATCGCAGACCCACACACGGCGAAACCAGTTTTGGGGAAAAGATCCTTGTACGAGGGATTTCTGCGCAACGTTCTATGAGGCTTGCGTGGGAAAATGAAATCACGTAGTCAGAAGGCGTTGCACAATTTTTTTATTACGGCCGAAACTGGTGATCTTTACTAGAAGAGTGATCTCCTCCGAGCCTTGACAGGGAAAAGTACATTCACAGCCTTTAGAACGTACAGAAATGTTTAGAACACTAATTAACTTGATCCAAAAAATTGTACAATTATAACACCGCGAACGTGTACCGAACTTTCAACTGATACGAATTTTAATCGTTTTCGGACGAGGATTTTTGGAAATATTGAACACATCCTCTGCAGAAAGGTAAATGTTACATTTTATTGCAACAATACAGTTACTTATTTGCAACGTTGAGGATAGAATATGCACACCCCTATGTCTCCTTATGACGACACTCGTCCTCAAAGAATTAAATACATTTTGCAGTTGTGAAATACACCATTTATACTGTTATAAATTAAAGCTTCAATTGCCTTGAACCATTTCGGTTAAAATAGCGCTGAAAATACCTACCGAAGAAAAATACAATTATAAAACATCCTTGAGAAAATGTGTGAAAAATATATTTAATAATTTTTATGTAACCACGGTATCAATTATGGTAATCATTGTAAGCCAGGAGCGAAACAGACAATCATCTACATGATCGTCTTGTAACATTTTCAGTACTTTATTATCATTAGCGATCGAGACATTATGAATAATCACTCCTGTCGTAGACCATAAAATCAGGAACTTGTATACTGGTGAATAGTCCGGTATTATTTGACCCACTTTCCCATACTACGTGTATGACTAATCGCTTAATCCTGCGGTTTCAAACCTGAGGATTAGCTAAAAGTCTGCTGTCAACAAAATACAAATTTACGATAGACTTGCAAATTTGCAATAAATTGGAATTCTGACGACGTATATCCATACCCGTATCATTTCGACCGTTAACCCTCTATGGGCCGAATTTTTTTCTGAAATATGAAAAATATATGCAGATTAAAAGCAATTTACCGGTTTAAACAATTTTATTATAATTTGTTACTTTGTAACTTTGCAGTAACATCGGCTTACGATGTTTGCACTTCTGTGAATAAAAGCTTAAGTGTGAAATTCCATAAAACAGTTTGCACTTTGCGTTAAACATAGATGTACGTTGCAGTTGGAACATTTTATTTTTGGAACCCATTTGTTGGACCACACTGCAGTGCATACGTATTGGTATAGTCAACTATATAGCTTATAATTTCACTGTCAAACAGTTTTCCAAAATGGGTCACTCAAGAGCAGTGTCCTTCGGGGTCTTCAGGGCAATCTCCTTTCCAAGGTCGATGACAACTATTATATTATTCGTCTGGGATACTGATTGCTAAACAATTTTTTGTGGTCCTGAATTTTTCTTATCCGACGATAATTCGGTACTAAATTTATCATCACTGTCAATAATATTTATGCGTCGTCGGGTAAATACTACTGGATGATATTCATCGGACTCAGTATGCAATAAAGAATCTTCGGATCATTGCCGCTAATGTGATTAATTTTAATTCCTCTATTACTTTTATGTGAATATGCATCCATATTTTGGGTATACAATATATAACTCTGAATATAGAAGAAAGTACACGCATTATCCTAAACATACCAAAATCTATGATAATTGCCCACTGTAACCTGAAAGTCACAAAACTGTATCATATACAAATAGTAACAAAATAATTATGGAAATTGCAAACAAATAAGTTGTTATTGATATGCAAACCCAAAGCTAATCTGTACATTTTGTACTGTTTAATAGGTAGAATATAATAGAATAGATAGAAACACAAATAATGTAAATTGCACAAGATGATTCCGTTGGTTTCTATCTGCACACAACTTGCAAGGTATTTACTTTGATATTTCAGGTTGACAGTGCTGCCAACCGTTATCAATATTGTTATTTGTTACCTCAGAGACATTATATAATTTAAACGCATACGTTATCTTATAACAAACTAAAATCATTTGGTAAAATGTCGATATATTAATACTTTACCGACCGGAAGCCTATTATTAGGACTTTCAATAGTTGCACTGTAACAAAATGAAGCCTAACAAACTGCTTTTACATAGTAATTTGTAATCAAATTATTAGATAACGTTACTGAGGATGTCATGGTGATTTACAATAAAAATTGCTGTCAGCGTTGAGAGATGTATTGAAAAGTTTTCAATCATGGATAATGGACCTTGAAAAATTCTGAAATACTCGCTGGTCGGTAAAGTTTTATGATGGGACTTGAAAGTTACACGGCCCCATAGACGGTTAATGTAAATTTCATTTTTTATAGGGCAATTTAAAAAGTTGGAATGTTTTGAAGTTGTAATGTTGTCAGGAAATGGTTTTGGATGCTTGAGCAATATACAGAATACCCAGCACGATCGTCCGGTGGTCTTGTTAGTTTTCAAGAAAGTTTTTGCAAGAAGACACGAATATTTTAAATTCAAAATGTTCTTTTTTGCTAGTTACATCTTTTTTCAACATTTCTGGCATTGATTAAATTTTAAGATAAACAATGTAAGAAATAATTACACGTGTTTTGTCTTAAAAATTAAAGCTATTACTTTTGAATCGCAAAAAACCAATTTCACATATTTTGAACTATCGAAGGATTCAGAATAAATTTATGAGACGAACCGGTAATCTGCGTAGCCGGTTTTTTCCGAGAAAAGTAACACATACTGAAAATATTATTCAACGCACTTCAATTTCAATCGTATTGAAGAGTAAGGTTTTTATAAAAGAAAATCACAAAAGTTTTATACTTTTTATAATTATTCAAGCTTTGAAATCACTGACTTTTCAAATACCGGAACAATATTTACAGTTATAATCGTCTAATAGGATGCTCTTAAAACTAACCCGGACCACTTAATAAAATTGTTGTACATAAAATGTAAAGGACCTAGATTTTTATGCAGTCATACTTAACACAAAGAATGCTTTGCAGTGCTCATAAATACTAGAAAGGTAATGAAAAAGATACCTAATTATAACGAATAATTACAAATAAATTTAATTTAATTTCTTACAAATTAACTTTGCAAGTGTGAAAGGTAATATTATCGCACGGGTATTACAGAATCTCAATAATATTATATTATTTTAACGTCATTCATATAACCTCTTTTTTCGATTTTAATCATTTCGTAATGAACGTTATGATCATATAATATTTAATCTTTCTTTGTTTGATGTGCTTATAAATATTCAATTTTTACTACGAAGCATTATCTTGTCATAATTAGAACGAGTAATGCTATAGATTTTATTTATTACTGTTCCATTTCGAAGTAATAAATAGCATTATGTACATTCTAAAGTCTTGGAACGAGAAGAGCTTAACTCTTATGTGTGATCGTTTGCAGAAATATTAGTAGAATGTGTTAGAGTTCGAATGTAGCATAAACATCAAGGTATGGTTTAACAATAAATTTCAAAAAACATAATCGATTGTGTTAAATAATTTTAGCTCTTTGCACTTCAAGCAATTTTAATTCCTAACTCGAGACATTTTTTGTCCTAGAATAATTCCATTGTACATGGCTCATTTCCTTTCGTGCATATCCAATTTGTTACTATTAATAGTACGTGCAACACTTCAATTTTTACTGGTTTTTAAAATACGAATATTGTAATGTAAAAATTGTTTTAGATAATAGTCTGACATTTTTCAGTATCGTTTCAGAGGAGCCATTGGAGTGCTAAGGGTTAATAAAATATAATATAAAATTTTATCGCACGCTGAAGCGCTGAACATAACAACTACGTTTGTGTGCCACTTATCGATTGTTCTTATTTTCCTTGTTTACTTTATACAGTAGATTAACAAACGGATTAGAAAAACGAAATCGTGCACAACAAATGCCATCGAATTGGTATTTATCTAAATTCATCTTACCGACACCCACGTGAAACATAAAAATATGAAAATTCGAGAAGAGGCTATTTTTAACCGTTTTCAATTTATTCTTACAAAGAAATTCAGTGCATCGTTTGAAAAAAGAAATTCATTTTGGAATGCAAAGAACTACAAATTGTGTTGGTACGTTTCTGGTTGTAAAAAAGAAGAATACTCAGGATCATATATCCGAGTCTTTCTTTGATCCTCGGATGCTGCGGCACGAAACCACCAGGCTCGCCGTAATAAATTTATGGGTCACGGTCGAATGAAAGAGAAGTACGAGTCATATTTCGCGTCGTCCTCGTAATTTCCGCGATTCGTGCACCCGCGAACTTGGCCGACACGTATAATTCTAGCCTGGGGTTTGTCCTGTGATCCTTTCAAGCGATCCACGCGCAATCGCAATAAGATAGGCTCTCTACGAGCGGCCCTCTTTATACAGTATCCGCCGGACCCGGAAAAATCTCGCGCAATTTAAACGAAGAGCAATAATTTGCACCTCGTGCCAACCTTAAGGTGAACCTGAGGTCTATAACCACGGCAACTCCATGGAAACGCACTTACGTTCCCGAGATGATGCACGTACGGGACGACGCCACGTATGTATGTACGCGCGTATGTATACATGCAAGCGTACGCGATTTCCGTGAATGGAAAATGCGATAAGACACGTATCCTCGTTGGAAATACAGCTTTCCTCTCGAGGCCGCCTTCATTCCACGTTCTCCTCCTCTTTTTCAGAAACCGAAATCTCGGATCATCCGCCTCCGGTATGAGAAAAGTCGTTTTTAACGTTAATCCATCGGATATCCTTGCGGACGTACCACTTGACGCGAAGTTAGTACGCATTTTTTAATAATAATGTAAACGAACGAGTTTGTTGCTCGGAGGAAACACTTGTGGAATTCAGGAAACGATTGAATTCTAATGGACGCAGAGAAAGTTTCCAGTAGAACGAGGATCGATGCATTCGGATGTATTTACAGTTACGTACATCGTTCATATCATTGTAGCGTATACGAATTCCTACAGTTAAGTGGAAATATTAGATGCTTCGTTAAAACCTGTAGTTACTCATCTGCTTAACGCTAGAACTACCAAATCAGTCATCTTGACTGGTCCCTAGTTTTTTCTTTCGCAATTATTCAAGTTATGAAAATGTTTTCATCATAAATTGTTTGGATGTACATCTTTAACCCCTTGATTACGGAGACATACGCAGAAAACGGAGAAATTTTGGGTAGGGATACATTCTTGTGAAAACATACTTCAATAATCAAACAACTGAATTTCACTACATTAAAACAATATTATTTGGACCGTTTATTTTGAAAGTGGTGCAAGTCCATTTTCTTTTGTTTCGAGAAAATTAAATGTTAGCAGATCTGACAATTAAAAAATATAGGTCAATTATGTGAAGTCTGGGAATGTTTGTACTAATTTATCAATATGTAATTTGATTATATAAATTTCTTTTAGGCGAATTTAACTAAAATAATATATATTTCCAGGCTGCAAATGGTCTTACACCACTTTCATAATTAGTCTATTGTAAATATCATTTAATTTCAATTTTGAAATAACAAATATCACTTAAAATATATTTCATATTAATCCAATTTTATTTATATATAATAACAAGAAATAAAATAGAATTAGTATTTTTTATTTTGAACGTTAATTATATTTATATATTGTTAAACTTAATACAAGATATTGGTATTATTAATTATTTATGCTCTTCATGTGGCAGTGTTTTGAAATATTCATGACGCAGAGAAGGTACATAAGGTAATAGCTGCTGCATATTATGCATCGTGATACGAAGGCGCCAGGCCGATTTTTTCAAATTTTGGCGGTCTTCCCCGACATGTAGGTAATAAATTTAGAGTCTTAAATTCTGTGTCCTCCATTGATGTTTTATATAAAATAGTATACGGTGCACTTTTGCAAAATCTCATGCAACATATTTGCAACCAATTTACTTTTTCTCCATTAGTATTTCTTCTTATCTGTTTTTTAATTGCGTTTTGTAGATTTTTTGTTGAAACGAAATTCTCTCGTTTCATTTCGTGTAAAATAAATTTATTATGTTGTCTACATTGGTTTATAACGTCATAATAATCCTGTGGTGTGTACAGGAAATTTTTTTTTCGTAATGCCATTTTTTCTGTCTATGGAAATTGGACTTACACCAGTTTCATAATCAATGGTTACGGAATTTCTTTTACCGGCCAATTCTAAATTGAACAAAGCATAGGCATTTTTTAAGATATTACATACTAACTAGTTATAAACAAAAAGTTTACACTAAATTAAGCATAAATTATGTCATATCTAATTTTTTTTAAAACGGACTTACACCACTTTCAAAATAAACGGTCCATTTATTTCTTTGTATTCTGAACCGAATTGCTACTATAAATGTGAAAAATTTAATATTAATGTAAAGTTTTTTTCACAATATATCTAATAATCTAGTAAAGTGTGATATAATCCGATACATGGTTAAGTACGTAACCCTACCTTCCTACCTTCCTTTCCTTTTCAATTTGAAGCATCTTAAATTATGTTGAATGGACTTGGGTTCCTTCAAATTTTATAACGAATCTGATTGTTCATTTTGAAAGTGGCCTAACTCCATTCTTGGTAAGAAAACGCATATTATTCACTTAATAATTGCCATTATTTTAGTAGGAACTATAAATTTAACACCTTTAGATACACTTAAGCAGTATGACTCATTAGTATTCTGTACGTATATTTTTAATTGCATTGAAACACAAAACCTTAAATATCTCAATTAAAGTATAAATGGACTTATGCCACTTTCAAAATAAACGACTCAAATACATAATCACATTTCTTACATTCGTAATGCGTCGCACTTCTTTTGTTATGTTTTCGACACACTACACATTTGCGTCTTGCGTTTTTTCAAATTGCTGTATTTTTTACGCATGGAAACGGAAAATGCCTTTGTGTCAAACGAAAAGCCTGATTACTAGGATTTCCACCTTTTGATCTACAATCATGTGTTCTAGCTGAGCGGTATTTGTGTAAAACTTGTTTCATTAAATGTAAATGAAATTTACGTACTTATTATTTATTAACACAAAATTACATACGTATTTATATTAATGAAACTGTGTCAAGCGCGTTTAGGCACAAACGCAAAATTTCTAATCGCTTATAGGCGCCCACAGTAGCCTAGGGATTAATAACGTACATGTTACAATAAAAATTGTATGAAGTTTTAATAGATGCAGTCTCATTATTATTATAAAGCAATGTATATCGTTGGATTTATTGTTCAGTATTTCTAGTGTTAGTCCGATCTAATTTTTACTTGTTTTCGATTGAATGAAGAAGGTAATTTATATATTCTTGAGGGGCCATATTTCTTTTGGATTGTTTAAAATTACTGCAATTACTAAATTGCATTTGCTGAAGTTATAAAAATGTTTTCATCAAAAGTTTTCCAATATGCTTCGTTCTTAAAACACATATCATAAAAATCCAGTTTGAACAGGTGCTGTCTCGTTATCATTACGAAGCAATGTATATCGTTGGATTTATTGTTCGGTAGTTCTAGTGTTAAGAAACGACCGAAACTTGGTAAATTCTTGTTTAACGATTTCTATGTAACATTAGTAACAATAGCACTAAATGACTCTACCCTTTTTCCTGCGAGAATAAAATTATCCAATTAGACAAATAATTCGGTTATCGACTGATTTCTTAATCCGGTGAAATTATGAATGTACAACGTTTATCTTCTAAAAATTGTATTTCACAATTCCGTTTGAATTCAACGTCCGGTGTTGATTGTACAAGCGTACCATTTTTCTGCTGGTACTTCGAACGTGTCCAACATTCCTGACACATTCTCTTTCCAACTGCAATCGAGCCTAACTACACGGAACCGCCATTCGCGACTATTTCGAAAGAACGATAAAAACGAGAGCTCGACCATAGTTGAAAATCGGCGCGTGTATGTAATTACGTTCGGTCAGGCTATTTACGCGCAGCTATTTTTAGTTATTGTCAGGTAAATCTCCGACAAATTACCGGAATTATCCTGACTGGCTTCTCCGAAAAATCACCACTCGAGGCGTCTATTTGACAGATCCGCGACGTATATCATCCTTTTCTTCCTTCGACCGTTAAATTGATGTCTACCATTTTATTAGCTTCGCGTAGAAAACTTTACGGCGAAATACATGCGCTGCTACAGAAAAAATCACGGACATCGTTTAAAGCAATACAGATTCGTTCGATTTGCCGACTCGTGCTTCTCGATTGTTCTGTAATCGCTGATTTAAGATTTAAGTGAAATTTATGAATCTTAATGTCGTGTTATGCAATCGAAAGTTTTCACATCGCTGTATCGATTGCATTATATAACCCGAGGCAAGAGAATATGAAAATACGATATTTATTATATGGTTGGTAATAAATATAACCGTAATGAGGAAAATTCCGTATAAATGGTGAACATAACTTGTTTTAGTATGTTAAATAAGTATGGTTATACTCGATAGAATTTTTATTCAACCGTGGCTTTCTTATTTTAAAACTGGAATATACTCTTGATCGAACTTATTTATGTTACAGTCTAATTTATTACGGTTATGGTTGAAATAGTTTTAAGTATTACGCAGTGTGTGCTGGCTGTGCAAAATATCATTGTATAACGCGGTAGAATGTAGTGAAGTAATATGAAAAATTAAGTAGGAAACATAATGAAAGATTTTTATTCGACGGTTTCATCCTATATAGCTTTTGTTATAAAACTGACGAGTATATACATATAGATATTTTTGTATAATTTTCGATCGTGAGGGGAACCAGAAGAAAAATAAGTTTTGACAATGTTAAGAAAAATTTTATCGTACAGAACTTCATTTTTTAAATGCTGTAGAATTCTGCACCGGATTATAAGACTTTCTCACGATAGATCGGAAGAAAATGCTTCAAAACTGAAAATGTATCAAAACAATAAAATGGCGTCAATTTCACATGGTTTAACGGTAACTACATTGACAGCTAACGCCGCGTAAGGGCAAATTTCGGTTTCATATTTACAGACCTGGTATATGTACCCAACCATATGTTACTTACGTTATTTCTACCTGAATGTCGTAATAAATATTCTTAACACCCTATTTATCTATATTATCTATAGTTTTAATTTAACGAATGCTTCTCATTGTCTGTTTCAGGTGAGTCGTCGTCAGTTGCACGCCACGTAATTTCTTTCGCGTAAGTGACGCTATCGTATATATTTTCGTTAATTAACCTGTTAACTGGGTATGACGAAATATTTCGTCATACACGAACTACTACTAGAATGCTGATGACGATAGTAAAAATATTTAAAAAGTGCTATTTATATTTTTCATGTAATTCATACCAATTGCAACTGTTACAAAATCCTTTTGGCATATCATTTAGTAAATCGATGCTTCTAAATGCTCCATAAAAATCAAGACGTTTGGTTCAATCTTAAAAAAATTATGCAAATTCAAAGAGTGGAGAAAGAAGAAGAAAGAGGATACTGTACATGGTCTAGTCCAAACATTTATTTTAGCGTTGTTTCTCATTTTAATTGTGTTCGTAATAAATTGTTTCTCTTGTTTAAATGATCTTTTGGGAGATCAATTTTAAATTATATATATCAAACCTCCTACAAAAACCAGTAATTTCAATGATGTCATTTATTACATTTATAGATTGCGAATGTTAAAATGATGGGTTTGGAATAACTACAAAACGAATAAATATAACATTTTATTTGAATTACAGGATTTAAATAAATATCTATTTGTCATATAGAATGTGTCAAGATTGCGTTAAAGTAGGCACATTGTATGGAGTACAAAATTTTGAAGTTGATACGTGTATTCAAAAAGTGGTATTTTAATTTATAATGTAATTGATTAATTCATGTGACTGTTTAATTTTGCAGGGCAAACGTTTAGTATTTACAAAAACTTCTTTCAAACGGTTATTATCGTATAACCTTTCAATGGTAATAAAATTATTAGATAATTTTTGGCTATTCGTATAACGGAACAAATTTATATTTCACACCTTTGCTGTATGAATGAATGAAACCCTAAACTCTCAGCTGTCAAATTGTTCTTTTTTCAGGGTTGCCAACAATTTACTGCAAAATTGATAGCAAATTCAAATCTTACGTTAATTTTGGGACACCCTTTATAAACAATAAGTATTCAAAAAAGAAAAAAGTCCCCATTGTGAAGCGAGTCGAACAAAAGTTTATTCACCGGTTAACAGGTTAAGAGTTGTTCACTGTGAAGTAATTCTTCATTATGGCGACTCCATATGGATAATCGCTGCAACAATACTTTATAAAAATCACTTGATTACTTTAGTCGATAAATACATTTTAATCGATTTGTGATACATACGAAGGATACCTTTAAATTTTCTAAGCTGACGATTCTATCATCTTCAAGACTTAAGTAATGTTCTTATTAAAAAATTGCATTTGAAAGACGAGTATACAGCGACCAGTTAAATAAATAACTTCTCGATTAATTTAGTGTATAAACATACTGGCCATGCATTGCTGGAATTCAAATTACATCGACATGCGGGCATGATTTCACCGTCGCGTAGTTTCTATTTATGCTCGTATATAAGGTGTTCACATTACGTATGTTAACAATTATAAACAATTCGAAAAAAATACTTCAGACGGAAGTTGCAAAGTACGACTAATAATTTATTTATGAATCAACGTTTATTAATGTTTTAGTAACAAAATTTTACGATTCTTAACACGTTATGCGCCACGAAACATAACAAATTACGTTTTATTAAGAATTGTTAAGAAGTGTTAAAAATTATTTATATTTTGTTGCGGATGGATGGAAGAGTTTTTTACATTGAATTTTACATAATAAATAAACTTAAATTTTACATAATAAATAAACTTCAATGTAAAAAAACTCTTCCATCTATCATGGCTGCTCTGAGGCGACACTGAAAATTCTCGAACACCGATTAAATAGTTTTTTAAACCTCTGTGACAACAAATTTCAATAAAAATATATACCTTCCCTAAATCATTCGTAAAACTCTTCCATCCATCCGCAACAAATTTATTGCACAATATCACTTAAAGGCATGTTACGAAAAGGTTATCGTACCGAAATTTAGATGTTTAAATGAATATTCTTGTTGTATCTGACATTGAAACGCTTAAAAAACAGATTAGTCTTTAAAATGTGATGTGTAAACAGGTTACGGAAATATCTACAAAATAATATAAATTTTCTCAAAATTTTTCAAGGTCCTCGCGAGTAGAAATAAATTGCATTATATCTTGTTTCATTTCAAACTTTAGTACTTTCATCCGAACTGTTGTCTCATAGTATATATATATTTCCGATGTTTGGTAGGTCTCATTTACGCCAGACACCCTGTATAGATGCATATATTCCAACTCTCATAAATTACCTGATAAATCGATTAGTTCCTTTGCTCTGAACTACTCGGCTGTACTACATAGATAATAAGGTTGGGTGTAATGTTTCATCGTGAACCGTTAACAGCGATAGGTCGTATTTACATTGTGTTAAGATCTGTTTTTAACCATTATTAAGTAGGAAACGCTTTTACGCTTGCTGTGTTTATTGTATGTCATAGTATCATTATAATTTACTTCTTATATACATGCAGTAGCTCACGAAAGTATTCGGACGCTCTTTAAATCCAAATGACTTTTTTAAGATTCGAGCAAACGTCTTGACTTTTCTTGAGCAATTAGATGCATTGATTTACTAAATGATATGCGGAAAGAATTTTGAAAAAGTTGCTATTCGTATGAATTTTTAAATATTTTTTATTTCAGCAACGTACTATAAATTTTAAAGTCGCATCTTGCAGACCTATGATAATTACACGCATGCAGAAAAATTCATTGAAATCGACCGACGTACACACGAGACACATGCTGTCGACAACAGTGAAAATCGCAATTTTTCAAGATTCTTGTCCACTTTCTGTGTAAACCACATAAATCTTAAATTTTTATGTTCTCATGTAATTTCTACAAATTAGAATTATTTCGAAACTATTTATCCATATCATTTAGTAAATCGATGCTTCCAGTTGCTCCAGAAAAGTCAAGACGTTTGTTTCAATTTTTCAAAGGTTATTTAGATTTTAAAAGTGTCCGAATACTTTCGAGAGCCACTGTATGAAGTTTTATGAAATTAAGTTATGAATTTTGTCCACCTAACAATCATTTATCAAAACACTGTGAGGCCCGCGGCGCATGACGCTGTCGGCTAACGCCTACTTGCCTTGCTTCGCGTCCCTTCGGAAATTCGAGGTTTATGGTACCCGCACGAGCTGTTGATATATGCAATATGTGCCTCTACAAAAGTTCCAAATGCTTCGCTAGTACAAAAAAACAGCTTTCTCTGAAACAGCTGCGGAATAACTCGTTCTATAAACTTACTTGACCATTTACACGCTAAATGTCGCTAATTTCTACGGCGAGTCGCAGGAGTATTCCTACCCTTACAGTTTTACACTTTTGTAAAAATATATGTGAATATAACAACAATGTAATTTTACGTTGTTTTTAGGAGTACAAATAAATCTCTGCGGTTTTTCATCTTAACACATTATTGACCAGCAAATCAGAATTTATCTCATGACACTGGCATTATCTCGTAATTGAATATGGTAGTGAAACAAGATAAATAAGTTTCAATAAATTCATTTTCATATTTATTTTTGGCATGATGAACGATGTAACAATCATCTACGTATAATGGTATGCAACAGGTTTTACAAATGTATTTTGTTTCGCTGCATTTTCCTTCGGAAGAGCATACGCTACATCTTATAGTTGGATTTCTTTCATTTGCCAGTGATTATTTTTTCTAAAACTTGGTCCCTTAGCTGTTCGGACAGCTTGACGGGTGGATCATTGTAAGAAGCCGTTTTACAAATATGGGAGGAAGCGTCACGTACATTGTTGAATTCATTGAAACCTACAGTTATCCATTCCCTAGCTAGTTTCAGTAGAAATTTTGTATATCTTAGTTTATTTTGCGACTGATACTTACAGTAAATTTTTAATGCATTGAGCGATGTGCAGTTTATAAGAAAGAATGTAACAACAATTACACTCTATGCTCTCCGAGAATGCACTGACCCAATGAAGATGATGCGAAAAAAAGCGCATCGATCACGACTTTATTCGTGGTCGATCAGCAACGTTTGAGCATGAAGATACGAGTTAACTCGTTACCGGTCAACAATGTGTTCAGACGCGAACAGAGATCGTCAAAAATGAACCATTAAATAGTGGTTGTAATTTCAACATTATATGGAATTCATTTAGTGTTAATTATGAAAGTGGTCTAAATAAAAAATTTAAAGAAATGAATGATTTTGAATGACCGTGATTTTGGGTTGATAGAAATGAAAATAAAAAAAGAAAATTATTTATGCAACCCTGAGCATTATTATGATATTATGAATTGATTATGAATTGATTGCTTGAGCATTATGAATTGATAGAAAAGTGTAGAAGAAGAACTACATTTTCGATGAAATTATTTCATGAAAGTTATTGTTTCAAATAAAACTCATAGTTCTTTATTGCTTTAAGTCATTTATAGGACATTCAATTAATTTTGAAAATGGTCTAAGTCAGTTCAAACTTTAAAAACAACATTTTCGTATGAAATTCACACAAAATTTCATATTCATAATAAATTTCCATTAATCAAGACGAATAAAATTATAAATTAAAATGTCGCATAATGTAAAAATATTTTTTAATTTATTCAAATGCAATTCATTAAATATCTCAAAACAAGAAATATATGACTTAGACCACTTTCATAATTATGGGCACATATGATCTTGATATTTGTCGACACATAGGATTAGTCACAACGATGTGATCAATATTTGTTTTCAAACGTAGCTCGCTATCTCGTTGGCAATTTTTTCCTTTCACGCTAGTTTTATCGAACAAAGCGTTTACACCAACAAAATAATTTATCTTTCGAAAACGATGCAAAGCATTTCCTCGAAACTGTTCAAATTGATTGTGCTCTACATTGAATAGAAGTGCAACGAAATTAATTTTAATAGGTAATTTGAATAAAACAGCTGTTTATTGTAAAGTAACTGTGAATTAGATATTCTACGCATAAAGTTTCCTGTTCGTTCTCAACGCAACGTTACACGGTGTATCCAGTCGTTCGTGAAGAACAAATCTTAACACATTGGTGACCGGTGACGAGTTAACCCTTTGCACTCCGAGCAATTTTAATTCCAAAATCGAGTCATTTTTTTACGGAGAATAATTACATTGTACATGGTTCATTTTCTTTCTTGCATATTGAATTTATTACTGTTATTTGTACGCACAACAGTTCAATTTTTAACGATTCATTAAATGCAATTATGGTCGGGTAATAGTTGTGTCGAATAATAGTATGGCAATTTTTAGTGTCTCCTCAGAGGAGCCATTGGAGTGTTAAGGGTTAACTCATCTTTTCATGCCCAAAAGTTGTGGACCGACGACGAGTTAACTCGTCATTGCACTTGCATTATCTATTTCAATTTATAAAACCCAGGGCGATATAGAATATTGCAAAAGCTTTTCGCAATATTTTAAAAGTTATATAAAAAATATGTCCAAAGTTTAATTTCATTTAATTCAGTACACATAAAATTTATTGGAGTTTATTTAGAATGTTTTACTTTACTTCCATATTCAATTACAAAATAATAGCTGGTGATATGGCATAGTTTCTGTGTAAAACTGCCGGTCACCAAAGGGTTAACACTAAGGACACTTAAACAAAGGACTTTATGATTCCGTTGTATTCGAACAGGGACGTTGTACTGGGTTGTCCGGAAAGTTCGGGCCGATTTTGACAGAAGATTAAAACGCAACACATTTAAGTTTTGATATATACTTATTAAAAATAAAAATAAACCGGTCCAAACTTTCCAGACAACTCAATAAAATGGTGTCACAAGGAAAATCGGATTCATTCCAAGCTTGATTGAGAACGTGAAAGGAAAAATTTAAAACGTTTCTCAATTGAGTACTCCAAAACCAGTAACCAAATTCATCGCAGAACTTTATCGGAGAAGTTTATCAAAAGTGTATGTGAAGATAAAAATTTTCAAAATTTTTTATTCAAATGCGTCACGTAATCTTTTTACCCGATCGATCTCGGCACAAATTTTTTCTCACACAAAGGAACGATTTTAAGGAATGGCGTGAAAAAAATTCGTTGTTCAAAAATAAGGTTCACCCTAATGAATATATAAAAAATTTCTTTGTTATTTTGAATGTAATTAAATCATTTTACAACTCATACATAGTTATTGCTTAATAATATTACGTTCGAACTATCACGAAATGATTAGCTCTAAAAAGTAAACTTGAACCAGAAACTTTTTATGGTTTGCTTTATTTTACTGAAAAATAACCAACTGACTATAAAAATTGCAGTTTTACATTTAAATATCGGAACGAACCGAATGTTACAGCGACCAGAAACTTTAGAAATTTATAACGATGTTAATTCAAAGCATGCAATATTCCCGCCATGCGCTACTTAATGTTAAAATTACGTCTTATTTCTTTCGAATGGAATTCTTACGTTTATTCTCTTGATATGCTCCCAGTGAAAGAAAGTTTCTAGTCTTGCGATGAAATAAAAAAAGTGAACACGAGTTTTACTTGTATTAGGAGACACTCATTTAATGAATTAGAACAGAGAAAATGTTAATTGCTTTCATCTCTCCTCAATTCAGTAGAAATTTTAGGATAACCCGATCTATTATATTTTAGCAATTTTCTGGAATTTTCATATTATTCTATTCGCATAAAGGTTTCGATAAAATTCCTATTTAACACTAGAACTACCGAACAATAAATCGGAAATCAATTGGAATTTGACAATTTAAGATTTGCGATGAACAGTAATCTTGTTGAGTAATCCTATTGAGCTGCATTTTCAAAAAGTGCGAGATAATATTATTTATCCAAATGTGAAGATTAACTTTCGCGGTAATATACTTAGAATAACTTTAACTGGGATCTATTAAATGTACGAAGTTTGAAAGATTACTCTTTATCGCAAATCTTAAATTGTCAATTTCCATTTTATTAAAAATATTATTTTGAGTTCATGGAACTTTTTTATAAGATTGCCAATGACAGAAAATAGAAAAAAATTACTAAACAACTGAATAAATAGAATAAGAAGATGTATTATATCGTTGTACTTAATGAAAACGAACTAAGTACATGGACCGTTCATTTTGAAAGGGGTCTATTTTTTTATTATTTCGAGAATATTAAAGGTTAACATATTAGTCAATTAAAAGATATACGTTAATTATGTTAAGTCGTTAAATTATGAGCAGTTAAATACCACTTAAAATATGTTTTGTATTAGTCTAATTTAGTTTATAAATAATAACAAGAAATAAAATAGGAAAAGCATTTTTTATTTTCAACGTTAATTATATTTATGTACTGTTAAACTCAACATAAGATATTGCTATCATTTATTTATGCTCTTTATGTGGCAGTGCTTTGAAATATTAATGATGCACAGACAGTATATAAAGTAATAACTGTTCCATATCCTTATATTTTTTATAGGTAATAGGTCTGGCATCGTTATACAAAGGCAACAGAGCGATTCTTTCCGTGGCACTCTTCCCCGATATGTAGATGATAAATCTAACGTGTTAAATTCTATGAACTTCATCGATGTTTTACATAAAATAGTAACGGCACGCTTTTGCAAAACCTCAGCCAACATATTTTCAGCCAATTCACCTTTTCTCCATTAGTTTTTCTTCTTACCCTTTTTTGAATTGCGTTTCGTAGATTTTGTGTTGAAACGAAAACCTCTTGTCTCTTTTCGCATAAAAGAAATTTATTATTTTGTCTACCTTGTTTCATAACATCAAAATAATCTTGTGGCGTGTGTCCTTTTTATTACGTAAAAAAGAAGTTGCTGAAAGAAGTGTACCATGAAATTGAAAGTTGTAACGACGAATTTTATTTTGGCTCTTTGAACGCTGACTTTGATATAGAAAGTGATAACGGTTGTTTTAAAAATATTTATACTTGTAAGTCTAGTCTGATTCTACTGACATAGTCCCAGTGAAGCGACAAGTGATGCAATTAGAAATTTCCAGCGATAGTAAAGTACAAGAAAATTATGCAAATAAGAATAATGGTATAAATGAGTATTGGAGAATGCTTTGAAAGATATCACACGATGGAGAACTATAAAATATAATTTTTACATAAAATTAAAACATATTGTGTTACATACATCTAAAGCTTAAAAAAGAATTAATAAATTTTGGTTTTCCATCACAATCTTGCATATTATGTATTACTGTTCATTCAGAGAAAATTAATTCTGACCAGTATGATACGTATGTGTAATCTTAATATGGGGTCGTGCAACTTTCAAGTAATATGTTAATATATCGACATTTTATCAAATGATTTTAGTTTTTTATAAGGTAACGTGTACGTCTAAATTATATAATGTCTCTGCGATAACAAATAACAATATTAATAATGGTTGGCAACATCGTCAACCTGAAATATCAAAGTAAATGCCTTGCAAGTTGTGCAATTTACATTATTTGTGCTTCTATCTATTCCATTATATTCTACCTATTAAATCTGCTCTGGACACAAACGACACAGTTTGTGTTAACTTACTTACAGTTTAGTTGACCCATTAATGTTCCAAATGCAACGTACATCTATGTTTAACGCCAAGTGCAAACTGTTTTGTAGGCCATTTTGTAGGCCATTGTTACTGCAAAGTTACAAAATTACAAATTATAATAAAATTGTTTAAACTGGTAAATTTTTCTTTTAACAAATTGACTGCCAAGCTAACAGCCACGAAAATTCTACAAAATCGAAATGAGATGTTGAATGAAATAAAAATTGAAAAAATAAAATGTATAATATAGAATACTCCTGCCACCTTCTTGCACTTTCTAGATCACCATCAACAATGAATAGATACAATGAATATATCAACGTTTAAATTCATTTAGACACGATATAAATAATTCCGTCACCAATATATGGGTGACATGGCAGTCAAAGTGTTAATCTGCATAGAATAGGTTTGTAATTGTTGATTTTCTGTAACATACATTTTTTAATAATTAAGAAAAAAAGTTCGGCCCATAGAGTGTTAATACAACCGCAAATAGTTAATAAGACTGCATAACGTAAAAGTTCTTTACTGCTAACAATAAGATAAGTTCATAGTTCATCGATCTATGGTTACTCCAGTTGCACGGCAATTTCCGGCTGTAATCATCATGGATAAATGGTTCTCGCCGTGAAAGTAGTTTACGATCAGCATTCCCGAGGCGATTGTCCCAAAAGAATCTGGCAGTACGCAACTTGTATGACGTACGACGCACATACATACGTATGTATACGCGCACGGCTGCGTTGCCTCTTGCTACGGTTGCTGTCCGTGTCCGTGCAATGCATTCGGTCCGTTGTGTCGTTAAAGTGGGTCAGTTTGTGGTATCAACCTGGAGGGAATTATGGATACCTGCGCTAGACATCGCCGTTGGTGATGTTGACGAAATCGCACCGCTCGGAACAGGTAAGAATGCACCGAACGGTCATCGATCGCCCGTGTCGCTCAGAGCACGCAGCCAACTGTAAAAGGACAATAAAATATTGTCACAAATCATTTTTTCAACGATGATTATACCAGAAGTATTACCTAGCTTTTGTTACGAGAAATTTGCTATCGGATTAAATGAAAAGAAAAATGATTTTCGTAGTATAAACATTTATAAACATTTTGAACGCCTTTCTAAATACAGTCGGTGTGGAAAGTATTCGTACAGCGACCAATTTCAAATAAAACTGTGCGCGTAAACTTCAGTTATAGATTTTAAGCGAAGAAAATTATTAATAAATATTCTTGGACATTTGTAGAAAGGATTTCGTGCAAACTAAATTTTAAGATTTAAGATTTTCACGTTAATGTATTCATTACATCCAATCTGACGGTGGTCCAGGAAATGCAAGAAGGATAAAGAATTACTCAGTGTCATAGATTTTGTTCTTTCAATTTTTATTTCACTCGATAACTTGCTCCGACTGTATGCAATTTTTGCGGCTGCTGGTTTGGCAGTCAATGTGTTAAACAAAAGAATGTCTAGTTTTAACGCGACAATAATATGCGGACACCTCGGAATGTAACAATTTGCGTGAGCTAGTGTGATATTTAATGCGATTGTGATGTATCTTTACGAACATTACAACCTGTGTAAACTGTCTCGAGCCACAGAAAATCAGTTGTGTTTAGATATTCACTAAGTTCACTGGTAATAATCGGACGTAAGAGAAACACTTCACACAACGTACGCCAACTTGTCATTTTTCACAATGTAAAAGGTGAATCATAAAGGAAAATTGCAGCAATGCTTAAAACTAGTAAAAGTACAGTGTGAGATATTATTAAAAGATTTAAGTACAAAGACCGAATAAAATCTATTCCGCAAAGAGGCCAACCAAACATTTTGGACACCCGAGATAAAAGAAAAATTATAAGAAAACTAAAGAAAGATCCTACACTAAGTGCACCAAAATTAGCTGCCGAATTATTAGATGAGACTGGAAAGAAAGTGCACCCCCAAACAATACGCAGAGCATTGAAAGAATGTCGTTATAATGGACGAGTTGCTCGGAAAAAACCGTATGCGAATGAAACTAATAGAAAGAAAAGATTAAACTTTGCGAGAGAATTTGTTTTAAAAGAAGATTCATGGTGGAATGACGTTATTTTTAGTGATAAGAGTAAATTCAACACTTTTGGATCGGATGGGCGAAGAATGGTGTGGCGAAAGAAAAATGAAGAATTCAAAATTCAAAATACGAAGCCGACTATAAAACACGGAGGTGGAAATGTACTTGTATGGGGATGTAGCTCAACATTTGGAACGGGTGAATTAATTTTTATTGACAACGTAACGGACAAAAATGTATACCTGAACATTTTAAAAAATAACTTGCGTAAAAGTGCAATAAAAATGGAGATTCAGAATACATATTATCAAGATAATGACCCCAAGCATAAGGCACGTATCGTACAGGAATATTTGCTGTACAATTGTCCAAAATTATTACAACCGCCACCTCAGTCCCCACATCTGAATCCCATAGAGAATTAATGGGATAAACTAGATCGACGAATTCGAACAAATGCAATAACATCTAAAGAAATGTTAAAAGAACGACTGAAAGAGGAATGGAATAACATTAGTACAGAATATTTGAAAAAAATAATATGCCTCAATTATTAAAAGAGGTCATTTGTCAAAAAGGATATCCCACACTATATTGAATTACTTTTCGTTTTTAAAAATTAGTACAAAATCTATCAGTTTTTAAAAGTGTTCGAATATTATTGTGACGTTAAAGTCAGACATTGTTTCGTTTAAAATAGAATATTTAATAAACGCTAGTAATTATATAAATAAAATTTATACTTTTATTAACTAGACATTATGTAAGAATGTAATTTAGAATTAATTTTTTTTTTTCCTTCATCGTGAACAAAATTACAATGCGATAAAGTAACAATTTTATAGTGTTCGAATATTAAAGTTACTCACTGTATAGTAAGACTTCGATAAGCACCGTTACTGAGAAAAAGATTTTACTTTATTAAATCGTTACAAGGTTTATACTTATAGCCCCTTCGTTGTAATGTATAAATAAATATAATACAATAGTTTATTTCGTCTCGCAGACGTATGCTTAATCTTTTCGAATAGCTACTCGTTCTGAAAATCTTTTGGAAATTAAAATAAAACATTAATAAGAAAGGGCAAAATTTGATTGCGTTCGTCCAACAAATTATGATTATTCTTGTCGCGTAAAATCGATAGATCGAGGTTAACTACCTGGTAGCACGATTCACTTTGTCAGAGGAAAGTCTTGGATACGATACTTGGTACTACCACGGCCCAATCCTTTTAGATACTTTCTACTTTCATTGACCACGTTATCGATGACTCACGGCACGTATTCGATTTCAGTCTTGTCGCAGCGCTCGATTTGATCCAGATGACAGAGCGATTAACTAACCGCTTTTCACTCGTGAATAAATCTATTTGTCAACGAGAAGTTTTTGCTCGATTTTCCTTTCTACGAGCGAGGTCTCCGGCGAATAAAGGATGCGAAAGAGAATTTACGTAATTGATATAATTAGCTTGCAATTAGAATCAGGCTGTACTTCGAACGACGGTTTAATGTCTCTGGGAACGGTGAGTTGAAGCTATGGGAAAGTGGTTTGATTTTTGTGTAATCACTCGTCATTACGTTTTACCTCGGGTTTCTTCCGACGACGTTGTAACGTTTTAATTGGCTCGAAGATCAGCGAAAGTGGCGCGACGAGAAAATTACTTAGCGGATCTTTCATGACTAATACGTACTATAGAAATATGCTATAATGTATTTTAGATTACGTCAGAAAACGTATCCGGTGAATCCAGAAACTACTTAAACACTCAAGTTTTCTTTTACGATAAATTTCAAAATTTAAATTGTGGTAGTTTGATAAACTAAGAGTAATACAGCGATAGACGTTCATTTTAAAACTTGCAGCTTCTAATTTTACCATCCTTCGTATAAAATATATCGTAGATTATGTTAGAAGACGTATCCGGCGAATCCAGAAAATACTTAAACACTGAAGTTCTCTTTCACAGGAAATTTTCAATATTTAAATGATGACAGTTGCATAAATTAAAAGAAGTACAGCGATAGACGTTCATTTTAAAACTTGTAGCTTCTACTTTTACCATCCTTCGTATAATATATCTCAGATTACATCAGAAGACATATCCGGCGAATCCGAAAAGTACTTAAACGCTGAAGTTCTCTTTCATAAGAAATTTTCAATATGTAAATTATGACAGTTGCATAAATTAAAAGTCGTACAGCAATAGATGTTCATTTTAAAACTCGCAGCTTCTAATTTTACCATCCTTCCTTCCCAGTGATCGGGAAATTGAAGACTTTTCTTGGTCGATACTTTTATAAAACTAAACGTTTGTAAAAATGTTGGAATATTTTTTGTCACTTTTCACACTATAACCTTGTTTTCTTTTTAATTTTGTAAATATGTCTCTGCTAGAACAACACCTAATTTGTTTAAAAGGATTGCAAAATAATTGGTATTACGAAAGTTTTTTCAAGTAACTACGTTTTTATTAGATACTTTTGTATGTTCAATATATGGTCCTGAAAATTCATTTTCATCAGATTGTTTGTTCAGATGTTATAATTTATTGGAGAAAATTTCACACTTTACCATACAGGTTTATACAAATTAAAATTTCGAAAAATTATTTCATATTCGTTCACATATTCTATATTTAGAAAAGATGTTTGCAGAAATCTTTTCTAGACTTTCTACTAAATAGTGGGAGGAGTTTCAGTCGAATCGATTATATAATTTTAAAGTTGCAAACGAAAATACAAATGGATTCACCTTTTTATTGCGTCATATCCTTTACATACGTGTTTGGCTATAAAAGCATAAAATCCTCAATGTCGTGTCGTCATGATGTCATAACATCAAAATACTTTTAAAATACGCTTTTAGTTTCCAATGTTAACGATATCTTACAAAAGTATAACTGGTTTATCTCGTTTCGAAAAAATGAAAGACTAAGTGAAAAATAATTTGTATATTTATATTTATATTTTTATTATCCTTCTTTTCTCTTCATGTACAAATTTTGTTTCTTACATACGTTTTTTCTTATGTGAATGTTATATAATATTACTACAATCAAAGTAGAATAATAGGTAGAAAGTATTCGTTAGAAGATGTAAACCAAAAACGAAAGTTCGTTTTTGAAATTTTTATTTCAATTTTAATAACAATATGCTTTTCGTGAACATCAAACATTTATAAACTGGCGATTAAAATGTTTCGATGCGTCCCTGAAACTAGCAGGAAATTTGTGAAAGCAGAAGTTCCCGGTGATCCGTGAAATGTCAGATCCACGTGTGCGCATTACGCATGCATTATTAATTAATTCTTCAGGGACAAACATTTAACGCTAATCATACTACGACCGGTCAAATGAACAGTTTCACATATTTTGTACCATAATTACTCAAATTATAAAGATGTTTCCATTAGAAGTGACTAAATTTCATTCAAGTACAAATTAATATAATAATTGCGGAAAGTCTAAATAAATTCAGTCTTGTAATTTGTATAAAACAACGTATATCAGTCATATTTTATATTCGGTACGAACAATGTTAAGATAATTTTATTAACCGAGGAAATTCTCGTTTATGCACCCAGAAATATCAGCTTCGAATTATCAATAGTAAATGTTTAGAATATTAAAATATAATCTTTTTAAATTGGAAAATAAAGCTATCGATTCTAGATGAAAGAAACTAGTAACAATAACAAAAACATAATTTAATTTCAAAATTATAAATATAGAGTTTAAAGCACAAACGGAGCATGTTTTTATTTTTCAATAACACAAACCTAATAAAGTGGAGAATAATTTTTTAATGTCGTTAAAAAATTAAATTATGATAAATGAAAAAATAAATGCATCCGCGACGCAATGTTTCAAAATATAAAAATGTTCTATTTAAAGCAAATACGATAAATATTTGACCATTAAATTTCTGATTCTCGAAAAATTGTCAATATTTTAAAACTCAACTTCTGCGAACTACTATTAATTTCTTTTCTATAATATTTCTGCATGATATAACAGGTGAATAAATGGAGACACATTTTTAGTCGAAAATGCTAAAAAATTTATTTTGTGAATGAGTCTATGACAGATTTGAAGATTGAATCATCTCATTTACAATTGCTTAAAATTTAATTGTTTTCGTTATTTAATACAATAAAAAGAGGAAACAAGTTTGATCGTGTAACACCTTCACGCTGTACCTTATAATATTGCAAAAATGGCAGCACATTTTTTATTCAATGCTCGATAAATTAATAAAAAATATCTTACGTCAAATTTGAAGAATTAGATTAGGTAATTCTATTTGTCATCGAAACATTTAAATTTTTCAATTCTTTGGTTTTAATAAGATTTTAAGTTTTCACATGCGCTGTTTTCATTTCGAATTCATTATTACATTGCTAGCATTTATCATACAGGGTGTCCCAAAAGTATCGTGACAGCGGAAATAAGGGGTTCCTGAGGTCATTTGAAGCAACTTTTCCCGTTGCGGAAATCCAATCTGCGGCTTTGTTTACGAGTTATGATCAAAAAATCACTGGCCAATACGGGAAAAGCGCGCGAACTAACACGTGCTCGGTCGAACGCGCTCGAACTGTCCGCAGGCCTGACGCGTGATCAGAAGTGAAAGAACAAGTCATAGAGTGCGGACATTCCCAATTTTTTTTACTACGCGACGATAATAATTTTAAGAAACACGTTGTTCATTCTTATTTCAGAATGTCTAAAGAATAATTACTAATTTTTCAGACCCGAAATAGTAAACAATTTAGCCGCTTCAGCCGTCTTGATTTTCTGGTATGGATGACATCTCACGCGCACCACACGAAATTTTCATACTATAAGTATGAATAAATAACCCCGTCGAAATACGTAAACGATATTTAAATTTAAATAATTCTGTGTCCGAACAGAATTCAACGAACGATTCGCAAAATTAATTTAATAATAAATAATCGCGTTAAAGAGCATGCAGGAAATGTGTGTTTAATTATTGTTAAATAGTATCATTAACAGTAAACTCACACATTTAGGCAGTGCGCTGACCCCTTACAGTGTATGCTGAACCGATCAGCTGATTCCTATTTGATGGCGACGAACGCAGGTAGCAGACGAAGGTAGGCTGTCACAATGTTCACTTTCATTGCACTGTTACTAAACACTGATACCATAACTTATTTAATAATATTTAAGATGATGTTTCCTTCGTTTAAATTTATGGCTCCGAAGAGAATCGATTTTAAAAAGAAATACTTAACACAATGCCTAAAACACACGTTTCACACATTTTCTCCATTCCGTTGGTCACACCGCACAAAAACATTTAAACAGATATTATAATGCAAAAACGCGTTCGCGACGTCCTTTCCATCGGAAGGAACTGTGGAAGACTGCCGCGATGGTCGTGAAAATTTTGTTTTCATCCTTGAGAGTTTCAAATGTTTACTATCGGACGCGATACATTGTTCTCGACGGGGCTTTGTTCCGAGCGTGTGCCACATGCGACCGGTTATCAATGATGGGCCATAAATATGACAAAGCCGAGATTTTGGAGGCCGGTCGTTTGGAAGCCCTCGCAGGCGACGACTTACTCCGAAAACGGTTCTATTCAGAGGTGTGTATTTACCTTTTCTGTTTTTCAGGACAAGGAATTTCTCTGTCCTCTTTCAATTCGGTTTACAAGCTCGCTTGTACGAAAACACGATCATCGCGCCAGTCTTCCACAGTTTCTTCCGATGGAAAGGACGTCGCGAGCGCGTTATTGCATTATAATATCTTTTTAAATGTTCTTGTGCGGTATGAACAACGGATTTAAACGAAAGAAACATTGTCTTAAATATTATTAAATAAATTGTGGTATCAGTGTTTAGTGACAGTGCAATGAAAGTGAACATTGTGACAGCCTACCTTCGTCTGCTACCTGCGTTCGTCGCCATCAAATAGGAATCAGCTGATCAGTTCAGCATACACTGTAAGGGGTCAACGCACTGCCCTGTGTCCACATTTACAACCATGCAGTGGATTTGCAACTGAATGGGTGAGTTTACTGTTAATGACACTATTTAACAATTCTTAAACACACATATCCTGCATGTTCTTTAACGCGATTATTTATTATTAAATTAGTTTTGCGAATCGTTCGTTGAATTCTGTTCGGACACAGAATTATTTAAATTAAAATATCGTTTACGTATTTCGACGGGGTTACTTATTCATACTTATAGTATGAAAATTTCGTGTGGTACGCGTGAGATGTCATCCATACCAGAGAATTCAGACGGCTGATACGCCTAAATTGTTTACTATTTCCGGTCTGAAGAATTAGTAATTATTCTTTAGACATTCTGAAATAAGAATGAATAGCGTTTTTCTTAAAATTATTATCGTCGCGTAGTAAAAAAAATTCTGAAATTTCGCACTCTATGACTTGTTCTTTCACTTCTGATCACGCGTCAGGCCTGCGGACAGTTCGAGCGCGTTCGACCGAGCACGTGTTAGTTCGCGCGCTTTTCCCGTATTGGCCAGTGATTTTTCTTGAATAACTTGTAAACGAAGCCGTAGATTGAATTTTCGCAAAGGAAAAAGTTTCTTCAAATGACCTCAGGAACCTCATTTTCCGCTGTTACGATACTTTTGGGACAGCCTGTATACAATAATAAGCATAACTGAACCATTAACCACAAACTTTGTATAAATCACTATTTATTGCTATGAATATAGACGAATAACAAAAAAACAATATTATAACTATTTTTATCATAGTTAGAAGTAAGTTGAGAAATTTTGCTCAATAGTTACTGTCTCCTCTTTTGGCAATGAACAAAGAAAGTAATGCACATAGAGAATCTACGGGGTTTGCTGAAAAGACGACTTTGGGACTCGTATGACTCTCAACCAACTGGAATCACAGATTTGTATGATAGAATTAAGAACGGTGGGAACAAATATCTCGGAATTATTGCAAAAAATTAGTAGAAAGTATGCCAAAGGGTATTAGTGCAGTTTTGCAAGCAAAAGGCTTGTATACGAACTATTAAAAATGAATAATATGTTTAATATTGCCAACTATTGGATGTGGTGCAAAACTGAATCGATCTCTTTCCTTGTCATTGCTAAACGTGGGGACATTAACTATTAAAAAAATGTCTTAAATTACTTCTAAGCATGATGAATATAATTAATAATGATGATCTTCTGTTATTCTTCTATGTTCCTAGCAATAAATAATGATTTATACAAAACTCGTGGTTATTGTTTCAGTTATGCTCCTTATTGTACATCGAGTACAACTAATTGTAAGCTCTAAAGATTAAACGAGGTCTCCAGACCTCGATGTTCAAGTAACAGTGTCGATTGTTTATTCTTGCAACCAATGCCTAGTATTTGCGAAAACGTAGACAGTTGCATAACCGTGTATCAATCTTCGGCATTTCGAAAAACAACTTTGGCGTTCATCGATATTCGGTTGAACTCGCAGGCGTATCGAGAAATACTTAACAAACGTTTTGTATCATACTTTCGTCGCCGTTCCTGACAAGATCGCTGATTACAAGGTTTCTGCACGGTAATAAAGAAAAACAATTTAGTCCTATACATATATAGAAACTCAATATATAAATAAAATAGAGTTCATACGGTATGCATTTAACTAGAACAAGGATATCGGAAAATCTGTGCCCAAGTGCTTCTGGTATTGCCGATACGCGATAACATCCGCGACGGGGAACCGAAGATTTACAATCCGCAACGTCGAAAAGTCTTTTAGCCTGAACAGTTTACCGGAGGCTGGAACGGATCTGCGGCCGCGAAAGTGGAGCGATAAATCTACGAACGGATAACTGGACGCTTAGCTTCTAGATTCTTCAAACGCCTAACGACTTGGCCAGCGCTTGAAATTTATTGGAGGACGAATATTCCGTATACGCGTAAGTGTAGCTGTCTATGTGTAACCGTTAAGTTTAGGCAGGGGATGGAATTAGTAAAGTTGATAAAAATGTATACATTTAACAATATAACACATATATTTTAATCTATATGTATAATACATCAATTTTAATATAGTATAATTAAAAAAACGATGAACAAAAGCCATCTTTGAAAACGCCGCTTCATTCATACTCATTTTCTTAAACACACTTAACTCTCTATGGGCCGAATTTTTTCATAGAGTAAAGCTGTTCCATCCTGAAATTCTCATTCTTCTCTTAGCTGGTTTCCTTCGAAACGATTTCGTTTCCCTTTCAAGCTGGAAATATATTACTAATTTTTAAAGAATCCCTTTTTGCTCGACGAGACAATACTTCTATTCCTTCCACGAACGGTATGCACCTAATTAAAAGTCCCGTCCGTTAGGTTTACAAGTTCACAGAATTATTGCTGTCTCTGTTTTCCGGCAATAAAGTAGTCAGTGCACTTCCGCACAATAGAGCCCCGCACAAGATTTCTCGCTACCTGCGCCACTGCGTGCTATGCGATTAACGTACTTCCGTTTCTATCTTGTCACTAGCCATCCACTTCCAGTTTGTCGTTTTCATACAATATGATACTCAAAAATCACTCGTAGTTTTCCGTAATCAATTTTAATCAATCCTAGTCTACCTTACAAGGGATTTTGATAAAACTTATGGGAGCTTATAGTTTTATTGTTTAAACAAAACACTTTTGTTAAAATTTTTTCGCGCGACTACATTTCCCATTGAAAACACACACAATTTTTAAAAAAATTCAAATTTTTTCGACCTCTGGTTTCCGAGATATCTCAAAAATATCCCAACTTTGAGGGCTGTTTTCACCCCTTCAAAGTGGATGGTTGCCGATAAAAAAAAGCACGTGTGAAATATTTTTCAAAAAACTATAAGCTCCCATAAGTTTCATCAAAATCGGATTTTCGCATTTGAATATGTTCCCTTGTTAGTCAAGCTTAGCTGCTTAGGTACTTCCTGGTCTCCCGAGACATTGTCGTGGCAGTGACAAGAAGTGTTACGGTGATTCTAATCACTCATTGCCAAGCAATCTTTCAATCTTAGGCCATTGAATTTAGTTTTTCATAATTTCAAACTCGATCTTCAAGGTTAACACGTTGAATGTTATCTCAGTCCCTGGGGACTGACTGTATCAAATTTACAAATTAATATGTTATAGATAATTCATATAATATTAAGAAATATTCGCTCTATTTCAATAGATTCGATTAAAACAGAAAAGCACAAATGGGCTTAGCGAGTCTTTTGCTTATGCACAGTTGCATTATTTTCGTTAAAAGGTATATAAAATGTGACGCGAAAGCTAAGCAAAATGGCTCCGCATTCAACGTGTTAAGACACGCAACACGACCACAATTCAACTAATTATACCGATCACTCTTTCAAGTTTATTACATCGAGTTTATTTTATCGTAACTTCAAGCTCAGTCCTCAAGGTTAAGACGCGTAATAAAATTGTTGTATGCGAAGGTGTCGGTTCTGTGATACCTTCTTCTCAGCGTACAAGGAATGTCGCTGAGTACTTGGGTCGCGTAATAACTACACGATTATAGTGGTTGCGATTTTCTTTATTTTCACTTCGGTTTGTTCGCGATTTCTATGTTTCGAGTTCTGTTCTGTTCGCGGTGTCCGTATTCGTCTTGTTGCGATTTCTTGTTAGTCTTGCTTGCGATTTCCGTGTTAGTCTTATTCGCGATTTCGAGATTGTTTTGAGGGCACGAATAGTAAATCGTTTTGTAAGAACGTTTTATATTTATCTTTGCACTTCGAGCGCCTAACTTAACAAGGCTCGACATTTAGGGGTGGTGCAAATAATATTATAAAGACACACGACTTGTTAGTACGCAGAACTGAGTTTAATAATTCCGACTTACTAGTTTTTCTTACGAAAATAATACGGATTTACAAACGAGCGGTTTAGTTGAGTTGAAATTGTTTCAGTGACGATTGAAATGTTCTGCTTTATGCTAATATATCCTGGGATATTCTAGTATATTTTGGTATATTCTGGAATATTATGGTGCATTCTAGTACATTCTAATCAATTCTTGTATATCCTGGAGCATTTTAATATATTATTGTATGTCCTGGTACATCCTATTATATTCTTGTATATTCTGGTATGTTGGTATAGTCTGCTTTGTTCTAGTATATTCTGATAAATTCTAGTATAATGTTGTATTATCAGATATATTGTGGTGTATTTTAGTACATTCTAGTCCATTTTTGTATATCATGGTGCACTCTTGTATATTATTGTGTATTCTAGTATGTTATGTCATATGTTGGTAGATTTTGCTGTATTCTAGTATATTCCGCTATATTCTAGTATATTCTTGTATTATCGGGAATATTATAGCGTATTCTAGTCCATTCTAATCAATTCTTGTATGTCTTGGCATATTTTAGTATACTCTTGTATATTCTGTTATGTTATGTCACATGTTAGTATATTCTGCCTTATTCTAATATATTCTGCTATATTCTAGTATATTTTTGTATATTCTGGACTATTATGGCTCATACTAGTACATGCTAGTCAATTCTTGTATATCCTGTTGCATTTTAGTATATTATTGCATATCCTGGTACATCCTAATATATTCTTGTAAATTCAGGTATGTTATGTCATAAGTTGGTATATTCTGCTTTATTCTAATATATTCTGGGATATTCTAGTACATTTTTGTATATCCTGGACTATTATGGTGCATTGTAGTACATGCTACTTAATTCTTGTATATCCTAGAAAAGTGTGCAGTATTTATACAAAACATGGTTCATGTAAACGCACCAATCAGAGTCGATAGTGGCTTGGTCAAGCGATCGCAGGTAAACGTTCGGTTTGGCCGTTGTGCCTGCTCGTAAAACGTTGGACATAGGGGTGGTTTATTGCTGGGGATTTCTAAAACGCTGGCTTGTAGGAATATACCGGGTGCTCAACTTGTTCAGTGTCGCAAAATTCATATGCGGTTATATATAATGTTGTTACAACGTAATAGAGATAGTCTTCTTCGCAATTTCTTGTTAGTCTCTTTGCGATTTCGTGATTGTCTTTTTGCGATTTCTAGATTGTATGACGAGTCTTGTTGCATTCTGTCCGTCATCACCTCGGCTTTGTTGTGATTGGTTGAGGGTAGTTTGAGGCGGAGGAATGTAGCGTTTTTTAATTGGTTGTAGAAACGATGGAAGGAGTGTGCTTGAAGGCGTGTGCCTGAAGGAGCATACCCGATGGAGTAGGAAACGGTCAATGAGGGATTATCGTGATTTATTGCAGGGTTGCCTGATTTTCGTGTCTTCAAGTGTGAAATATTTGGCAAATCTTTGAAGGCGTCCCACGACCAAACTATTAGAGCTATCGACATGATTCCAACGGGAAAATCTTCCTCAAACCTTCCTCTTTAAATATGTTACTCAATATCGAGGCTAGCATTTCAGGGAAATCCAGGAGGCTTCGTTTTATCAACCCCATTTTTCCCATTTTCGCGATTTGGACCCTCCAGATTTCAAAGTCGCGCCAAGGCTGCAATTCGATTCCGATCGAGCTGAAATTTGGCATACACTCTGCCTACGTGTCTAGAAACGTGTAGCCAAAATTACAGAAGAATCGGAGACCTAAGATTTTTCCCCAATTTTTCGCGATTTATAGAAGGGGGTTACCTTCAATATTTGGCAATATTTGCCAATATTTGTCAAATCTTTGAAGTCGTGCCACGACCAAACTATCAGCGCTATCGACATGATTCAAACGCGAAAATCTTCCCCTATCCTTCCTCTTTAAATATGTTACTCAATATCGAAGCTAGCATTTCAGAGAAATCCGGGACGCTTCGTTTTATCAACCCCATTTTTCCCATTTTCGCGATATGGACTCTCCAAATTTCAAAGTCGCGCCACGGCTGCAATTAGATTCCGATCGACCTGAAATTTGGCATACACTCTGCCTACGTGTCTAGAAACGTGTAGCCAAAATTACAAAAGAATCGGAGACCAAAGATTTTTCCCCATTTTTTCGCGATTTATAGAAGGGGGTTACCGTTAATATTTGGTAATATTTGCCAATATTTGGAATGAAACAACTGTCGTTGTTGTACCTGTATTTGAGGAAAGTGGACTTAGCGGTCCTTTGGTATCGTTAAGCACCGAGAGACGCTTCAGGTCGATTGGTATGCTTCGCCGGAAAATTGTTGAAAGTTCACGGCCTAGAACTTTGAAATTCGCGGCTGTCCTTGACCGCAGCTCGAGGCCCATCATAGGTACTTTGATGTCTGCCGGTTATCTGAATGAAAAGTGAAAAGCGACCGTCGTGGGAGCCCGGTCGTCGGAAAGGTGCCGCTGACACACATATTTGCATCAGAGAAAGTCACCGCCCCCTTCTCTCGACTGGGATGCACTTGTACCTGCGTGTACATAATCGATGCATTAACACCTTGCATAACACAGCCGCGGTATTAATCATTCCATTATGCGACTGCGTTGTGGAAACGGGATTCTTCGCGTCACAGTCAACGCTTTCCACGCTAACGACGTAACGCGAGATAAATAGTGACGAAAATCTAGCAGTGAGAAATTGAATTCCTAGTTGGAGGCCATTGTTTTCTTGTACCAGAGCACAGCGGGGTCTGTTTTATCCGAAAATTGTATTATTTGAAAGTTTTGCTTTGCGTATAAGACACGTCTCAACGTTATAACGTAAACTGTTACTATTACAGACATTAATTACGAATTCGTACTCAGTCGAATTCAATTTATCGCAACAAATATCTTAATACAGATTTTTCACTCTTTTCATTATGATTTATATGTTGACCCTTAGCATTCCAAGCGATTTTAATTCCAAAACCGAGATACTTTTTAATGTACAATAATTCCATTGTACATGATTTATTTCCTTTCGTGCACAGAATGTTTATTACTATAACTCGTACGTGCAACAGTTGAATTTTTACCGACTTCTTAAACACAAATATAGTGATATAAAAGCTGTTTCGAATAATAGTATGACAATTTTTAGTGTCTCCTTAGAGGAGCAGAGGAGCCATTGGATCGTTAAGGGTTAAAAATATTCGTGATACTTGGTTACATACATTGGTACTTACCATATACTGCTATTTAGCGAATTTTAAATTAACGTGACCTATAGTTTTATAAATAATAGACGTTATTCGCCAAAGACTTATCCATTTATCTTGACAAATCGTATGCTTAGCATAGAAATACTTTACACTTTGCAAAATTATGCAAATCCTCTCAGGAAATAGATTTGAGTTTATTCAAAGGACACAAGAAAATATTTGTCTTTTTACAAAACGTAATGTAGACTATGTTGGAATGCAACGGTATCATAGCGTCTTAGTTTAAGTTGTTACGTTTAGGGGTGGCTTTCCTCGAGGATAGGAGGTCACAGGCGGGGACGTGAAGTAAAGATCATTGCCACCGTTGTCATTCGGTAAAAATCAACTACTCGGTATCAGTATACATATAGAGCGCATCATACTACACTAGAATCTCGTATAAAGTTACAACTACAGTTTCACTTTGCAGAAATGCAGTATCACTATTCTGAACAACAACTTTATCATATAATTTAAAGCATATACGGAATGAAGGGTGTTATTTAATTAGAAAGTATTGTACACGTTAAAAGACAACTTCAATACACTATATTAATCACATTATACTTATATACTTCACTTATATGTATTTTGTCAACGCTTAAATATTCGTTAAACAACTTCTCTTAACCCTTTACACTCGAAGCTGTTTTAACTAAAAAACCAGAGAATTTCTTCTGACTTAATTTGTTTTGTTTCTTAATTTAATTGTTATTCGTCCTTATAACACATAAATTTTTATCAATTTCTTCAATATAAAGATAGCAATGTTCAAATTATTTTAAATAATAGTGTACCTTTTTTGTGGCGCCACAGAGTCGCCACTCGAGTGCAAAGGGTTAATATCAAAATCGAAACATTCTTTCACCTAGAATACTTCTATTGTATTTTATTAATTTCCTTTCGTGTCTGTAAAATTTATTACTATTACTCGTACGCGCAATTGGAATTGAATTGCGCCCGTGGCGCGACTTTGAATTTTTGGGGCTGGTGAAAATCGCGAAGATGGGAAAATGGGGTTGATAAAAGGAACCTTCCTGCAGTCCCCTGAAATGCTAGCCTAGATTTTCATTGCTCTTCTTAAAGAGGAAGCTTTGGGGAAGATTTTGCCGTTGGGCCTATGTCGATAGCTCTAATAGTTTGGCCGGGGCACGACTTCAAAGATTTGCCAAATATTGCCAAGTATTGCTACATATTGAAGGTAACCCCCTTCATAAAATCGCGAAAAATTGGGGAAAAATCATAGGTCTCCGATTCTTTTGTAATTTTGGCTACAGGTTTCTAGACGCTCGGTCAGAGTCTATGGCAATTTTCAGGTCGATCGGAATCGAATTGCAGCCGTGGCGCGACTTTGAAATTTCGGGGCGATCAATGGCGAAAATGGGAAAAATGGGGTTGATAAAAGGTAGCTTCCTGAAGTCCCCTGATATGCTAGCCTAGATTTTGAGAGCTCTGCTTAAAGAGGAAGGTTTGGGGAAGATTTTAGCGTTTGAACCATGTCGATAGCTCTAATAGTTTGGCCGGGGCACGACTTCAAAGATTTACCAAATATT
>CM052098.1:11519678-11555290 GCA_028453745.1 Agapostemon virescens
AAAATATAGGTTTCTATTTAAAAAAAATATGCAGTTGCATTTTTCTGATGCACCGATGCACAAAAGTGCATAAAATTAGTTGCATATTATGCACCGCCTGATACCATTTAACTTCGACTTATAACATTTTCTTCTATTCTCAACCATTTAGGAGGTACAGCCTGTTCCAGTTGCGTGGGACACCCTGTATAGTAGAAAAGTAAAATATGACGAAAATGCTGTTTATTGCTCTCCATATTTAAAAGGGTACCAACCAAAAACTACTGCGTAGAATCAATTGGACTTTTTCACACACAAGCCTTGTTATATCAGCTCTCAAAACACATAATGATTATGCGGCTTAAGTGTGAAGTTGGGTGCAAAAAAATACAATTAAATCCTCTGCTGAGAAAAAACGAAATTACTTTACGAACAACCCAATAACATGATTTAAGCGGATTTGTGGATTTTACATTTTTCGGGGTTAGTGAGGGAAACGGTCACCAGACCTTAGCTGAATGGTTTTAGCACTGCAGGGAAAGGGCAAGGTGATCGCCCAGATTAAATGTCTCGAAAATCAACCGTAGATGTTAATAAACCCGAAAAAGCGCCTCGTCTTACAAAGCGAGCAAAAAAAAAGTTATTGATAATAATATTCTAAAGGAAGAAATGGCTTTTCCGAGAAACTGCCTACTACGACAGGTTTCGTATTGCACGATATGCTTACCGGACTAATGAAGTCGATAAACTAAATAGTGTCGGTCGAAAGATAACGAATTTTGTCGATATTCTTAATTCTCTATAGGCTTTAAAGTTGAACAACGCTGCTAGACAGAAAGAAAGCACACCCAGATTTTGTCTGCGTTGGACTATGCGTTTCTCTTCCAATTTGGAAAATTCATTCGACTAAAGTCAATCTATGTTATGTTTACATATTAAAATTAACATTACATATTAACGTGAGAAATTGAAAATAGCACGGGTGTGCTGTCGTTTATCTGGGAGTGTATAATAATACCGTTAAACTTTCACGAATTCGCAAAAATAATTAAACAGCAAAATCAACGTAAACCTGAAATCTATGTGTACACTTTAGTTGAAGTATTTTACGTGTAAGAAGCAGCAAGAAAATAAATTCCATCAATTTTTGAATTGTCATTGATCGAGATCCATGAATTGCAAGATCCGATATTTAATTGCTTGCAGGTTGAGCCGACGAAGCGTTTACTTCTTTCGCAAACTCATTGGTCTTCTCACGCGTAACGAAAGCAATTTTGTGAACGCTATTCGACAATCGAACGTAACAAAGAACACGCTAAACGACAAGTTTGTAATTTATAACATCCTCCCTTCGATATTCTTCAAGGTCGTTGATCATTAAATTATCAGTTCTTTTTTTTTTTGGTCTTCACGCTGTTTGGTATCAAGAACAAGAGCAATGCGCAGGCAAAAAATGGCCTCGGTTCAGCGATCACAGCGGAAACTGTCGCCGTTCTCGTGAAATCCATTCACCGCAAGTGTAACCGTTTCACTTTTATAGAAACCATTATTGCGTTCGATCGAGAATATCATGTTACTGTTGCTTCGAAATCCACCGGCATTCTACCAGCTTCTTCTTGTCCCTCGTTAAAACGTTTTTGCTTTGGAACAATGTCTCAGGAAAATGTCACACTTTTTATGCCGTTCAAACGAAACAATGAACACTTCTGCAGTTCCCCATCCTTCAAGAAAATTTTATTTAATTTCGTTAGTTGAATTGCAGATTGTGAAATGTTACAATTCAAAGATTCGGTTACCACTTCTAAGTGACCTTACACATCGAATTACTTGCGAAAATTACATTAGTGCATTTATTAACGCACTGGACTATTTAAGTAATTTTTCGATTAAATTAACGTGTAGTTATACGCAAAGAAAGCTTCGGTAGGACGATATTTTGTTAATATGAAGTTTTTTGTCTGCCTTTCAGAAATGCGTTGGTTTCGCGGCCATGCCGAGGCGCCAAGACTTTTAAGCCTCAGTCCTCTTCAAGCCGATGAAGACCTTGACGGAGCATCTTACCACTTCCATGCCACGTCTCAATACAGAGGTAATCATTATAAGACACTGTCAATAGAATCACTGCAAAGCTGGAAACAAAATGCGATATTAACTTTCATAATATAAATGGCAATCGTCTTGATGTTAATTAGTCGCATGCGTCATTCAAAACCGAACGTAGCGGGAAGCGACCAAATATGGAGTAATGTACTTAACATGAAATAGTGCTATTTCTATGAATCATACAAACGAATATTTGTTAATCAATTATTTATAAACTAACTCGCTCGCTCACTTTGATGGGTACACATTGTAATTTGATGACAAAACTTTTTAAAACTTCTAATGCTACTTCATACATAGATTTTTTAAAGCAGCGTACTTATTTAAAAAGAAAACAGATTATCGTATTTTCAACTTCGTAAGACTCCAAATACAGTGAGTAACTTTAATATTCGGACACTATACAATTTTTACTTTGTCGCATTGTAATTTTGTTCACGATGAAGGAAAAAGAAAATTAATTCTAAATTACATTCCTACATAATGTCTAGTTAATAAAAGTATAAATTTTATTTATATAATTACCAGCGTTTATTAAATATACTATTTTAAACAAAACAATGTCTGATTTTAACGTTACAATAATATTCGGAGACTTTTAAAAACTGATAGTATTTGTACTAATTTTTACAAACGAAAAGTAATTCAGTATAGTGTAGGATATCCTTCTTGACGAATGACCAATTTTAATAGTTGAGGCATATTGCAAATTATTTTTTTCAAATATTCTGTACTAATATTATTCCATTCCTCTTTCAGTCGTTCTTTTAACATTTTATTAGATGTTATTGCAGTTGTTCTAGTTCATCCCATAAATTCTCTATAGGATTCAGATCTGGGGACTGAGGTGGCGGTTGTAATAATTTTGGACAATTATACAGCAAATATTCCTGTACCATACGTGCCTTATGCTTGGGGTCATTATCTTCATAATACTTAAATGTATTCTGAATCTCCATTTTTATTACACTTTTACGTAAATTATTTTTTAAAATGTTCAGATATACATTTTTGTCCATTATGTCATCAATAAAAATTAATTCACCCGTTCCAAATGTTGAGATACATCTCCATACAAATACATTTCCACCTCCGTGCTTTATAGTCGCCTTACGTTCGATTTTCTGAGGCTCGAGACAGTTTACACAGGCTGTAATGTTCGTAAAGATACATCACAATCGCATTAAATATCACACTAGCTCACGCAAATTGTTACATTCCGAGGTGTCCAAATATTATTGTCGCGTTAAAACTAGACATTGTTTTGTTTAACACATTGACTGCCAAACCAGCAGCCGCAAAAATTGCATACAGTCGGAGCAAGTTATCGAGTGAAATAAAAATTGAAAGAACAAAATCTATGACACTGAGTAATTCTTCATCCTTCTTGCATTTCCTGGGCCACCGTCAGATTGGATGTAATGAATACATTAACGTGAAAATTCATTTAAAAATCGCACAAATAATTGCGTCACCCTTATGTGGGTGACGTGGCTGCCAAAGTGTTAAAATAGAATACTTAGTAAACGTTAGTAATTATATAAATAAAAATTATGCTTCTATAAACTAGACCCTATACAGTAATGTAATTTAGAATTAATTTTTTTTTCTTCATCGTGAACAAAATCACAATGCAGCAAAGTAAAAATTGTATAGTGTCCGAATATTAAAGTTACTCACTGTATATTCATAAAAAGTAGTGGCCCAGTTGTGAAATATTCCATATTTGGTGTACTGTCTTCTTCTTATAGTTCGCTAGTTAATTATTATCAGAATTTCTTGCAACATTGGAATTCACCGTAATGTAAATCTGCCCTGCAGTGAACAATCCCAAAGAAAGAATATTTTTATTATAACACCTGATTCTTTTTCCTTGCAACTTGTCGGTTTGTTATTTGGCAAGTCGATGTGGTTCGTGTGGGTATCGTGTAGGAGTTTTCTCTGTAGTTCACATAATTTTTCTTGCGTTTACGTAGGGTTTACGTCTGCGTTTATGCTATCAAATCTTGCGGATATTGCCTTCTACCTTTTACTGCTGCTGGTATTATACACAGTGTTGGTTAGCGGGTTAGGATGGTTTATTGTTCTTGTTCTGTCTCTTTCTCAAAATCGTTGTATTTCTTCTTTGATAGAATTCTTAAAGAGGAAGGTTTGACGAAGATTTTCGTGTTTGATTCATGTCGATAGCTCTAATAGTTTGGTCGGGGCACGACTTCAAAGATTGCCAAATATCGCCAACTAGCGAAGGGACGACTCACTACCTGTCGAAAATCGAGAAAAATAGGGGAAAAAATTTCTGATCCCCGATTCTTTTGTAATTTTGGTAACACGTTTCTAGACCAATAGACAGAGTGTATGCCAATTTTCAGGTCGATCGGAATCGAATTACGAAGAATGTTGAGATCGGTGGAATCGGCCAACTCCCGAAGTTGGGAAACTGAATGGGGAAGTCGCGACCCCAACTCCCGAAACCGTCTAAAAATTTAGTTTCTCCGATTCGTTTCAAACTCTGGCTACACGTAACTGGACACGTAGGCAGTGTGAATACCAAATTTTAGCTCGATCGGAATGATATTGCGGCCGTGGCGCGACTTTGAAATTTTGGGGCTGGTGAAAATCGCGAAAATGGGAAAATGGGGTTGATAGAATGAAGCTTCCTGAAGTCCCCTGAAACGAAAATGTTAAGGAAATGAGAATCTCTGCATTCGTGAAAAACTCCACACCTCCGAAAAACAGCGTATACCGCTCTAGCTGTACGTGGCCCTTCTTTAGGGATACCTGCGTGTACTTGCAGGTATAAGCGTTTAGGTATAAATGTGCGTACTGCAACAGCGTAAAGTTAGTTGACCTGTTCTGCGCTGTTCCGTCCGTAACGTACGTCCGTCTAGTAGACGCCAATATTGTATTCCACCTTCTCTCTATCAAATATATATATAGTTATTTTTCACTCCTTTCTTACGCGAGACTTTTCATTTTAATACAAATACCTCAAGAGGTTATGGGCTCAGACTCTCACATATAAGTTATCAGTGCTAAATAACTCGTTTTTTTTTAAAGTGAAGTAAATTTGTGTGATATTTGTGCAAAAATTAAAAATGGAGTCGATGAGTTTGAAAATAGAAAAACTCCGTGACGAAGATAATTGGCTGCAATGGCGTTTCGTTATCCGCACATTGTTCGAGGAAGACGACGATATCCTCAACGTATGTGAAGGAAAATTAGAGCGTCCGACTGAAGATTCACAGAATTACCAAAGGGACATGCAAAAGTTTCTAAAGGCTGATAAAACAGCTCGTAGGCTAATCGTGACGTCGGTGGAAAAGAGGCCCCTTAATCTTCTCCTAAGCTGCACAACGGCAAGAGAAATGTGGAAGAAACTGAATACAGTATTCGATATGAAATCTGACGAAAATCTGTCCATTGTACAGAAACAATTTTTTGATTTCAAATGGGACGCAAGTGAAAATGTTAGTCATAACTTGGCGAAAGTGGAACAGCTGACGACAAAAATGAAGAACCTCGGTGGTGCGGTTCCGGATTCGATGATATTGACACGCATATTGTCAATATTGCCGAAACAATTTAACCATTTTCACAGTGCGTGGGATTCAGTGGAAGATGGGAAGAAAACCCTTGAAAATTTAACGGCACGGCTAATGACTGAAGAAGTTCGAGCTCAAGAACAGGAAGACTCGGAAGATATGGCTGTGGCATTGTTAACAAAACGAAGGTCGCCACATCCATCGTTTAGAAAAATTAATCGGCAACGGAGGACGAACCAAGAAGAGCATCAGAAAAATAATTTTTCCGGATGTTGTACGTGCGGCAAAACAGACCACATACGAAAAGATTGTGTAGGGTGCCACGTATGCGGTTCGAAAGGACACTTAAGCAGAAATTGCTATAGGAAGAATGGGAGTTTCCAATCGCAAAATAACGGCAGAAAATACAGCCCGCAGCAGACTTCGACATCGACGCAGAAGCAGGCTTTTGTGGGAAGCAGCAGCAAGGTCGAGGGCGAAGAAATCTGGCTCGTTGATTCGGGAGCGACAGATCACATGGCGCATCGACGTGATTATTTTAACGATTTTGAAGAATTCAAAGAGCCAATCATTGTTCAATTGGGGAATGGAGATCCCACTCCAGCGTACGGAAAAGGTAATATCGAGATCGAAACTCTAGTAAACGGAAAATGGATACCGGGCACTATGTACGACGTGTTATTTGTACCGAAATTAAGCCAAAATCTCTTTTCAATCATTACGGTAACTAGAAAAGGGGTCGATCACGCTATTACAGACTATGGTAAGAAATGCGTTTTTTCGCGCGACGGAGCGGTGATAGCAACTGGCGCGATTTGGGGCGATCTATTTAAAGTAAATTTAAGAGTAATAGTACCAAGAAAATTTAACGTCGTTGAAAATGTTAATTCAGAAATACTCCGTAGCGATAATTTACAGTTATGGCACGAGCGTCTGTGCCACCAAAATTTTAGACATGTAAAATATTTTTTGAAGAATAGGGGAATATCCGTAAGAGATGATAACGTTTTTTGCGAAGGATGTGTGTACGGAAAACACCATAAACAGAGTTTTCATAACAGGAAGGATCGTGCGATAAAATGTCGCGAAATTATATATGCCGACGTATGCGGGCCGATGGAGCACGACTCAATCAGTAAAAAACGATACTTTCTTATCCTTAAAGACGACTATTCTAAATTCCGACAAATTTATTTCATGCGGCAAAAATCGGAATGTTTTCGTTTCTGACGTACCTCGGTGCATCGACTATTGTACGAAGTGCGAGTGCGAGTTGAATGGAAGTGTTTCAGTGACGGTTGAATTTGGAATCTAATAAGTGCGGCAAAATATGCGGCATTTATACAAAATGTGGTGCAGACTAGCGCACCAATCAGGGTTGACGATGGCTTGCTCGAACAGCGCGATCGCAGGTAGTTGCCCTGGGTTTGTCCTTGTGTCTGGTTGCAAAATGTTGGTTGCGGGGAAGGTTTCGGCGGTTTATAACGAGGGAAAATGACGAATACCTTAAAGTATACTGGATGCCTAAATTAAATCTACGGCAAAAATTCCTATGTTTGCTGTATATCCAAATGTTGTTACAGCGTAACAGGAGCAACAATCTGAAAACGGGGTTTCCTACCGATTTTGATGAACTTCAAATATGTTGGTTCATCAAGATCGGCGATGGAGGCCAACTTCTATAAAATTAGCAACGTGTATAGTCAATATTTCACAAGAAGAGACTCCGAAGGAATGCGAAAGGAATTTGCAAAAAACCGCCTGATTGGTCAGACGTGTAAGATTACCACTACTACTTCAGGTGTATCGCATCGCGTGACGACGAACTTCGCGCTTCCCTTGCCCCTGTGCCATTCCGGGTCTTTTCTCACAAGACACGGACAGTAGACAGGAATTAATAGAACTATGAACATAGTTGACCACTGACAGTGTATAGTAGGATATTTACTTCAGTGACTACGGTAGCTGCACAAGAAATATTCGAGTTTGAGTTCCAAGACCTGGATATTTTCACAAACTGACTAGCAGAGCTGGGTAAAATAATATTTTAAATAATCAACAGTAAATAATTATGCTAATTTCATTCGATGCAACAAGTTTTCAATATAGTAGTTTATTTTAACACTTTACCGATTGACGATTATTCCAAAATGTTTAAACATAATATCTTTATGTTTTTCTTCCGTTACTGGTCTAGTGGTGATGTATAATGGAAGTAATTTAATATTTCCGTATATTTTTGGTCTTTCTCTTTTAGGTGAAAGATCCAAAAAGGTGGAATTTAGAATCATCTAAAGAAGTTTTATAGAACATTTTGTAAGGTTCATTTTTCAAGAATCTCATGCATTGAAGTTGCAGCCAATAGACAGATTCGCCCGCGGTATTTTTTACTCTTCTTCTTATTGACTCTTTTAGTGATTTCGTTGAAATAAAATCCTACTGCGACATTCGTTTTATCGAAAATGAATTTCTTCTTCTACACTTTTCTATCAATTCATAATAATGCTCACGGTTGTATAAGTAATATGCTTTTTTTTATTTTCATTTTTATCAACCCAAAATCACGGTCATTCGGTAGAAAGAAATGACCCGATACCAAAAAGTTGTGGTCTACTGTTTCAATATTATTATTTGATGACTGAGCAATTTTCATCCATGTCGATGCTACTTTAATGTTACGATTTTGGCCTGAACAAGCATCACTGTAAGCTATTACGTGTTTTTTAGTAGTTATATCCTCCATATACAGAGGGCCACGCGTCATTCTCAAGTTATGTTTATATAATTTCTTTAAATTTTTTACTTAGACCACTTTCATAATTAACGCTAAATGAATTCCATATAATGTTGAAATTACAACCACTATCTAATAGTTCATTTTTGACAATGCCGTAAAAATTACATTGAATAAATTTAGTTTAAAATAATGTGGTCTGAAATAACTGATAAACTCATTTTTTTTTTAATTTTGACTTAGACGACTTTCATAATTATGGGCACAATTGTTTACTCGGTTCTTCTTAACGCGATGGCGATGTATGCACTTTTGGCGGTGTTGACGTTAATTCTGTTAGTATTTAAGTAATTTTTCATTTTTGCGATGTAATTTTGGAGATTTAACACTAAACCTACCGAGCATTAAAATTGACCAGCATACACTGTCTCGTAGAATGACAAGATACAATTTATTTAGAATTTCTGCAATTTTTATTGCAATATATGGTTGAATAAATAAATCTACCAAATCGATTCTCACGAAGGCAATTTTATAACTTAAATAATAGTAAAGCAGAAAATCTAAAGACCCACTGTGGTAGGTTTAGTGTTAAGGGAAACATATGTAAATTGTCGTGGATGGAGATTTTTGTGGTGTCGATTCAAACGTGTAGATTTGAATGCTTCATTCTAGTGGGATATTCGTCGTGAAGATGGTATAAAGTAAGGGGGCTAGTAGGTACATTCCAGCTTGAATTGTCCAATTTTTGGAAGTAGTATCTTTAGTTTTTACTTTGAAGCTTCTGTTTTCTATGTAGGATGTAGTTAATGTATGTAGTGGCGTGAGTAACAATCGTTGCAAGTTTTCTGCTTTCTACTTTCCTGAAAGTAGTCTGCCATAGTATTTGCTTGTTTTCTGAGTGTTTGGTCCACTGTCCGGTTAGAGATTTGATTGGGGTCACTGGTATTATTAAACTTACTCTTTTGGCTGCTTTCCACAAGCAGTAATTTGTTAATTCAATAGTATCAAGAATATTTTTGTTGCGTAATATTAGACTGAGCATATTACTCAGAGGAACACAAGTTTTCACAGTATTAGAACGAAAGCAACAAAACACATTCAACTTCATCAGAAATACCTCCTACCACAATTTTTTAAAACTTCTGTTCAAAATTTCTTTTAATAATTCGGCAATAGAATGTATGCTTTTTAAAATTATTCACAACAATGAATTGTTGTTGAACTTTTTATTACCGTAATTCATTCCGATTCTTTCTACTTTGATGAATTTCACGTTCTACTCATAAAGAGGATAAAAAGTTCTAAAGGAACCACATGTCGGAAATTCACAATTTTCTGAGAATACGTTGCTAATATTTAGCAGATTATAAGGCTTTTCAATAATCCTCTTTTACTTACTGATACAATGTTGAAATGCTATAAAAGAACAGTCAATGAACGATTCCCAAAGGTAAGGAACATTGTGGTAATGAAATCGGTATTTGCCATCTGGCGTTAACATGAGACCTTTTCGTACGTACCTCTACCATGCCAACTAATTGTAAGTTATTGATCACAGTACCTCCTGGCGAAGAACCGTTCTTTTTAACAGTGCCCTTGCTGCATTTCCATGTCACAGACCTAAATGCTTCTCGTAACTAAAAACTTTCAAATTTTTAATCTTTTATTCGGGTAAACGATGCGTATCTAGTACATGACTCTCGTAAAATCCTTCGAACAAGAAGAACTGCAGTTGTAAAGATATTCGCCACTGTAGCATGCGTAAGAAAATTCGAGAATATGACATGATCTACGAGCATCGCGAAGCTCTCGAAATCAGGTTGTAAGCGTTCATGCGAGCAGCGACGCGAGGCGTGGCGTGCGAAAACGCCAGATCATGCCTGACAACCAGGTTGTTGATTTCCGTGTCCATGGATAGCAATGATTGGAGATAAATCCTAGGCTCGTAGAGACCCCGGCCCCTTTTGCTATTTCAAGAGAGAAAGAGGATAAGGTACGGCAAGATAAGGTGAGATTGGTCAGCAAATTCGACTTCAGCAAAACAGTTCATCACGATAATACCTGGCCGGTTCACAGTGGAACAAAAACTTATTTCTTTGGGCATCGGCCAAAATTTAAAGTGTTGCAATTTATGGGAGTACGGAGAGATTTTAGAACAGCCAGAACTTTCAACTTGTACATACAGTAGCGCACGAAAGTATTCGGACACTCTTCAAACCTAAATAACTTTTTTAAGATTGTACCAAACGTCTTGACTTTTCTTGATCAATTAGTTGCATTGATTTAATAAATGATATACAAAATAAATTTTGTAAATATTGGAACTGATGTGAATTACATGATCAATAAAAAAGGAACTTTTTAAATATTTTTTATTTGAGCCACGCACAAAAAATTTTAAAGACGTATCTGGTAGATCTATGATAGTTATACGCATGCAGAAAAATTCATTAAACTCGATCGACGTACACATGAGCTACGTGCCATTGAAAATGGTGAAAATCGCAATTTTTCACGATTCTTGATCAGTTTCTGCTTAAACTACAGAAATTCTTACATCATTCTACGCGTGCCATTTTTACCCGCGTCAATCGATTTCGGTGAGATTTTCAACATGTGTATAACTAACACAGTTCTGAAAAACGCATATTTTAAATTTTCATTACGAGTTGAAATAAAAATGTTTTAAAAAATGTCTTTTCTACTTTCCCACGTAATTTCTACCAATTAGAATTATTTCAAAATTATTTTTGCATATCATTCAGTAAATCAATGCTGTTAGTTGCTCCAGAAAAGTCAATTCGTTTGGTTCAATGTTGAAAAAGTTATTTAGGTTTGAAGAGTGTCCGAATACTTTCGTGCGCTACTGTATCTTCGAACTATCAGAATCTTGAACGAGTACGCATCTCAGAAATCTTAGAATTATCAGAATCATGAACTGGTACACATCTCAGAACTCTTTGAACTTCGGATTAGTATGCATCTTCGAACACTTAGAACGTTGAACGTGCACGCAACTTTGAACATTTAGAGCATTAGAACTTTTGAAACTTTAAACCCTTACAAACAATAGATTATATATTTGCGAATGCAAAATATGTGAATCTATTGTGCTAAAATAGAGCGTTATTGCCTTGAACCAGCGGCAATTCGGACGGAACAAACGCTCGATACATTAGTTCTTCGAGCCGGATAGAAATATTGGTCCGTGAAACGCTCGAAACAGTAGGTTTAGTGTTAAATAGCCCCAAGTTTCCAATAATTATAGAAAGTGGAAAAATTAGCTGCTACTAATTGCGACGAATAAAATAAATCTAATGTACACATTACAGTCTACGCGTAGGTTATCTAGTCTCGGACAGTGGACATGTTGGATGGTTGCGTGTCGCGTGTTACGAATAAGGAAACACTCTGTTCTTGGGAGGAAACAAGGAAAATGACACTCGTTCGATTTTACCATAGCACGCTTTACTGGTTAACACTATCGTAACTACGCGTGTACCGCCACCGTGAGAATTCAAAACAGAGTGCTTACAGGAAACATACTCGTCTCGCAAGGCTGCGCGGAAAACCTTGTGCCAAACGGCAAACCTCGATCGTGACCCTTCCTGTCGGGTAGTACCTTTGTGTCCCTAGTTCATTGCGGTATTTCACGTTCATCTGTAAACCTCGATCATGATCCTTTCGTTCGCTCTGTGTCCTTGAGACTTTTCACGTTGATCGGAAAATCTCGATCTTGACCGTTTCTTTTGGGTTCTGTGTTAGGAAATTGTCGTTATACTGTACACTGCTTTCTAAACGGTAACACCTTGCATACGGTATGTAATTTAACCCTTTGCACTCCGCTGTCCCCTCTCATGGGACATCGTAATTCTAGCATATCACTCGGATGTCCCCTCTCATGGGACATTAAAGTTTATTGGTGATTACGGGGAATTAAGTTATTTCAGCACAACTTTTTGAAACATGTATGTTTCCTTAAAGTTTTCCCTTGGAAATGGCACACGAAATCAAATCAAAATATGATTGCCGAAAACCTCAAACTCAGGCACATCCGTCCAAAGGACTTTTTTCCAATCTGAAATGGTCCAGAAAGAATGTCTTTTAGCCTATTTGAGCCTCTTCTTTTTCTTTTGCTGCTTTCGTTATGGCTTCTTTATTGCTTCGCATCATCGTAAACTTGCTTTTAGCAATCATCTTGTTATTGTAGTAACACGAACACTGTCTTTCCTAATTTTATTAATTTCTCTACTAATTTGTAGTACATACATTCTCGATGTACGGATCTTCTGCATTAGTGTTCTTTCTGGGCCTGACAGATCTTTTCTTTTATTTTAAAAGAAATTTTCTATGTCATTGAAATTAGATACTGTATCGTACACCGTAAACTTCGAAATTTGCATTTTTTTCGATTAACGTTATGGAAAACTTTCTGTAGCTAAAACTATAATATAAGCACGTTTTTCTTTCGACAACATTCTACATTTTCCAAAAACCATGATTCTAATCGTAAACATCGACCAATAAACTCGTACTAAAATTGTGATATCGTTACTTTTCCCACACACTGATGTTAAACAACATTAAGCGGCTCAATACATCTTCAACTGTATACAGATAGCCAATACTCATCGGGAAAAAGCATATTACCCCTTAGCACTCGAATGGTGACTTTGAGGCGCCATGAAAAATTGGCACACCATTATTTTAAACAATTTTAACATCGCTATCTTTACGTTTACGAGATAGATAAAAATTGAACAGATTTAAGGGCGATTAACAGTTTAAAAAAATAAATATACATAAGGTGAAATAATTAATGTAGAATGAAAATATTCCAGATCAGAAGAAATATTTTGGTTTTCTAGTTAAAACAGCTTCGAGTGCAAAGGGTTAAATAGATTGCGTGGTGGAGGATGGTTAGACAGGGCATACGGCTGTCTAAAATTTTATCCCTTTATATACATCTTTTCTATAACGTACACTTAAACAATTAAAACAATACTGTTTGCTAATAAATATTGCTCATAATGTCCCAAAATAATATTAAGTTCGCAGGACAACATAATTAATTCATAAAATTAACTATATTTGTGTCTTGAGACTTATAGACGAGGGTGTATGTACCTTTATCTAATCCTGAGTAAACTTGAATAAACCTGAATAAACCTTGTCCGTCTAGCAAATCTTTGACAGTTTATTTCACAATAGTTTCAGCATTAATTTTTACTTATTATTTTTATAAATATTTTTTCCTCCTTGTAAGTGTGGTACTTATTACGACTATTCTAAAGCAATTCAATAATATCCAATAATACTTTCGATTTCTATTAACACTAGAACTACCAAACCAGTCAAAATGACTGGTTCCTGATTTTTTCGTTTACAATTACTGTAGTTATAAAAACATTTTCACCAGAAAGTTTCGAATGAATTTCTTCATTGGAGCAGACATTGCAATAAAAATTATACGAGATCTGAATGGATGCAATTTTGTCATGATTACGCAGCAATATACATCAGCCAGATTTATTACTCGTTAGTTGTAGAACTAATGTAACATCATCAAATTCTTAACGGATAGAAAATAAATTTATTGGTATCTCACAGAAATTAGTGTTAAATATTGCAATGGTGTAAAAGTTATGCAGCTTGTAAAAGAACTAGAAGTGAACTTCACATTTTGGTAGAGAAGAAGAATATTTAAAAAACGATTTATTACATTATATGATCGTGTCATTGATACTGTCCAACGTTTGTTTTTCATATAATTAATATTTATCTTATGTTGTTGTATTAGGACATTCGCTTTGCATAACTTTGGTGACTTTAGTGAGAGAGCAGAGTAATTGAAACGACAGTCACCTAAGTCTTTAGGTACCAGAAGAAAATGATTCTTAAATGTAACATGTACATATTACTCTGAAGTTTAAGTCATCTTTATCCAATTAACTGTGACGACCTCTTTTCAAAGCGCGCACCTATGTGTGTCGCGAAAATCAAGCGAATCAGCCAGAACGTACGGAGGTGCATAAATCCATCTGAAATTATTTATACTTTTTATTTGTTCGTTTTATTTCGTCTTGACCTCCGAATATTACCGAGTATTACACAAAATACTGCCATTACGATTCTCCATGACGAGTATACTCGTCATGACACAAAATACAGCCATTACGATTCTCCATGACGAGTATACTCGTCATCACACAAAATACTGCCATGACGATGCTCCATGACGAGTATACTCGACATGACACAAAATACTGCCATAACGAGTATACTCGTCAAACACAGCTAACCGGTTAAATAATAATGTGTATCTAACATATGCATCTAATCTATACCTTTCTAGTTCTATAATAATAATAATGAAATGAAAAGTTACAATAGCATTGAACGATCAAGTGCATCTTTATAAATACATAAATACTCTAAAGGCGATTCTGGTTGCAGCTAATTTGTAATACATTGTAAAATCAGAAGTTTCGTTTTGTAAAAACGAAATAAATTGTGTCACAGTGGCGTAGCAATTTTTTTTAGAAAATAAATCATGTTTTCGACATCTGAAATTCTCTTCACCTTCTGTAATCGATCAAACGAAACGACGAGAACAGCAAGCGTTACAAAATCCTCGTCAACGAATTATTAACGCGCAGTACCTGAACAACGAGATTTCATCTCGAACACGAGTATTGCAGTTCAAGGTTACTGGATTCCCAGACACACGCGACGCAGTGAACAGTCGAATTGTTTGCAACGTGTTATTTGCACATTATTTAGTGATTAGAAACGAACAAAGATGGTTTCGCGGCTCGTCGTTTTTGTACGTAGCAACAGGCCCGTCCCAGCCTTTGCGAATCGCAAGAATTTCACCGTCAGCCGTTTTCCGTTTGCCATTTCATTAATGTTACTTTCGAAAGCGAAGAAGCTTTGCATAGCCTCGTTTGTTGCGTGAGAGCCTCCTTTTATGGGAACCTTTTTCAGCACCGAATGCTCTTAAATCCGCGGATTCTTTATCTCTACCGCTAAGACAAAAAAATAATCTAAGTCGAGATACATCTTATGGCACTTTAGTCTTCGTTACTAACCTTTGTTGCATACAGACTTTCTTTATTTTTTGTGTCCCCGGTGAAGAAGCATTTTAGGAATTTTTTAAGCTATAATTATTATTCGTAATTATCATTTACGCGTAAATAGTGGACAACAAAGTTTCACTCATCAAATAAATAACAGATTTCGTAGGGAAGAATAACTTAAAACATCTTCTCACGAATCATGCCCAGCAACTTATCGTTAGTCTGTAAAGTGACTTTCTATGCGCAATAAATTAATTCCTGAAAGCATTTCTTAATTTGTTTTTTACGTTCATTCTTAATTGAATCGCTTAAATATGAATTTAAAAATTTTTTTTCACTGGTAGTATTAAAATTTATATAATATAAAATTTGTGCATTTAAAACTTCATTTTCGAGAAAATCAACTTCAAAATCTACTTGGTACACGTACAGTGGCTCACGAAAAGTATTCGTAACACCCTTTAAATTTGAATAACTTTTTTAAAATTGGATCAAATATCTTGGCTTTTCTTGAACAATTAGATGTATTGATTTACTAAATGATATGCGAAAAGGATTCTGGAAAAATTGCAATTGCTTTGAATTACGTGACAAATGAAACAGGAACTTTTTCAATATTTTGTATTTCAGCCACGTATTAAAATTTTAAAGACGCATCTTATAGACCTATTTCGTTTTACAAAACAAAACTTCTGATTTTACAATTAGCAACTAAAATCGCCTTTAGATTATTTATCTATTTATAAAGATGCACTTGATTGTTCAATGCGATCATAACTTTTTTATTTCATTATTATTATTAGAGAACTAGATAGGTATAGGTTAGCTGCACATGTTGGATACACATTCTTATTTAAAAATGACTGAAATTTCAGAGCACTATACATTTTATGTATAACAACATTCGTTATTTTCCTAATTCACTGAAATCGATCAACGTACCCACGAGCTACTTGCCATCGACAATGATGAAAATCGCAATTTTTTACGATTCTTGAGCAGTTTCTGCTTAAACTTTACAATTTCTTACATTTTCGTACGCGTGTTGTTTTTTCTGCGTCAATCTATTTCGATGAAATTTTCAACATTTTTATAACTAACATAAGTTTGCAATTCGCATATTTTAAATTGTCTGTTTTATTTTTCTATGTAATTTCTAAAAACGAATTCCATGTAATTTTGAAAAAGTTATTCAGATTTACAGAGTGTCCGAATACTTTCGTAAGTGACTGTACACTCAACCAAGTCGAGTTGGAAACCACTGCCTATTTGTAAACTTCGCCGGTGTTATCGTTAATCTTGCGAAACAACATTTTGGAAAATGTACGTAGAAATTTAATCAGAAGAGCACAATTAGCATAATTAACATTATTGAAGAAATAATATGTTTTTGATGGCTATGAATGGACTTACGCCATTTTCAAAATCAATGAAACTACGTTTTCAATTCTTATGAAAGCACAAGTCCATAGGAAAAGTAAATTTCCCTTGAAATTAAAATAAACGTATACACTTTTGTTATAAAATCAAAAAAATATTCAACTTTCATTCTTTGTTAAATAATGTTTACATTAAAATTAATACAGTTTTATTAATTATTATTCAGTCTTCTCCAGTTTGTGTACGCGGGAGGGATTTAAAATAACTGTGGTGTGCAGGTGGTATATAATGTAATAAATCCATTAAGTCCTTATATTTTTGGTTCGTGAGTGATCTCGGTTTTTTGTATAGTGATGCCAACTGGATATTATTAAAGTTTTTCGGTCTTCTCCGTTACGGTAGTAAATCCAATGTTTTGAATGGTGCATCCTCGTTCATTGTCGTTTCATAGAATAACTTATATTAATCGCTTCTCAAAAATCTCATCCAACATATTTTAAACTAATTTACTCTTTCACCGTCAGTATTTTTTAGCCTTTTAAAAATCGAATTTCTGTGGACAGGCACTGTTCCATTGTTTAAAACAAAGTCATTGCACATTGATAATTCAACTGTTATTTGATAATTAAACATAAAGCTGGGATCTCATAAAATTTTATTGCATAATTATTTTCCATATCTATTTGAAACTCTTACAATGTGACTTACGCCACTTTCAAGATAAACTTTTTCATCGCTTCATCAACCAGCAAATTTTCGTGTTACAAAATCTTAACGATTTTACATATATTAGTAACAAGTTGCCTCAGAATGAAAAGGTCTTGTAAAAATGTAACTATTATGGTAGCTGACTCGAATTTTTTTAAAATGAACTTACGCCACTTTCAAAATAAACGGCTTAATACAGACTTTTACATAGTACTATGCAATAAGTAAAAGAAATACGCTTTTCTTTAAACATTATGATAACATTGCAAAATGAGACAAGTACTTTCAGCCTTGTACCAGCGGTGTCGCTAATCCGTAGTGTGTATTTACGTTGTCGGTGAATGAACACCCTCGCAGGAAAACCGCGGCGTTAGTAATGCCATTTCTACGAACATCCATGACAACATCATTGCGGTTTTCGGTGTGAAACGTGATGTTCTGTTCGTTGAAATCGTTAATCTCATGTCTACCTTTTCTTGCAGTGATTACTTAATATTCTAAAGAAGTAGTTAAATATTTTAAAGATTTATTCTCAACGAACGCGAAGAAAATGTGTTGAAAATGTACAGTGGCTCACAAAAGTATTCGGACACTCTTTAAATCCAAATAACTTTTTTAAGATTCGACCAAACGTCTCGACATTTCTTGAGCAAATAGATAAATTGATTTACTAGATCATATGCCAAAAGGATTCTGAAAAAGTTGCAACTGCCATGAATTACATGCTAAATAAAAAAGGAACTTTTTAAATATTTTTTATTTGAGCCACGTATTAAAAATATTGAAGATGCATCTGGTAAATCTATGATAGTTATACATGCAGAAAAATTCATCGAAATCGATCTACATACACACGAGCTTCGTGTAATCGATTTTGGTGAAATTTTCAACATGTGTAACTAACACAGTTCTAAAAAACGCATATTTTAAATTTTCATTACGAATCGAAGTACAAATGTTTTAAAAAATGTCTTTTTTACTTTTCCACGTAATTTCTGCCAATTAGAATTATTTCGAAATTATTTTTGTATATCATTTAGTAAATCAATGCTTCTAGTTGCTCCAGAAAAGTCAAGTCGTTTGGTTCAATTTTGAAAAAGTTATTTACATTTAAAGACTGTCCGAATATTTTTGTGAATCGCTGTATATATCGAAATGATAAGAAAAATATCGAATCACAGTTACATTTTGTGTGACAGTGAAGAAAACTTTACTTTTACATTCGGAATGATTTTGCAACACTGCATTCATTTTATAAACGTCATCGTAATCATCGATATGCAATTCACGCGATAATAGGCTTTCGTTGGTCCGTAATTGAAAATACTTTATGAAATTCCATCTGATGCATAACAAAAGCGTACGTCACGGTTTGGTATTCGGTTTACGACACCATTACAATTTTAACGCATTCTTCACAATGAAAAAGGCTGTGGCTAAATATTTCGTAACGGTGCATGGTTTCCATTATAAACTTCACAAACAAGCAAACCGCAAATTATTTGAAAGACTTCCAGAATGATAGTTGGAAGGAAATTCTGACTAAGAGTTATAATTAAACGTACCATAAAACTACAGATTATTCATTAAACTATAAACAGCATAATTCGAATAGATTTCTGTGACGGTTTATCACATTACGTCCGAGTTATTTTAGAATTTCATAGAAATCACTTTTTTCCTCTTAAAATGATCTAGTTTTAAATTTATATAATTTTTTTCTATTCTATGAATAAAACTGACGTATTAACACTTCAATGGCCGCAGGTTTACGCAGTCAAACGTTATCAGGGGCCGGCCATATTTTTGAAGAATTAATTTTAAAAAACTTGAAATTAAATTTACGAAATAATACAACATATGCGAACATACACATAAAACAAAAAGCAATAACAATATTTTTCCTTTGTGTGATAATTATTAAAGCAATCACCTACATGTAACTGTAACAGTTATTCCGGCTGTCACACACATGATGTGCGAGCGGCCATTAAAATGTTAAAATTAGATGAAGTCCATTGCGTGCAGTAGGACGTAACATACATATGAATAATATTTTTACTAGTCTTTGCTATGTTATTTTTTATAATCTTCTTAATCCCTAGGCTACTATGGACGCCTGTAGACGCTTAGACATTTTGCGTTTGTGACACTGAGAGCGTCCATAGGCGCTTATCCCATTGTAGTTGCCTGAGAATGAGGACGCCTAAAGGCGCTTGACGCAGTTTTATTAATATAAATATGTATGTAATTTTGTATTAATAAATAGTAAATATGTAAATTTCATTTACATTTAATGAAACAATTTTTACACTGTCGCTCAGGTAGAGTACATGCTTGTAAATCAAAAGACGGAAATCTTAATATTATTCAACTGATGCAATTGTCCAAAAACTGAAGTTAACTTATTAAATACTAATTGATTAAAATTACCTTCATCAATGCCATCGGACATTATCAATGATAAATGTCTTAATTTAAGTATAAATGGACTTAGGCCACTCTCAAAATAAACGGCTCAATTATTGAACTAACTCTGAAAACTTATGTGTCCAGAATTATCGTATTTACTCGGAATGTAAGTAACCTTAAATGCTTTATTGATATATAACTTGAAGTTGTACATGTAACCACGGGCAACCGAAAATAATTGACAAATGGACTTAGGCCACTTTCAAAATAAACGGCTCATTTATCAATATATAGAAATTATATCACACTTTACTAGATTATTAGATATATTGTGAAAAAAGCTTTACGTTAATATTAAATTTTTCATATTTCTAATAGCAATTCGGTTCAGAATACAAAGAAATAAATAATATATTTTTAATATAGTGAAATTCAGCTGTTTGTCGTAACTGAATTTCTATCGTGTGGTACGGCCGATGCGTCTCAAAATCTGCCGTAGTCAAAGGGTTAATACAGTTAGCGAACATTAAGTATTTTTCTATGGTAATATATAATTCCATAACGCAGGGAAGAAGTTTCAGCGGTTTTATTTCATTCGGGATATTCGACGCTTGATGCAGGAGAAATCATTCTTTTCTCTATTTTCCTCTTCTGTCGGTTTGTTATGATACATTTACCATGGAAGCCAGATATCCATAGTTTTTACCGTGAAACGCTTTCTTCAATCCTTTCTAACCCTACGGTTTATTTACCATGTAACTCGTGGTTACACTCTCTATCATTATCGTCGATATCCGAGCAAGATAGATGTCGAACGATCCTCACTTCCTGCAATTTCTTATACTCGCTTTGATATTTTCATGCATTACAAAAATTTACTGCATCGGGTATTTATGCAATGCAGAAAACCTATCAAGAGATAAAGATCTTTAAATGGATTGCGTGTTTGATTAAATTATTTATCGCGCAAATCTTACTCCTTTGAATCAATGAATATTTTCTCGGTAAGACTGTTCATTATTTCAGGACAATCTCCTTTTCAAGGGCGATGGCAACTATTATTCGTCTGGGATACTGATTGCTAAACAATTTTTTGTGGTCCTGAATTTTCCTTATCCGATGATAATTCGGTACTAAATTCATCGTCACTGTCAATAATATTTATGCGTCGTTGGGTAAATACTACTAGATGATCTTTATCAATATTGTTATTTGTTACCTCAGAAACATTATGTAATTTAGACGTATACGTTATCTTATAAAAAACTAAAATCATTTGGTAAAATGTCGATATATTAACATGTGACTTGAAACCTACACAGCCCCATAGAGGATTAAAATTTAATGAAGTAAAAATTCTAAACAAACTAACTTAATACAATTTAATAACTGTGTATATTATAATATAGATAAGCATTTAAATTAGACTTCTCTAAATGTCTCTATTCTCTGTGGATATGTAACAATACTTTTTGAACAAAAATTTAATTGTTATACGAGGTCAACATAGTTCTAGAGGACAAAAATTTTTTTAAAAGTTGGTTTTTGAAATTTTCTATGTCTTTTATAGAACGTAAAAAGACAAATACAATTATGAAAATATATATTAGAACGATGTGCTATAATGAACAGAAACGATTTTCGGAAATTAAATGTTAGAGTTATAATAATAAAGAAGAAAAATTTTTTAATCTTTACTATATTTAATGAATACAACAGAACACATAATCGATAATATAACGAATGAACGTAGCGAGGGATACATAAATATGACTGCGATCAGGAACTCCAATATTCATATTGTTTTTTGTGGGTGGATCTTAATAAAATGAATTGTGAATTGACGAAGAAAAAATAACTATGTATTTTAATGTTAATAATAAGTTGAATAAATGTATATAATGATAATATAATGTTTCTCGCGACACGTGTTCTAACACAAAGTATGTACTCTCTCACTCTTTCACTCTCTATTACTCTCACTGTATATACTCTCTGGTTTCGAACTGTACTCTCTCATGTCTCGCACTATATTAACATTCGTTCTCTTGACTCGTGGTCGCTCATTAGCTAAACATAAACAATGTAACTACTAGAATGTCTTTCATATCTTACATTATGACGAATCCTCAATTCGCTTAAAACCTAAAACCTAATCCACATTTTTCTCTATTCTACCAAATTCATTTATGCGGCTTGCATAAGTGGTATTCCTGTCACCTTTCATCAATACGCATATTGTCCATTGTAAACCTTAAACAGAATAAATTACCAGTTACTGGTTATTACCAGTTATTAGTAAAAATTAGTACAAAAAACAGTTTTTAAAAGTGTCCGAATATTATTGTAACGTTAAAACCAGACATTGTTTTGTTTAAAATAGAACATTTAATAAACACTAGTAATTATATAAATAAAATTTATACTTTTATTAACTGTATATTATGTAGGAATGTAATTTAGAATTAATTTTTTTTTTTACTGCCTCGTGAACAAAATTACAATTCGACAAAGTAAAAATTGTATAGTGTCCGAATATTAAAGTTACTCACTGTATATCTGTCAGATGTTGAAACGATACGAGGGAAAATTCGTTACGAAATAAATGCTTGAAAGAAAGAGAATTGCTCTTCGCTTCCTTTGCTCTATATTGTAAGTTACACCCCTCACATTTTCCCTCTCAATTCCTTTCAAGCAAAAGAAGTTCGCTCCCAGAGCAATTGGTACTTCCGATTCGCTCGTTCGATTCTCAGTGTCTACTTCCTCCTCGGTCCGCCTTCGTACACCTCGCGACTATGTTTACTATCACTGGAGCAACGCACTCATGTGAATTGCTCATACGGGATGTCCTGCCTTACACATATCCTGCACAAGCGCCTTGCACCTCTGCTAGAACTCATATAATGTCACGCTTCGCGGAGGACGATCACTTTCGTCTTGACTGTCGCCGTAGAGCGAAGTTTCGGCTGGTTTGAAACGCGTAGAGAACTCGTGTCGAGGAGATGAGAAACGTTTGGTGTGATGCATCTACGTTCAACTTGGATCATTCGAAGGACAGCGTTGTCATTCATCATTTGCTCAAATGTAATTGTGCATTCTATACGCTAAACTCATAAAGTGACCCAGGAAATGAGTGATGCTTGTTTAGAACGAATAGTGTGAATCATTGTGATACATTGACTCGTGTGCGGTGCCGAATTCCAAACTGTCAGTTATCGACGTCATTTACTTTAATACTGTGTCGACTCTTCGAAATCATGAAACATCATTTGCAACTGCATATTAACCCTCTGTGGGGCGAATTCTTTTCTTAACACGTTGAACCCGGCGCCGGTCCCTGGGACTGACAGTATCAAAGTTAAAAAGTAGATGTGGTAATTTCAATGAAATTTATTGAAACATTTCAAACAAAAATATGGTTTGCATGCATTACAAAATGTGACGACTTTTTTAGTCAAATTTTTTACTGTCTTGTGTCCGAATAGCTTTGAATTTTTGTTGTAACACTCCCGAACAATATTTCTTCTTTTTTTCGTAATTGGTGAACAATTCTTTTTTGAATATGCATAGGAATTTCCTTATCTGATTGTTGTGTAAGTACATTCACCAATTGTATTCGAAATAACGGCGATTGACATTTCTTTCAGTATTTAAAAGAAGCTCGAAGCTAATTTTTTATACCATTTTATAGTCGTTTTCAAGGGACTGCTATAGGCAATAATCTGGTCTGACAAGTCGAACGAAGTCTTTGCTTTATTGTATTCAACGACGATTTTTGGTTTGGGGCAAAATCCTCTTTTTGTTTGAAGTTGAAACAAAGTATCAAATATCGCCTAAACGCTCGTTCGCTGCCGGCTCAAAATTAGTGAAGTATGAAAAGAAAGTGCACTTTTTAGAAAACATGTAATATCTTCACAACTAATAGTAGGATTTTAATGAAATTTGGAAAATAGGTATCACATTTCAAAGATATAGACGAAATTTAAAAAAAATTAGATTTTTAATTTAGTTTTCTATTACTTCATTTAATGTATAACATGGAGTTGACTATACCAATATACATATGTGTACACTGAAATGTGATCCAACAAAGAGATTTCAAAAATAAAATGTTTAACGTCAAGTGCAAATTGTTTTATGGAATGTCACGCTTAAGCTTTTATGCACAGAAGTGCAAACTTTATAGGCCGTTGTTACCTGAAAGTCACATAGTGAATATATTGCAATATAATTGTTTAAAGGGAAAATTTTTCTTCATTTGCATATTCGGCCCATAGAGGGTTAGTTGTATTACAAAGTGTTACTTCGAAATAGTGATACAATGGATTCTGCGTGAGCCGTGTTTAATATGTATATAAATGTAAAAAGAAATATATGACTATAACTTTGTGTGATTGTGCGCTCTGGCTAACTGCTGTATGCTGACTGAAAATCGCAAAGCTAATGGTCTCAACTTTATGCCCCCGCTTAGGTCCTTCTGTCTTTGAGAAAACCCACCCCTTAAGCCTAAACATTTGAAACTAAAGATGCCATGGTTTCGTTACATTCCAACAACAGATGTGGGCGCCTTTCTTGGGTTAACAAATTTAACTCGCTGCTTCCGATCGTCTTGACTTGTGCATCCTCTCAGCGAATCATAGAGCCTGTTTTTAACATCATAAATTTTCGTTGGTTCGTCCGCTCTTTGGTAGGGCAGGGATAATTAGTATAAAGAGTAGGAGGTTTGTTTATATTAGGGCTAGCAGCCCTAGAACGTTACTATTTTGTTCACATTTTTGCACCTTGTATATATCGCTAGTCACTCATCGCAATCATTTTTTGTCACTCTCATTGAGTTCTATACTTACACGGGAACATATTCAGATGCGAAAATCCGATTTTGATGAAACTTATGGGAGCTTATAGCTTGCGCGAAAATTTTCTTGCGCGACTACATTTCCCATTGAAAAACACATAATTTAAAAAAAATTCAAATTTTTTCGACCTCTGGTTTCCGAGATATCTAAAAAATACCCCAACTTTGAGGGTTGTTCTCACCCCTTCAAAGTGGATGGTTGCCGATAAAAAAAACATGTGTCAAATATTTTTCAAAGAACTATAAAACAAAACAAAACAACGCTTACATCACTATGTTTACATTTAAGAAATCGGTGAAAATTAATTTATTTTTGGAATTAAAATTGCTTGGAGAGCTATAGGTTAATCTGCTTACGATCTATATGATATGTTCAGCCTCGAGTAGACCGAACATGAAAATTAGGTGCGGCTATCTGCAGATTTATGGAAATCCGATTAACTCTGGTAGCAACATTTGCGAAACCAAAGAAATTGCATTTCGTTGTATTATTGTTACATTTATATTCGGAAGTTAGCGTTCGTCATTAAATACATACGTTTGTTTCACAGACATGTCCCCGGTACGATGGGCTCGCCGGAAGTCATCGAGCTCCGAGTCAGAGAGGAACTGTTACAACGTGCAAACGTCGCAAGTAACGACCGAGCGGAGTTCCACGAAGAAAAACAAGAAACGGATCCAGGAGGAAAGACGAAGGATTTGTGAAAAAAGGAATCCCATACTGGACCGAGTAATGAACACTCGGTTGAGCTTCTTCAAGGATCGAGATTCCGACGAGGAGGAGCAGGAAGAGGAAGAGGACCCAGACAAGTTGCAATTCCGTTCCATGTGCGAATTGAACCAACACGGTTTGAACAGAAACGAATTTCGCCGTTCCGTCTGCGAGTCAGATTTGAAGGAGATCATAGAAGAAGAGAAAACTCAAGCGAAAAGGAAAAGACGTTCGAAATCTCAAAGCAGGTTACCTTACAGGAAACATCAGGAAGAACGTTTCTCCTTCTTGGGTTTTCGTCCAATGTCTGTCCAGTCGCCGGCAGGATTGTCCAAGAGAAATATCATCGAGGAAAACGTTAGTCATCAAAATCGTAGGTGGCGAAAGAGCAAGGAGTTGGACGCGGAAGTTCCTACGAGCACCGAAGATCCGGCGTACAAAAATGATTCTCAGTTCGACAGCATAACACCGTCCAGCTGTCTAGCGGCGAAGTTTCGAGCGATGCAGGACAGATACCTGAAAAGTTCTACGAACAAGTTGATAGCAAAAATCTACAAGAAGGACAGCAAGGATAAAGAAAGAAGAAGGCTGAGAAGTTTCTCTTACGGTACTCTACCTGGCCTCGAGGAACTTCGAACGAATCCACTTTACGAAGAACAGGATCAGGACGACAACGACTCTGGAATTCTGGATAACGATTCTGCAACCAGTTCTCTTCTCGATGACAGATGTAGCAGCAGCGCTTCCGGCTTGTTGACTGGTCTCAACGATCCGTTGCATACACCGCCGCAGCTACCACCTAGAAAACCGTCGTCCTCCATCGCGGATGTCGAGAGAACGACGCGCTTGTTTTCTAGCTTGGACGTTTATTGTAGCAGAAACGAGGGTAGAGGTTGCAAGGCAGACGTGTCCAGACTCCACGGCCTCGAAGATTCTACGAGCCAGTTATGTCAAGCTGCGAACAGCGAATTAATAGATCGACAAGATCGGAACGATTCAAAACCGCCTGACAGAAAGAAGATCACGAGGCTGGATACCAAAGAGTTCGTAGTCTCGGAGAATTGTTCGAGTGCCCGGTTACCTGTCATTCGAAACAAGCCGTACACCACCGAGACGATGGTCGTGAAGCTCTTCAGGGAGAGTTCGGATCAGTGTCTGGGTATTTTTATCGCGAAAACTGCGGAGTCGAGTCCTGGTTACCTGGTGGCTCACGTGGTGCCAAATGGTCTCGCCGACAAGGAAGGCACTCTGAGGATAGGCGACGAGATCTTGATCGTCAACGGCAAAAGATTGCGAGGACTCAACATGGCGAAAGCCAGGCAAATCCTTGGTAGCGGCAGCGGACCCGGAGAAGTTGATATCGTTGTGTCAAGGTATTCCGCCCTGGATCAGTCCTCGAAAAAGCTGACCGAGAGCAGCGTCGATTACGAGAACGTTAACGTGGAGAACGGGCACGGAGTGATCGCCGATGGCTCCTCTAAATCGCATTTCAAGAAACATCAGACGAAACATCATCGCGATAGACGAAACGAGTGCAGCAAATCCACGTCTTCGGAGAAATCGATTATCAATATGGATAACAGCGGATCGCAGAGTGTTTCCAACTTTTGTACTTTACCCAGAAGACCGAGGAACACCGTGTCAACGTTCCTGACGGTTGTCTTTCAAAAAGGTCCGGGAAAAAAGTCGTTGGGATTCACGATTGTAGGCGGAAGCGACAGTCCTAAAGGAAGCATCGGTAAGTCACGTAACGTTCAACCTCTTTTATTTAGTAATATTTATACAATACCTAAAGCAGCATGATCTGAAATTTCGGGGACTACTAATGTGTCCTAAAAATATTCTTACAGGATAACATAATTTCTTTGCAATTTTAATTGTAACCGGTACACGTGTTTTTTTACAGTGTAGTTAAAGAAAATTATACGAAGTTATAATTTGTAAATCTAACAAGTAGAAATTCAGACTTATATATGCGTCGATTGCGAAATTAAATAATTAAATGATTAAATTATTAAATTATTAAATTAAATTACTATACTTCTACCAGTAGATTCTTTGAGCGAATGTAAGGAAAACATATGGTGTACACACGTAAATACAAAAATGCGTTATAAAAGTATTAAATAGCAATACGTAAATATGAAATGAAACTTTTACTGAAAACGCTTCTTTGGAAAGTGTTTTCAAATTAAAAACATGATGCAAGTAATGATAATCGAGAGAAGAATTAAGAAAAACCATTGAGCGTGTGTGTGTGTGTTTTTTTTATGTTTTTTCTAACTCTTTGCGAATGCATTTCTGAATTTACGTATTCATTACATTTTCTTCTTGATTATATTCTTATACGTAAAGCTTATGCATAATGAATTCGTGGCTAATTTACCCAGGAATTTCAAGAGTACCTTAAATAATTTTATGCTTTACAAATTTGTAATTCTTTATAAATCTTAACGTAATCATGTAACAATTACTCCTCGGAAGGGCTGATATATTATATTTAATATGATTAATATGGTACACCACCAATTACTAGTTACTACATCTGAGATCAGTTAACATTAACATACTAATCTCGGTAAAACTTTAAATGCATCAGATACAACTTGAATATAAATTTTTTTTCTTAGAAGCTTTAACATTTAGTTTCTAAACGTCATTAACGGTAATGCGGCTATTAATTAATTAACATTATGCTGTTTTAAATTATTTAACAAAGTAGCTGTAGTACTTAATTACGTCTAAAGTATTTTAAGTTAATGTCCATACTAATCTAATCCTGTAAAATGGTTCAAAATGGTTAGCTCGCAATATCCTCTTACAATGATATACTAAACTCCTTCCAGAAAAATCATCAGATTCGTATTTACAGTAGCGCACGAAAGTATTCGTACACTCTTCAAACCTAAATAACTTTTTTAAGATTGGACCAAACACCTTGACTTTTATTCAGCAATTAGTTGCATTGATTTAATAAATGATATACAAAATAAATTTTGTAAATATTGGAATTGATGTGAATTGCATAACCAATAAAAAAGGAACATTTTAAATATTTTTTATTTGAGCCACGCACAAAATATTTTAAAGACGCATCTGGTAGATCTATGAAAGTTATACGCATGCAGAAAAATTCATTAAAATCGATCGATGTACACACGAGTTACGTACCATTGAAAATGGTTAAAATCGCAATTTTTCGCGATTCTTGATCAGTTTCTGTTTAAACTACAGAAATTCTTACATCTTTCTACGCGTGCCATTTTTTCTCGCGTCAACCGATTTCGGTGAGATTTTCAAGATGTGTATAACTGACACAGTTCTGAAAAACGCATATTTTAAATTTTCATTACGAGTTGAAATAAAAATGTTTTAAAAAATGTCTTTTCTACTTTCCCACGTAATTTCTACCAATTAGAATTATTTCAAAATTATTTTTGCATATCATTTAGTAAATCAATGCTGCTAGTTCGTCCAGAAAAGTCAAGTCGTTTGGTTCAATTTTGAGAAAGTTATTTAGGTTTTGAAGAGTGTCTGAATACTTCCGTGTGCTACTGTATATGTAAACAATACCAATTTCAGACGCTACGTTTAAAATACGTTTCTTGCAGAGCGTGATTTGTGATTTTCATGAAACTTTGCAGATCTCTGAAGCGGTCGAAAACAAGTGACAAAGTAAAATTTAATAAATTGGTAACTTAATAAAAATTGTTTGTTTAACACGTTGAATGCCATGGTGGTCACCGGTGACCGACACTATTTCGTTGTTTGGGAATGATTATCATTAAATTAATAGCATTCAACATTAATTTTAGAGAATTTGTGAGAACATCATTATTCAGTAATTAACAATTCTTTTTAATAACCCTGATCACTCCTATGAATGAAATAAATAGAACTTGTTTGAAGTATACAGCCTAACCTAACTAGTCATCGAAGGATTTCAGTACAAAAAATATAAACTGTAATCAAGGCAACGTTTTATTTTTGAAGTTGTTACTTCATTGAATCAGATAGTTGGTCTCAACGAAGTGACCCAAGAAAACGACTATTTCTACTTTTCCATAGAACACAAAACACTTGGCAAAGCAGAATGTTTCAGTCTGAACGAAAAAGAACGTTCTGAGGTCGACAAATGGCGTCTACCGTTTATTTTTAGCTGCTTCGGAGGTACAGCAGAGTTTCATAAAAATGAACGACGAATACTATGCAGATGTTCGTTGTAAGTCGATGTTATCGAGTATTAATCCTGTCATCGCGCACTGCGGAACGTCTTATCCTAGCGAGTTCCTCGCTCCTGGAGATATCTGTTTGGAGAGGCTCGGCTCGCAAACAAGCAGAAAATATCATCTCGAACCTGGCACCCGGTGCTGCTTAGAAATGGCAGCGGTTTCCTGCCATAACATTTACGCGCTTGCTCAACCGCTGTACGCGTTGCCGATAAATTGCTTTTGCATGTATACAAGCAGTCTCGAGTTTTACGCGCTTGTTACGACGCCGCGGCGCCCGCTAACGTAGCCAACAGTATCGCGTGGATACCGCGTTTCGATGCTCCGAGGAACATCCTGGACTACAGTCGCCAGTTTTCAATAGTTTTAGTAAATTTACGTAACTTGGATCCTTCTTGCAAATTTGATATGAAAGTTGAGTCACTTTTTCCATGGTTACCGAAGATCCTCTGACCAAAAATACAATGTCCCACGTAACGATTAGCATGATTTTTCAAAGGCATCCGGTGATCTGACTAAAAAGCATTTCAATCGAAAAATTTTGTCGAATAAAACGTCTGGGTGATCTTCATTTTTCTCAACACTTTACCGACCGGCGAGTATTTCAGAATTTTTCAAGGTCCATCATTGAAATTTTTAGTGTAAACCAACATGACATCCTCAGTAACGTTGTCTGATAATTTGGTTACAAATTACAATGTAAAAGCTGTTTGTTAGGTTTCATTCTGCTACAGTGCAACTATTGAAAGTCCTAATAATAGGCTTCCGGTCGATGAAGTGTTAACACTAGAACTAACGAACCAGTCAAAATGACTGGTTTCTGATTTTTTCGTTTACAATTATTGAAGTTGTAAAAACATTTTCACCAGTTTCGAATGAATTTGTTCATTGAAACAGACATTACGATAAAAATTGTACGAGATCTGAATGAATGTAATTTTGTCATGATTACACAGCAATATACATCAGCCAGATTTATTACTCGTTAGTTGTAGAACTAACGTAACATCATCAAATTCTTAACGGATAAAAAATAAATTTATTGGTCTCACAGAAATTAGTGTTAAATATTGCAATGGTGTAATAAAGCAATATTATAAATTTATTATAATATTATTATAAATATAATATTATATAATATTACAAATATTATAAAATATAATATAAAATTATTATATATAAAATATTATAAAATATATTATAAATATAATATTATATAATATTATAAATATCATAAAGCATAAAACCGATGCTTTGTCGTCAGATTACGGGAAATGCTTGAGAAAATCGTGACAAGTGTTACACGTAAATGTAATTTCATCGATATAGTAAAAATCTTAGTCACACTATTCCTTCGAGTGTATAAATTTGGTCAAAAAATGATTAAGATTTGATTGAGTATTAAGTACCAGTACCAAAAAATAAACTTGGCAAAATCTAGCCACACGAGTTTAACCCTTAGCGCTCCAATGACGCCTCTGAGGCGACACTAAAAAGTCCCTTATTATTAAGTATTATTAACTATTATTTGAAACAGCTCTTACATTGTTCTGTTTGCATTTAAGGAGTCGGTAAAAATTGAGATGATACACGTACGAGTAATTGTAATAAACTTAATCATTTTACGTGAAAAAAAATGATTCGATTTTGGAATTAAAATAGCTTGGAGTGCTAAGGGTTAACATTATGAGAAAATAATATGTTATCTAATCTGTTCAGTAGCTGTCGGAAATTTTTGACCCATTCGAGATCACCGAGGAGAAAGAATTACAAAATTGAATGTCAGAATATTTCTGTACATAACGCTGCTATGTTAGGGTTGGTGATTTCGGTTCTATGAACTGTATATGAAATGTGTGTCAATTCTATTTGAAAAATTTTGATATATACTTGATTGGTAATTGATTATTTTGTGTTTGTTTATAGGCATCTTTATAAAGTCAGTATTACCAGGCGGCCAAGCCGCAGAAGATGGCCGATTGCGTGCAGGTGACGAGATTTTAGCAGTAAATGGCCACGTCTGTCACGACTTAACCCATAGAAAGGCCGTCCAACTTTTTCGTAACATTAAAACGGGACCAGTTGCCTTACACTTATGCAGACGCATGAAAAATAAGGAATTACAGTAAGTGTACTAACGTTTAAACGTAATTTGATAAATAGAATCTATCGGGAACTTATGTTTTAACGTTATTAATACTATCGACGTCTATTTAGCCTCAGTTATCCGTTGTCTATTATAACAATACCAGAATACATTTTAGCAAAACGAAAGATTTGTACAGATTAATATTGTTTCGTTATAGTAGCCTTTAAATGATCTAAAAAATATGTATTTTCCTTAATGTTAAAAGTTTAACTTCTTTTTTTTTTCGAAAAACTTTGAAAAAGTATGATTATATTTTTCGCATTTAAAGATACGATATATGCGATAATCAGAATTAACCTTTTACGGAAATATCATTTATGATTTATTTATGATTCCTTTTGAAATGTACTGTATTGCTTCGCGATCTCTTCCTAGCATACGTTCTAACGCACATTTTTATATGTCGTCTTACGTGTTTAATTTAGTTATTAGGGATATCGGTACAAGTTTAATCTTACTGAGATTTCACGATGCTTGCAGTACGCATGATTAATTACAAAACAATCTAGTTTTAATTAAAGTATCTATTCTGTAGTGAGAAGTTTACGAAATTTTTATTTGTAAACGTTAACGGGTACAATTATTAATTAGAAAAAGAGGACTAAATAAGGAATGAATATAAATAATTTTTATGTTACATTTCAGGGCAACGAAGGCTAAATCGTGTGCAGACCTCTTACTCGTCGACGCGTGAAATAAAGTATTGTACAAGAAGAAATATTGTAAAAAGAAGATCGTAAATTTTGTAAAAATAATTCCGAGACCTGTACATACTGTAAATTTTGTAAAGTTTCTTAGTAATAAAATTATTATTTAATAATTGTTCAATGCGATGTTGTTGTTTATTGCATGAAACACGTTTGCAGAGTAGATCCTTAAAAGCACCTTAAAAGTACGTCCTCTTTATTGTCCTCTATAATAAAAAATGATCGCATACAATGGATTCACGTTAGTTTAATGTATTCGTATAAAATCCTATAGTAATAATAATAATAATAATAATAATAATAATAATAATAATAATAATGATAATAATAATATTAATAATTATAATTATAATAATATTAATAATAATAATTTTTAATAATATTATTAATACGAACCACTTTATAATCAACTATGCAACTGCGACACTGCGATAAATAAATTAATCGAAACAAACGTCAAAGGTCGTAGATTCGTTCTGATAGACTAGAATCCTAAAACTTCGTACAGAGCGAACAGTAGATCGCTTAGAATTAAATTGAAAGAGCACTTCCGGTGGGCAGTTTCGTCCATTTCGCCTACCCTTCAACATGCCGCAGGTTTTTGTGTCGGTTTTGGATACCTGGAATGGAAAATATATTTATACAATAAGTCGCAGCACAACTACTAATGAATCAACAAATCTATAAAATACTAGGAAATATTTCTTGAACAACAAAATTATATAAATATTACGAATTCGTATATGTAAATACCTGTGTCTTCTCGTGACCTCTAGGTCGATAGGACCCTCCCTTACAGCTTTAAACAATTCGATAACTTCTTGATGCGTATAACCGCGTAGAACCTTTCCGTTTAAACTCAATATTTCATCACCTGAAACAACAGATAAAAAATTGTATGAATACATCGGTTCCAAGCAAATGATATAGCTTCAAACACATATATAATATACATAACTTTGATAATTGAACAAAAAAGGTACACTCCATCGATTTTGACGAGCTTGAAATATATGTTATCAAGGGCAATATTTTCAACAAGTTTTACGAAACCCTACGAACATCCACTACTAACAATCCTTTATTCCTAACTACAAAATTCGTTCAAATGATATAGTTTATTGCAATGGACTTAAAAGATTATTATAATTATCTGACAAACTAAAGTCGAGCGAAGAACAGCTTTTCCATTTATATGGAAAAGATTACATACTTGTAGTTTTTTAAAATCGATAAACAATTCCGTTTCTAGATTTTTACTCCATGGAGGTTCGGTTGGTACACCTTTTAACCCTTAGCACTCCAATGGCTCCTCTGAGGAGAGACTGAAAATTATCAGACTATTATTTAAAACAGTTCGTACATTGCAAACGTTTGCAATTAACACTTTGGCTGCCATGTCACCCATATATGAGTGACAGAATTATTCGTCCATGTTTAAAAATAAATTTGTACGCTAATATATTCGTTGCATTCAATTTAGTTCGTATCTGGAGACTGCAAGAAGGTTGAAGGATAACTATGCGTCAGACGTTTTAAGTATTTCAATTGTTGCTGTGTTAAATAAAGTACTTTGATTTTGTGGAATTTTTTAGGCTGTTGGTTCGGCAGTTAAAGAGTTAAGAAGTTCGTAAAAATTGAAGTGTTGCCGTACGATTAATGGTAACAAATTTGATATGTCTCGACTTAAGAATTAAAATTGGTTGGAGTGCAAAGGGTTAACATTAAACCTTTCGAGCTTTGCATTGACTAATGTATGTTGTTTTAAAAACATGACGGAATTTAATTTATTTGGATATTGTGCGATCTATATTACACTAATGTTCCGAGCATTAATCCTTAGCGCTCCAATGCCGCCTCTCAGGGAACACTAAATATTCCCTTACTGTTATTTAAAATAGTTTATGCATCGCTATCCTTTTATTTACGAAATCAGTAAAAATTGGAACATTACGCTTACGAATGTCTGTAATAAACTTTCTATTCACGAAACGAAATGAACCATATACGATGGAACTGTTTTAGGTGAAAAATATGTTTCGATTTTGGATTTAAAATTGCTTAGAGTACAAAGGGTTATGATACATTATTTAACGAATATTGAAGCTTTGACGAAACATATATACATAAAGTACATTATGTAATTAATATAGCATGTTGAAGTTGTCTTTTAACGTGTACAATACTTTATAAATAAATAACACTCTTTATTCCGAATATACTTTAAACTGTATCATAAAAATCTTATTCAGAAGTTCAGACGTTCGTAAATCGAGATTTTAACTTCATATTCAGTATACCCTATTGAACATTGATTATTTTCTCTGACAAAAAAAAATCAATTTGAAGAATTTAAGAAGTCCAGATTTAAGTCATACTGGAGAGACTTGTTGAATTCAATTCATACTGCAGAGACTTGGTGGGACTAATACATAGTGGAGAGACTTAGTGGGTTTAATTCATAGTGGAGAGACATAGTGGATTTAATTAATAGTAGAGATACTTAGTAGATTTAATTCATAGTGGAGAAACTAGATGGATTTAATTCATAGTGCAGAGTCTAGGTGGATTTAATTCATAATGGAGAAACTTAGTGGATTAAATTCACAGTGGAAACACTTGGTGGTTTAAATTCATAGTGGAAACACTTGGTGGATTTAATTAATAGTAGAGAGACATAGTGGATTTAATTAATAGTAGAGATAGTTAGTAGATTTAATTCATAGTGGAGAGACTAGGTGGATTTAATTCATAGTGGAGAGACTTGTTGAGTTCAATTCATACTGCAGAGACTTAGTGGGATTAATTCATAATGGAGAGACTTAGTGGGTTTAATTCATAGTGGAGAGACTTAGTGGGTTTAATTCATAGTGGAGAGACATAGTGGATTTAATTCATACTAGAGAGACTAAGTGGATTTAATTCATAATGGAGATACTTAGTGGCTTAAATTCACAGTGGAAACACTTGGTGGATTAAATTCATAGTGGAAACACTTGGTGGATTTAATTCATAATGGA
>CM052098.1:11555390-11623653 GCA_028453745.1 Agapostemon virescens
ATTAATAGTAGAGATACTTAGTAGATTTAATTCATAGTGGAGAGACTAGGTGGATTTAATTGATAATGGAGATACTTAGTGGATTAAATTCACAGTGAAAACACTTGGTGGATTAAATTCATAGTGGAAACACTTGGTGGATTTAATTCATAGTGGGGGGGGGGGGTAAATAAACCAATTAAAATCGGAGAGGCGAGCATACTGCTCGGAAAAATATCGAAAAACACAGTCTGAAGAAAAGATAAGATTTAACTAAACGAACCGACCAGTCAGAGTAAGCAGCAGGAAGAATGCATCGTGATCGCAGCATTAACGTCGAATCGAATTTCGCGGACACGCGTGTCGTCTCGTCTCCTACGCGATTTTTGTCAGGCTGCTCCTGGCGCGGTAGGCGGCAACACGTTATATAGGCGGGTTTCACGCAAGACGTTTCGAGTTTCAACCGATCCTGACAGTTTTTACGAGCACGCGAATGTCCGCGGTTTCCTCGAGCCACTGCACCCTGCCGCATGCTTGTATAACGGATTGTCGGTCGCTTCAATTGCATAAGCGCAAGGGCAATGCATCGCTTCTTCGCGCTGGAATGGTCAAACTTGTCCATTGACTCCGTTAATCCTCGTTACACTGTTCAGCTTAAATTACCATCACCCATTTTTTTCGTTACAGAAATATTAGGTACCTGAATATGTTTCCGACGTCTACTAATAGATGTCGTAACTAGTAATTTGAGATGGTGTGACATGCACGCAATAGTAGTATAAACGAGCTTTCAACAATTTAATTGTAGCAGTTAAGCCTTTGCACAACAACAGTGCCGCTGAGGAGACACTAAAAATTGCCATACTATTATTTCAAACAGCTTTTACATTGCTATGTTTGCATTCAAGGGGGGATTTCTCTTTTTTGTCCAAAAATTATGGCAATTGCCTAGAAGGCAATTTTATAACTTTAATAATAGTAAAATAGAAAAGCTAAAAAGGAGGAGATGATTGAATAAAGGAATCTACTGAGTCGACTCCTATGAAGGCAATTTTTATAACTTCAATAATAGTAAAATAGAAAATCTAAGAAGGAGAAGATGATTGAAAAAAGTAATCTACTGAGTCGACTCCTATGCAGGCAATTTAATAACTTCAATAATAGTAAAATAGAAAAGCTAAAAAGGAGAAAATAATACAATAAAGGAATCTATTGAGTCGACATTGATACAACATCGTATCAGGCACGTGATGTAGATTCTGAATAGGGTTTTTTAAATATGTATATTATTAATTAAAAGTTGTCGTTTATGTACATCCATTGGAGATCATATAAGCATTCTATAGTTATAAATTCTCTTTTTCTTTCAGCTAATTATGAATTTCAAAAATCTTTAAATCGCTACAACCCTAACATAAATCGTAAAGAAAGGGGTTAAAATATGAATCTTTAAATATAATGATTTTTCCCAGCGACATTATAAAATCTGTGTTTATAAAAATGATTGCAAATTCATTTTTTAAAACAACTAGAAGTAACGAAACAAATAATGGTGAATACGACTAAATAGTATATGTCAGTTCACCTAATTTTGGATAGCAACTTGAAACGTACGAGGTTGAGAATTGTCACGAAGAAGAATAGATGTATGCTGTGGTGGTTCTATCTACTATGCTCACTTTCCCGACACTTTCCCAGTGCTACCTGATCCATCACCGATCACTATATACGTATATTGTCCTTAAATGTCTTCCGATATCCCAACGTCTAAGGCAAGGCCTGCTAGATAGCTATACCGACGAGTCACGAGTCCTCTAGTCAGCTCAAGACGAATCGTTCCCTTTCCCTTTCCTATCTCTTTCTCGCACGCCTTTCAGCTGCTGTCAAATGTCTATTAACTAGGGGGAGTTGCTTTCTAATGAATTCTTGATGCATAATATCAATTTTACGACAGCAGGAGGCTGTATTGTGGTATCTCCTCGATAAAGAAAGTATAATGAATTATTTACATTATTCGAAAACCGGTAATTTCATGTGGTAAAACCTAATACGTTGAAGATGTAAAAAAAAAAGGTAATGGTCATCCGTTCAAGGAGCGAAGCTACACTTTTGAACCGATTATATCGGAATTAACGCCATAGCAATCTGATTCAAATAAACGATTTTTCGAATGATCGATGTAGAAAGACCTAAAATATAACATAAAATGAAATATAAAAAGATGAATTAACCTTTTTTCAGTATCGTCAAATATAATATTAATGCTGTAGAATGGCACAATTCCTTTTCTCGTGTGGTAGTGGCCAGCGATGAACAATACTTTGAATAAAACATAAGGAACCGTTCATTCACAATAAATGCCCAATTTAAGATGCAAAATGACAGAGACTTATTTATACTCCCAACTAATTTGTACAATATTAAAGAATTTTTCTAATCTATTCTAAAGTAGGAATACTTCAAGTTAATCCTCTATGGACCCGTCTAACTTTCAGGTCACATTTTAATTTATCCACATTTTTTCATGAGATGGTGCATAAATCTTAATTCTGTAACGTTGCCAAGACAACCAATATTAATATTTATGACCGTTGCTAGGCTCATCAATCTGAAATAATAAAATAAATGCTGTGCAAACTGTCTGCAGTAAAAATAAGCGAAACCATTTGATCCAGTTGACATTATTTGTGCTTTTGTCAGTGATTACCAAACTAAAAATAGTGCACATAATAGCTCTGGGTTCGTATATCCATAACAACCTATTTGTTTGCACTTTAATTTTCAATTTGTAACTGTTTTTTTTATGATATAGTTTTGTAACTTTGAGGTTACAGTGGGCTATTATGGCAGATTTCGGTACATTTAGGATAAAGCTTGTGCTTTCTCCTGTTTTCAGATTTATACATCATATACCCAAAATAGAAATACAAAAAAAAGATAGAAATAACAGAGGAATTAGAATTAGGCGCATTAGCGGTAATAGATCCGATAATTCCTTATTAGATTCCGAATCCGATGAAGATGTAATAGTATTTCCCCGTCGACGGATAAATGTCATTGACAGTGACGAAGAATTTAGTACTCAATCCTCGTCAGATGAGGAAGATACAGGACCACAAAGAATTGTTTTGGCAACCACTATCACAGACGAATAATAATAGTTGTTATCGCTCTTGGAAAGGAGATTGCCCTAATGTCCCCGAAGCACCCCATTCTCCTGTGACCTATTTTCGAAAACTATTTGACAAGGAAATGATAAGCAATATAGTTGACTATACCAATATGTATGCACTGCAATGTGATTCAACAAAGAGATTTCAAAAATAAAATGTTTAACATCAAGTGCAAATTGTTTTATGGAATGTCACGCTTAAGCTTTTATGCACAGAAGTGCAAACTTTATAGGCCGTTGTTACGTGAAAGTCATATAGTGAATATATTGCAATAAAATTGTTTAAATGGAAAAGGTTTTTTTCATTTGCATATATAGGTTTATAATTTCTGATTTTTCGATCCCCCAATTTTTTTGGATTAAAAACAAAAATTCGGCCCATAGAGGGTTAGATATTAGATTACAGTTTCCCTGTGAGAAACATACCACTTATAGACGTGACACACATAGACGTGTCGTAAACATCCAGCTGTGACAAGAGCTGTTATGAACGTTAAGCGCGCGACCACCCTTACGCCCGTTTTCCGTCGGCCATCGCTTAGGACAGTTCGACCTCAGTTGAGGAAATGGGCGGATATTTTAAGCGGAAGGCAACTACCCCCGAATTTCTCAAGATTCTTTATTGGACAATGATGTCAACGCCTACGAAGTGGTCCACGTATATATTCCGCGGATTGCGCGATGGAGTTGTCTCTTTCAATTTGGATTTCGCTTTTTCATTTGAACAGTGGCCCGCATTAATATTCGGACGCCATGATACTCAAGAAGTTCTTGCTGTATACCTTCACTGTTAATGGACTTAAAGAATCCGTCGTTTTGTAACAATAAAAAGCACTTATTTTAAAAGCTAGAAACATAGTTTTTATTTATTTAATTTGTACACTTTTCGTGTCAATCAATGTTAAACAAAATAATGTTCAATTTTGACATCGCAAAAATATTCGGATACTTCGCGAATTATAATTTTGTAATTAAAAATGTACATATACTTTAACAAAAAGATATCGAATTTAGCAGTTCGTTGGATTACCCTGTCGTTTAATTACATGACTCAATACCGAATTTTTACGAAAATAATGTTTTATTCAATGTTTGCACGTACAATACAAAAGAAACGAAATGTACAGTATTAAGTACAATGTTTTAATTGTACGAAATATTTTCAACGATCTTAATATCCTTATTATTTTGATACATACAAATTTTGTTTGTGTAGTCGGTTTTGCACCATAAAGCATTCATAAATAAATATTTCAATTTTATTTAAATTTAATACTTCGTAATTTAATTCGTACGTAATTGAGTACCATTGTTCCTGCACTTTTTCCCACCAATCGTTTATTATCGCTGGCGGAGTATTATAATCATTTGCTAGTTTCATTTTTAATGAATTTATAAGAATGAATTTTTGAATGAATTAATAAGAAAAATTTAATTAAAAAATGACAAAAATCTCTCAATACTTTTCCGATTATCCAATATAAGTACTAACCCTTAGCACTCCCCTATTTGTACTCCCAATAGTTCACAATAAACTCTGAAAAATCGTTAATAACAGTTCTGAATCTCTCTCAACCAAGTTCTACAGATATTATATTTTTATATCGTCAAATTGGCTATGATTTTCATTATATATTAAAAAATATAAGTTATACTAACGTCCAGTCATTTGACCGATCGTGGTAGGAATAGGTATACGCGAAGCGTCGGTAGTATTAGTGTTAAGGAGCAAGCTGTTAGGGAGCTTCGGTAGGAGAGTGAAACGAAGGAAGAAGAACGAAAAACGAAAGAACAAAAGGAAGCAAAAGGGTGAGATGGGCGGCCGCTGTTTAGAAATGCACATGACAAGAGGTGTCGGATTAAAGATTCGAGATGTGTCCGAAGCGTTCACGGTGTGAATGCACGAGCAGCGACGTCGAGTACGTGACGCATCGACACCCTTCTCCTTTTTCATTTCGTATATTCGCGCGCACTATATTTTGCTCCTGAAACGGAGAACTATGCCGATAAAACGTGATCCTTGCGCGATCCGGACAAGAAATCCTCGATTGATTGCGTCACGTTAAGAAAGGAATGGTGACACGGGAGATTACGTTCTAGATACGTAAGGCTTTAGAAGGAACACCGGAGGTCATCGAGAGATCCTAGCATGATCATCTAGGCTCAGGTGCATCGATTATTTGTATTGCATCTAGGCTATTTTCGTGTGATTGTGTACAACACTAAGGAATTCTACTGGGCTTGGTAGATTCTTCGTGCACGAGCTGTACGGATAACAAATAGCATAAGGATAATGTATTGTAGCGCGTTCCATCGAGCCTTCAATTATGCGACATTGTTTTACACGCAACTATAAAAAAGGAACAGTAATAAATTTCTATTCTAGTACTTATTCGGAAGACGTTTTAAAGCTTTCGATAACTGTCGATCGAAGAGTAACTGTTATTAAAGGTAATGATGCCCCTGACAGCCCTTCTTAATTCGATTTCAGTTGCCCATGCTATTGGATCGCTACATCGTTATGGAACGGGTATAGACTATAACGATTTTATATTGCGGCGGTTTTACATGTCACCGTAACAATATATTGGTCTGGAATCTAAAGAAGAAGATCCCGTTTTTAGTGGTAGACGCGTGAAGAAAAGCAGAAAATTGCCTCTTCCGTTCGATGGATGCAATTACGCTTTTTTTTTTTAAAGTTGTAATTATAAAAATCTGTTTATTATAATAATGGTATTTTGGCTACGCAATAACGGGCGATGGCGACAGGTTGTTTAAGTGCGATCATTAAAGACTAATAGCTTTCTTAAAATTCATTCAATTCAGTCGAATTTGCTTTTTGAGATACTAGAAGCACGTTAGTACACATAAAACTCGCATGAACTTACAAAAAGTATGTTTTAAATTTTTGTTATAATTTTTGTCGTCTTTTTTCGTTACAACTTCGATCAATAGCAATTCTAAAATAGTTCTCCATTTTTAAAGGGCGTACTTATATAGTTGGTCGCCATTATACATTTCTTAATGAAAAATTAGTTTTAATTTTTCATCATTTTGTAACTTTTTCTTATGTACATATACCCGATCTGTACATGGGTATTTAATTTGTCAAAGAATATCAACTGTTTAATAAATGTATTCATTATTATATTGTTACATGGGCGGACCCGTGATCGCGGCATGATCAAAGCCACTGTTAACACTAAAATAATCTTTATTATAGGAGAAGTGAATACCGTCACACGTCCAGTTACAACAAAGTTTAATCTTTAACATTCTCGTTTCCAAAACGACGGTGTATTTCAGATTATTTCACATATGTGCCCATAATTATGAAAGTGGTCTAAGTCAAAATTAAAAATAAATGAGTTTATCAGTTACTTCACAGCACATTATTTTAAACTAAATTTATTCAATGTAATTTTTACGATATCGTCAAAAATGAACCATTAGATAGTGGTTGTAATTTCAACATTATATGGAATTCATTTAGTGTTAATTATGACAATGGTCTAAGTCAAAAATTTAAAGAAATTATATACACATAACTTGATAATGGCGCGTGGCCCTCTGTATATGGAGGATGTAACTACTCAAAAACACGTAATAGCTTACAGTGATACTTGTTCAGGCCAAAATCGTAACATTAAAGTAGCATTGACATGGATGAAAATTGCTCAGTCATCAAATAATAATATTGAAACAGTAGACCACAAATTTTTGGTATCGGGTCATTCCTTTCTACCGAATGACCGTGATTTTGGGTTGATAGAAATGAAAATAAAAAAAGCAAATTACTTATACAACCCTGAGCATTATTATGAATTGATAGAAAAGTGTAGAAGAAAAAATACATTTTCGATAAAACGAATGTCGCAGCCGGATTTTATTTCAACGAAATCATTAGAAGAGTCAATAACAAGAAGAGTAAAAAATACCGCGGGCGAATCTGTCTCTTGGCTGCAAATTCAATGGATGAGATTCTTGAAAAATGAACCTTATAAAATGTTCTATAAAACTTCTTTAGATGATTCTAAATTCCACGTTTTGGATCTTTCACCTAAAAGAGGAAGACCAAAAATATACGGAAATATTAAATTACTTCCATTATACACCACCACTGGACCAGTAACGGAAGAAAAACATAAATATATTATGTGTTTACTACCATACATCCCTCCAGTTTTCAGGAACATTTTAAGAATCTTAAAAACTCGAAATGATAAAAATGGATTACTTTTTAAAAATAATTAATAAATGTTCATGAATTATTTCATTAAAGTTATTGTTTCAAATAAAACTCATAGCTCTTTATTGCTTTAAGTCATTTATAGGACATTCAGTTAATTTTGAAAATGGTCTAAGTCAGTTCAAACTTTAAAAACAACATTTTCGTATGCAATTCACACAAAATTTCATATTCATAATAAATTTCCATTAATCAAGACTAATAAAATTATAAATTAAAATGTCGCATAATGTAAAAATATTTTTTAATTTATTCAAATGCAATTCATTAAATATCTCGAAACACGAAATATATGACTTAGACCACTTTCATAATTATAGGCACATATAATATCGATATCTAAACGGATATCGATAGTCTCAAACCATATTCGTAACAATATGTTCACTCGAAAAAGAGAAAATACCGAGTTCTTTTGCGATGCGTAAACTCAGTGATTTGAAAAGGTAAAAGTACAGTTTAAATAATATAGATACCGTACCTTGAAATAGCGACTTTGAGACGTCAGCTTGACCTCCAGGGAAAACCCTCCTGACGAAAATCCCCATTTCACCCCGAGGACTGTCTCTGCCTCCTACGACGCTAAATCCGAGACTGGGTTTTCCATAACCCTTCTCAAATTTGGCGACGTGCTTCGTTAGATATTGCTGTGATTCCGTTGTCGATTCGAGACCATTCTCTGCACTCTTTCGCTCCTTGTTCAAACAAGAAAGGGGCAGAAAATCTGGCCTCTTTGATAATTGAACGTTTTCCTCGGTGGTCTTGCTGGACTTTTCCGACTGTACACCCTGTCTCGTTTGACCGTCGATCAACGACAGGTTGGAAAGGTTCTTCGCATTTTCCAGGTACTCGTATTCCGCAGGCAATGTTGGCGGACTAACGTACACCTGCGGCACTGTCTCTTCGTAGGCGGTAATTAAACGTATCTTGTTACCGGTGAAGGATTTCAGGAAATCTTGGACCTCCTCCAAGCTTTCCAGAGTTCTCAGCTCCTTGCCCTCGACCTCGACGATTTCGTCACCCAGTCTCAATCTACCATCCCTAGAAAAGTCACATTTTATTTTCGTCAGATTAATCTTTCATTGATGCACATTGAATGTGTAAGAAATATTGAATAGTCGGAAAAGTATTGGGAGATTTTTGTATTGAAAGATTTCGTCATACTGATGCGCATTTGATAGGTCACATTTCAGTCTACAATTTTTATGCATATAATTTTTTTTTTTATTTTTGTTGCATCAACTCATTAAGGTCATTAGCAAAAAAATTAAGTGAAAAGATTTAGTACACTTAACATACAAATACAGTACAATACACACAAAAATTAGGTTAAATTAATTGTAGGATATTTATGTGTTTTAAAAATTGCAGAAGGCTTGAACAAGAGTTTACAGTATTAGTGGCTTTTTTGATATTTCCGTTGATTTGGTATAGACTTCTCTCCCGTTGGTATTTTCGGCACTCGGTAATGATATGTTCGATCAAATTAATAGACGCATACAATTTTGTATCTCGTCAACCGTGTCAAAAGTAATATTAGTGTGAAAATGGGTGAAATTTCTGAAAATCGTAAAAAACTGCAACTATTCTATAATTGTAACTGTTCGCTACCTTTAAACTTTGAGTAATTGTGCAATATGAATTTACATAACACATTTTCTATACTTTATGTACGAGCTCAGACTAAAAATTGCTTTTTATAGTTTTCGAGTGTTTTCAGTCATATGCATTTTTCCAAAATTTTTATAATTCATCATCTGTTAAATTAATCTTGCTGGTTTTCGGAAAAACTGACCTTGTTTGATCCAATATATAAAAAAGTTATTCTGATTTCAAGCGTATATGATCACTGACGAGCATCACTGCAATTGATTAATAAATTTATTATTTTTAAATGTAACCGCTTGTGTTTTATTTTTATTTTATTTTATTATTCTTATTATTTATCTGATCATATAATAAACTTGTACAATTTTTCAATTTCGTAAAATTTTAAAAACTGTGTAAGTTCTTAACCCTTAGCACTCCAATAGCTCCTCTGAAGCGACACAAAAAATCGCCATACTATAATTCGAAACAACTATTAGATTACCATGTTTACATTTAAGAAATCGATAAAAATTCAAGTATATTACGTACGTATAATAGTAACAAATTTCATATGCACGAAAGGAAATGAGCCATGCACAACGTAACCATTCTAGATAAGAAAAATGTCTCAATTGTTGGAATTAAAATTGCTTGGAGTGCAAAGGGTTAATTATAGTGTTCATATTGTGAAATATGGAAACATGCAACCGAAGTAACTGTTTTGTGTATAAAAATTATATTTTTAATACTAAGTACAACATTTCTAAATAGTTGGATGCGTTATTGTTGCGATGAGTTAATTGCGGTTAGAATTAAAACAAAAATGTTATACGCGCTTTTTAATATTGTGTCTAATGGATGGATAAGATATAGTGAACTCGTGAAATTATCACTTCGCAGCACCGACGTCATTAACGCTGTATGACCTACTGAAACTTCACGCTTCGTCTGGATAAAGCTCAAACCCGAATACATTATTTCACTTTATGAATAGTGATTTCTTTACAATTTGTCAAGTGTGCAATATAGTAGGCATAATTAGTAAAGAAGAAATTAAGCTAAACCTAGATTCGCGTGTCATTTAATCCAAGTTTTATTTGATGAGTTTCGAATGTTACTCAGAAAATTCATACTTCGTTGATATTGTATCTGCAATATCTTCTTATTTGTACTAAAGAACTATTACGATAGACATAAATGATTTCTTTTTAAATTGCAGTTGACCTAAATTGTGGAAAAATACTAAAAATTGCTTTATTCTAATATTTCATAAAATGTTGCAATAGAGTTACATAGTATTAACCCTTTGCACTCGAAGCAATTGTATTCCAAAATCGAAACAACATTTTCACTTATAATAGCTTCATTATACATAATTTATTTCCTTTCGTACGTATTAAATTAATTACTATTACTCGTACTTAGAACATTACAATTTTTATCGATTTCTTAATTATAAACGTAGTTATGTAAAAATTGTTTAAATAATAGTATGGCAATTTTTAGTGCCGCCTCAGAGGCGCCATTCAAGTGCAAAGGGTTAAAGATGGCGGAAGTCTTGGTGTTTTGCGATTTCAGACTTTTAGCTGGAATAAATTTAAATTGTTTCACATCTTTCTGTTTCAAAAATATATTTATATCACCAATATAAGTATATTCCAAATAAAATGTATTACTTTTACATATTAATCCGTATAGCGACAAATTAAATCCATCCCATGGGCATAAAAATCATCAAATAATTCAGTACTCAAAGGGTTAACAGGCAAAATAATAACGAACGTTTCCTACCTGTGCGCTATGCCGTCGCTCTCAAGCTGCACAACAATGTACCGAAGTTCGCCTAACCGCTGCTGTGCCAACCGAATCCCCAAACTTTCTTTCGGATCCCTTTTATGCAGCTGCACCAATCGACATCGACGAACCCTCTTCGGCGGTTGAATGATGTCGCTGAGGAACCTGGACTTATCTTGCTGCAGTCTCATACGATGCGGTGAAATATCAAGGGATTTAGGCGGAGAGCTCTGCAAACTATTTAATCCGTTTCTATAGGCGGGAAACTGCGAGTTCATCGCGGCATCGTCGTACGTTTGATGAATGCTGGGTAGCAATCTGCCGGAGTTGCTCTGATGCCACCTGAATCCGTCGATGCCGTCGGCCAACTCGGAATTCCCCTCTCTAACGGAATCGGCTTCAGAATTCTCCTTCGTCCTGGACTCGTGGTTGTTTTCCTGGTCTTGGCACTCGCTCGGCGTGGAACTTCTTATGGGTTTCTCCAACTCGGAATCCACCACGCTGCTGGTATCCGAGCTATCCGTGCACTTTAAGCTTAGGCCCTCGTTCTCCGAAGCGGCAGCGGATTCTCCTCTGGGCCCGTCGCTGTCATACCCCGATTCGTTCGAGCTTACATAGTGAGAGGACAACCTCTGCTCGCCGCTGGGCGCTGAATTTCTTCGATGATTTCGAAGGGTGGGCACCATGTCCAGGTCCACGTTCAACGAAGACGTTTCGGAAAACCTGGACTCGTTGATCTTTCCCACAAAGTCCATCCTCTCCTGGACGTGATCAGGGTGATGGGTGTTCCCTCTAAGCGACATCGGACTGCTGTCGTACGAGCTGTAACAACCCACGTCCTCCTGTTGAAAGTGGTCGTCGATTCTCTCCAGCTGGCTGGGATTTAGACTGAATCTATCCTGCTCGCACCTGCTCGAGTTCTTGCGGAATTCCGTGTACGAGTTGAACCCACCTTTGGGCGCAGAGGATTCTTGAGATTTATTCGGATTTCCTTTAGCGAAGTTGCCGGTTCGCGAACGTCGTCTGCCCAACGTCGTCGTGCCGACGTACGTGTCCTCTATTTTCAAAGCAGGGAAATGCTCTTCGGAGGCCGTCTTAAATAGTCGTTCATCCTTCGACGCGAACGTGCTGTGACGTTCTTCGGGTAGGACGGAAAGTTTCGATCGTAGAAAAGCATACGGGAAGCTGGACTTTTTCGTTTCTTTGAAGTCGCAGCTGTTGCTCTTCCTCATCGGCGATTCGTTTCTCGAATGTTCAAAGTCGCACGAACTGAAGCTCGTCACCGATGGGCTTCCAAGGGGATAGAGAGACGTGCTGGCGTCGCTGATGTTGTCGTCGTACGCGTTGATATTCTGACGCGTTAAATTGTCGCAAGACACGGTTTTGTCCTTGCGACTGGAGATCTGGAGATCGATCCCTTCCGAGGGATCGTCGCCTTTCACGTAGGTCGGACTGGTGTTCAGTTGACTCGTGCTACAGCTCCTGAACAAATTTTCCTTCTCGCAAGTTTTCAGTCTGTCGTCGATATTTTGCGAACGCCTATTCCCTTTCGCAGAGTTCAGCATCCCCGTGGAACCCATACGGATGAAAAAGGATTTGAAGGGCGATGGTGATCTATGGAACGTTCCCGGTATTCTCTTTTCTTGTTTAGAGTCTAGCTTGAAATCTGGCAGCGATTGATCCACCTTCGAAATTAAATGATGGTTGTTGTTGTTGTTGTTGTTGTTACTGGTGGTACAATTGTTGTTGTTACTGCTCCCACTGTCGGATCTTTCCGATATAGAACAAATCGTTTCACGGGAACCAGCCCGTCGGAATGAATCTATCTTTTTACTCATCCTGCGTCCCCACACTCCAAAACTCGATCCTGAAAATAGACAAAGAAAATGCCAAGGTTTATTATTTATTACTGTAAACAGAGATTGTAGCAACCAACTATTCATACAATAGCGGCTACAGAAATAATATTAAAATATCCATGTGTGTCATAGAAATACATAAAATGGTTCACCTCCGGCAATGCTTCGACATCAGCCCACTCGAATCAACTTACAGTCGGTGTGGTAAGTATTCGTACAGCGACCAATTTCAAATAAAACTGTGTTTGGCCTGTTTAGCGCGCTCGAATTAACTCGAGCGTACAAGTTAAGGGGTTAATTTGTATGTGTAATCATTTTAACCCTCTATTGGCCCGTCTAACTTTCAGGATACATTTTAATTTATCGACATTTTACCAAATAATTATAGCTTTTTTCATGAGATGGCGCATAAATCTTAATTCTATAGCGTTGCCAAGACAACCAATATTACTATTTATAACAGTTGCTAAGCTCATCAACCTGAAATAACAAAATAAATGCTGTGAAAACTGTCTGCAGTAAAAATAAGCGAAACCATTTGATCCAATTGATATTATTTGTGCTTTTGTCAGTGATTACCAAACTAAAAATAGTACACATAATAGCTCTGGGTTCGTATATTAATAACAACCTATTCGTTTGCATTTCAATTTTCAATTTGTTACTGTTTTTTTATGATACAGTTTTGTAACTTTGAGGTTACAGTGGGCTATTATGGCAGATTTCGGTACATTTAGGATAAAGCTTGTGCTTTCTCCTGTTTTCAGATTTATACATCATATACCCAAAATATGAATACAAAATCAGATAGAAATAACAGAGGAATTAGAATTAGACGCATCAGCGGTAATAGATCCGATGATTCCTTATTAGATTCCGAGTCCGATGAAGATGTAATAGTATTTCCGCGCGACGGATAAATGTCATTGACAGAGACGAAGGATTTAGTACTCAATCCTCGTCAAATGAGGAAGATGCAGGACCACAAAGAATTGTTTGGCAACCACTATCCCAGACGAATAATAATAGTTGTTATCAATCGCATCGATTGCTTGTAGAAGCATATGGTAAGGTTGCAAATCTGTCAACAATAATTGTATATAATGTTGTATATAATAAATGTATGTAATATTGTATATAATGTTTGTGTATCAGGGTCGTATACCTTTTTCGTGCGAAAGTGTCGAATTCTGAGCCGAATAAACGTCATTTGTGGGCAGTTCTAATTTACTTGTTCAATTTGAAGAAGTTTGCAGCCGAGGTACATCGATTGCTTGTAGAAGCATATGGTAAGGTTGCGCATATGTCATCAATAATTGTACATAATGTTGTATATACTGAATATATGTAATATTGTATATAATGATTGTACGTCAGCGTCGTATACTCTTTTCGTGCGAAAATGTCGAGTTTTGAGCCGAATAAACGTCATTCGCGGAAAGTTCTGATTTACTTCTTTAATTTGAAGAGATCTGCAGCTGGCACGCTCCGATTGTTTGTAGAAACAATCGATTATTATGGCAGATTTCGGTACACTTCGGATAAAGCCTGTGCTTTCTCCTGTTTTCAGATTTATACAACATATACCCAAAATATGAATACAAAATCAGATAGAAATAACAGAGGAATTAGAATTAGACGCATTAGCGGTAATAGATCCGATGATTCCTTATTAGATTCCGAATCCGATGAAGATGTAATAGTATTTCCGCGCGACGGATAAATGTCATTGACAGTGACGAAGAATTTAGTACTCAATCCTCGTCAAATGAGGAAGATGCAGGAGCACAAAGAATTGTTTGGCAACCACTATCCCAAACGAATAATAATAGTTGTTATCGCCCTTGGAAAGGAGATTGCCCTAATGTCCCCGAAGCACCCCATTCTCCTGTGACCTATTTTCGAAAACTATTTGACAAGGAAATTATAAGCAATATAGTTGACTATACCAATATGTATGCACTGCATTGTGATCCAACAAAGAGATTTCAAAAATAAAATGTTTAACGTCAAGTGCAAATTGTTTTATGGAATGTCACGCTTAAGCTTTTATGCACAGAAGTGCAAACTTTATAGGCCGTTGTTACGTGAAAGTCACATAGTGAATATATTGCAATAAAATTGTTTAAATGGAAAAGGTTTTTTTCATTTGCATATATAGGTTTATAATTTCTGATTTTTCGTTCCCCCAATATTTTTGTATTAAAAACAAAAATTCGGCCCATAGAGGGTTAACATCGTTGAAAACCTACTTGGAAACACTTAATTGGGATGTTTTACCCCACTCGTTGTATTCACTAGACATTGCTCCTTCTGATTACTACTTGCTTCGATTGATGACGTATGGCCTATCTGAGCAGCACTTCGCATCGTATGAAGATACCAAAAATTGTGTCGATTCGCGGATAACGTCAGAAGATGAAGCGTTCTTCCAATGCGGTATCCGGATGCTGACAGAAACACGGAAAAAGTAGTGACCAGCGATAGACAATATTTTAAGTAAAATGTAAGATACCGTTCTTTCGTAATAAATGCCCAATAAAGGTCGCATAGTGAATATATTGCAATAAAATTGTTGAAACGGAAAAATGTTTTTTCATTTGCATATATAGGTTTATAATTTCTGATTTTTCGTTTCCCCAATTCTTTTGGATTAAAAACAAAAATTCGGGCCATAGAGGGTTAAGTTAGAGACAAGAAATTCATCAAAAATGTTCCGAAACGTCTTGAGTCGCTGGTTCGTCCGCTGAAAAAAGGTCTCGAGTGCAAAGGGTTAATACCAATTGCCTAATATAAAAATGGGTCGGCACAAGCCAGGGAAAGAAAAGTTCTCTAAATCCTTGCCGAGAACTGTAACCGTGATCTAACAGTAAATCGATCGAAAGAAGGAGGCTCGAAACATTTCCCGGAATCCAGTCGAGATCGCGATGCTGAACCTTCAGCTGTGCGCGTTCCAATAAAGGGACACAAGAAGAGACGGTGGATGAGATACCGGGCCATCTCGTAGTACGAAAAACCACCCGGCGGCATCCTCGTCCGCGGTCGACATATGGTCGCCCCCAGGAACGACGACGAGGAACTCGAGTAACAGACTTGAGCTGGTTCCGCGTATTTTGGGACTACTTTTTCGAGGTGTCACCCCGGTTAACGGGGCCGGGGCCGAGGCCATTCGCTCCTATACGATGGTAAGCGATTGTCAGGCTGCTCAGGTATCGGGTACACGTGTTTCACGATAATGCACGCCGTAGTATGTACGACAGACCGCGTCGACCAGGTAGCGATAGCGCCTCGTTAACGCGGCAGATTATTTCAATTCACGCGAACGGACAAGATCGCGTGATCGTTTATACCCGCCCCGTGACCAAAACTATGTTGCAATTGGCCCAAGCGGTTTATCTCGACGGACGAATTTGAATTTCGTTAGACATTTTAGACGAGCCCTGAAACCGTCTAATTTGTATTGCATTTTAACCCTTTGCCATCGAAACCTTTTCCCATCAATTATAAAGTAACCATAGACGAACATTATGAGCCGGATGCTTTGGATCATTGTCCTGGTAGAAACTGTAAGAATCGGCAATAACTAACTTTTCCACACTATCTCTTAAATTGTTCTTCAAAATCTGTAGATATTTTGTCCGATCCATGATCCTGTCAATAATGTGGAGATTTTCTAGTCCAGCAGTTGACATGCATCCGAACACCATTATTGAACCTTCCCTATGTTTAACATGAGTAGGTCGTATATTCTTTTCCTTGTACTCCTCATTAGGTTTTTTCCAAACGTAAGATTGTCCATCGGATCGAAAAATGTTAAATTTACTTTCGCCTGTATATAAAACTGTCCTCCAAAATGAAAAATTTTTATTTTTATACAATTTCGCGAATTGCAATCTTTTTGAACGATTTCTTTTACTTGCAAATGGTTTCTTCCTAACAACTCTCCCATTAAAATTATTTTTCTTAATATAATCCTCATTGTTTCTGAATTAGCTTCTTTTCCTAAGTGTATTTTAGTTTCAGTAGCTAACTGCGGGACGCTTAATTCTGGATTTTTTTTTCATTTGTCGTACGATCCAACGCTCCTCGGATTCTGTGAAGATCTTCCGTTTACTTAGTTTTGGTTTATTTTCCACATTATTTCTGGATCTAAAGCGTTTTACAATATCATGAACTGTAGAGTGACTGCGTTTCACTATGGATGCAATATTTCGTACAGACAAACCGTCTCTAAATTGACTCATAACAAGTTCCCGAATTTCTAATTAAGTTTGTTCACATTGTCTAGCCATTTTGAGAAATTGAAACAAAATTTCATAGAAACTAACGACTTACGTCAACTAAAACCTACATAAAATAAAAGTATAAAAAAATGAAGGGTAATTCCCCGGTTTCATTTGTTTTTCCCACAGGACCACCAACTGTCCGAGTTTCAGTTTGAGGCTAGTTTTCATGACTTTTAACATTTCCATTTTGTTTTGAATTATCGTGAATAATTTTTGTCTTTGCTTAATAAATTTTATTTGACCTTAAGTGTAAATTATTGGAAATAATTCTGTTTTTCATTTAATTTGTTTTCTTACACTAATAATAACCTCAGAAAGTGAAAATATATACATAGGTGTCCGAGTTTTACTTTGAACCACTGTATGTGATGGTAGCAGTAATTTTCTTTCATGCGACATATCGTTTCTTAATTATTTGCTTGTTTAGATATGTAAAAAATTTCATTGACTTTTGACCACGGCATATTTATTAATTTAACACTTTATCGACTGGCGACTATTTCAGAATTTTTGTAAGGCCCATGATCCATGACTGAAAACTTTTTAATGGCTCTTTCAACGCTGACAGCAATTTTTATTGCGAATCAACAATGCATCCCCAATAATATTGTCTAATAATGTTGTCACAAATTGGAATGTAAAAATAGAATTTTAAGCTTCATTTTGATACAGCGCGAATATTGAAAAGCCCAATAATAGGCTTCCGGTCGATAAAGTGTTAAAAACGTTTTAAAATCATTTAATTTGAAGCAAACAGAATGTTAGGTAATAATTTGCACAATGCTTACAGTAAATTGGAAATTATGTAATATTAAGCTTTTGCGCTGAAATAACGTGCCATGCACGTTGTGATTACGCGTATCTCTGAACCAACTGATAGCACAAGTGATTGAAAAACGTATTAATTATATAATTACTACTCAATAAATAGTTACTGTAATTTAGACACACTGTTTTATTTCTCAAAAGCCGAAAATTCGTCTGTTACGAATAACTACCGTTTCGTGAAAGAAATTACATTTGCAAAAATTTTGTAAAGTATGATTTTTAAGATTACTTAAAAATACAATGAGTTTGTACAATAAGAAGGAACACAATACATGTACACGTTATAATTGATAATTAATACCATTAAAATGCTTTTACAATGTTCACGCATGATTCCTATCGAGTTCTTCTTGCATCTTGATCGGGTTGAAATTCAGCGAAAAAATTCCTTGACGCTCTCTTTGTTTCAGGTATCGTTCTACCCAATTTAGATAAGTATTTAACCTACCTTCCTAGTAAATTGCTTACCAATTAGTCTTAGGCCTGACGAAACAGCCCATAATTTCGTTCCATTCTTGTTCCGTAATAATGGTTTTCGAATTAAATTTTGACACCTCGACCGGCATGTACGTATGTATATTTATTAACGCATAATAAATATTTTTTGCATAATGATGAATCTGTATAACGTAATGAACAGGAATTTTTTCCACGGGATTGTAATGCCTAATTTTCCTGTCGTTAAATTAATTGAACTCGGTCGCCGAGAAGCGCGAAGGGCGTAATATCGATTATTCATCTTCATTCAAACATGTCAGACACTGATATCAGCCGCGCCGTTGTCTAGACGCGTTCCTATCGCGATGCAAATTGAAAGATAAAAGCGAACAATAGGTAGGCGATAAGTAATTCCTCAAATCAATCTTGAGGGACGAAACGAGAAAATTCATTACAAGTCGAATGTACCGTGACAAGTGCAATGCCTTACATTCTCATTAAGGTAACGAGTAGCATCCGTGGATCGGCCTGCACAATCGACACGCGTGTGTATTTGCATGCGTGCCTATCGGCGCCATGTCCGGTCCGGCCTCTATGACGCGTCAGCATCGTTGCTTTATCGTTGATTAATTAGTTCCTTGATTAATCAACTACGAAAGGGCATTGAATGGGATAATAATTACCTCGCGTGGACCGCTGAAAATGACTGCTGTCAGCCTTGCCGAGCCGGGTAGACACACTCGACGCAAATTGAGGAAATTGGTTTCCGTATCAAAAAGCGATTAAGAAGCCTTTTTATTGTTCCGTCTGATACAAACGTGACAGAAACTTGCCAACGGCAATAGTAGAAAAATATTCAATGATTTATTCTTAATGATCTACTTCGCTCGGTTGAATTATATTTTGAAAAACGGAACGTTTCTTCGACACTTATTGATTGGATCTATTTGTTATTAACCCCTTGACCTACGATTTATTTTACAGTAACAGTGACTAGACGTTTTTCGTCCTCCGCATTACGACAAAAAGAAAAAACAAATTTGTAGTTACTGCATGCCTAGCTATTCTCCAATAACCGTATACAATCAACAATTAACCCCTTGCACTATAACAACGAGTCAGACTCGTGATAATGATTTTAAACGGAATCAAATAAAAACATAGATAATTTATTTCTTTTAAACAAAAATAGAGTTCTATTTTGTTGTTATCAATATATAGACACTGCAGAACACGTAGACATAAAATAAATATAAATTCTTTTCTTTTTTTCCGAAATTGTCAACGTGAAAAATAGTTTTCGTACGGTAACAGTAAAATAAATCGTAGTGCAAGAGGTTAAGTAAAATGTTATTTCCGTTTAAAGAAAATTAAGGAAACACATGTATAGAAGATTCAGTTCGAAATCTTGATCACGAGTCTGACTCGTTGTTGTAGAGCAAAGGGGTTAAGGTTCTAAAGGGAAGATTCTATTTTACGTAATGTTTATAAGTTAACACTTTACCGACCGGCGATTGTTTCAGAATTTTTTAACGTTCATAGTCCATGTTTGAAAACTTTTTAACCGATCTCTCAACGTTGACAGGAATGTTTATTGAGAGTCATCAAGGCATCTTCAGTAACGTTATCTAATAATTTCGTTACAAACTACAATGTAGAAGTAGTTTTTTAAGCTTCATTCTGTTAAGTGCAATTATTGTGAGACCTATTAATAGGCTTGTGGTCGGTAAACTATTAACATATATGTAAACATTCAAATTGAGGGCTCCCTTAAATCTACTAACCGCTAGTCTTTGCTCGGTGGATTGCCATTTGGCAGGCGCATGTTATGCGATGTTTCAAATGCGATGTTAATTTGCAATGATATAATCGTTGTTTTAATTTTTCAATTTAGATTTACTTTAGAATTATCTATTCCATCGGGTAATTCTCAATGGGACAACTCTACAAAAAGTATTTGTGATCAAAAAACAATATATTTGAATACATTAGAAACAGTAAATGTTTGAAAGATAGTGGAAGAGACCAAATACTTGTTTCGCGCAGACGTCATTGTGTGTCTCATTACTGAATACTTAATTAGTGGTACCTGCTCCAAAAACTCATTAACAGATATCTTTACTAAGACTGCGGTTGGTTTTTATTTTATCGATTACTAAACTGCCTTTGAGTAATATTCATGTTCTGTCAACTTAAATTATTTTTATATATTTTATATATATTCTATTTATTTTATATATTCTATATATTTTATATATTCTATATATTTTATATATTCTACATGTTTTATATATTCTATATGTTTTATATATTCTATATATTTTATATATTCTATATGTATATTTTATATATTCAATATATTTTGTATATTCCATATATTTTATATATTCTATATATTTTATATACTATATATATTCTATGTACTTTATATATTCTATATACTTATACAATTAATTTACCTATTGCTATAGCTTCCTGGAAAATTGAACAATGACTATAAAGTTTCTAATAAATGAAATGAGATTATAGCGTTATATAAATCCACAATAATCAGTGAGACAATAATCTTGTTTAAGGTTATGATGTCGAAAATTTAGAATTCATAAATACATTCTATAATTAATTCAAAATATATACTCATAACATATAAAACAATGTAAAAATATTATTCAGTTTGCATGTTTTTTTTTAGGTGTTTCGTATACACATAATATTACATTAGAATAAACATCTTCTACCAACATGTATTCTCATTGTCAGATAGAATGTGTAAGTAGAATCAAAGTCACGTACAATTTAACAGCGGATTTTGCAGTGACGCGAAAATGAAATATTCAATGAAATAACAAACAACCATAACATCGGTATTAATTTCCAGTTAATTTATTCGTGACAGGCTATTAACTCACCTCGTGAATGTCCATCAAGAACGAAACCCGAACTACGCGAGTATCAAAACTGGCTTTCACATCGACGGAAAAATTGCTCTCATTTACATCAGGCGCGCCATTAGAAATTCGTTCGTCGACCAACAGGGGGAAAACAAAATCTGCCGATTCAATTACCGTCACGTAATTCAATTACATTTCTCGCACAGTTCCATCCTTCGCCCTCTCGCTTCCAGTGATTTAACTTTTAAAATTACGGCGTGGCGGTGTACAAACAGGCGACGCGAAATCAGAGAAAAAGCTTTACATCGTGACGTTGCTCGTAACTGGCAGAGAACTGAGGATACGAGCCGAGAACGCGCTATAATCCGTAATTTAATTCTAGAAGAAGGTACCGTGACACGGACAGAACCATGGCCTATTAAACCAAAGCTGCGACGACGCAATTTTATGGTGGCTTTAAATCATCCTCGCAAGCTTAACGTTTGCACCTTTGATCATTTTCAAAATACCTGCGAACATTAAATACCCCACACGACGCGCGCGAATTATCGCGATTTTAGGTTTCGTTCATAATACGCTAGTCGCAAAATTGAAAATAGTAAATTTTTAGTATTTTACTAATGAGAATATTATTACACCTTGCGAAACTGCTTTTTAAACGAAAAGTGCGTAGAAATCAATGTTTTTGTTAAACCCTGTATGGGTTGAATTTCTTTCTTAAATATAAAAACATGTATGCAACGGAAAATCCTAAATTACAAATATATATATACAGATTAAAAGAAATTTACCAATTTAAACAATTTTATTATAATTTGTAACTTTCTAACATTGCAGTAACAACGGCTTACGATGTTTGCACTTCTATGCATAAAAGCTTAAATGAGAAATTCCATAAAACAGTTTATACTTGGCGTTAAACATAGATGTACGTTACATTTGATACATTTTCTTTTTGGAACCCCTTTGTTGAATCACACTGCAGTGCATACAGTGAATCACTTTAATATTCGGACATTGTACAATTTTCACTTTGCTGCATTGTAATTTTGTTCACGATGAAGAACAAAAAAATTCATTCTAAATTACATTACTGTACAGGGTCTAGATAATAAAACCATAATTTTTATTTCTATAATTACTAACGTTTGCTAAGTGTTCTATTTTAACACTTTGGCAGCCACGTCACCCACATAAGGGTGACGCAATTATTTGTGCGATTTTTAAATGAATTTTCACGTTAATGTATTCATTACATCCAATCTGACGGTGGTCCAGGAAATGCAAGAAGGATGAAGAATTACTCAGTATCATAGATTTTGTTCTTTCAATTTTTATTTCACTCGATAACTTGCTCCGACTGTATGCAATTTTTGCGGCTGCTGGTTTGGCATTCAATGTGTTAAACAAAACAATGTCTAGTTTTAACGTGACAATAATATTCGGACACCTCGGAATGTAACAATTTGCGTGAGCTAGTGTGATATTTAATGCGATTGCGATGTATGTTTACAAACATTACAGTTGCGTAAACTGTCTCGAGCCTCAGAAAGTCAGTCGTGTTTAGATATTTACTAAGTTCACTGGTAATAATCGGACGTAAGAGGAACACTTCATACAACGTACGCCAACTTGTCATTTTTCACAATGAAAAGGTGAATCGTAAAAGAAAATTACAGCAATGCTTAAAATTAGTGAAAGTACAGTGTGAGATATTATTAAAAGATTTAAGTATGAAGACCAAATACAATCTATTCCGCTAAGAGGCCAACCAAGAATTTTGGACACGCGAGATAAAAGAAAAATTATAAGAAAAATAAAAAAAGATCCTACATTAAGCGCACTAAAATTAGCTGCCGAATTATTAGAAGAGACTGGAAAGAAAGTGCACCCCCAAACAATACGCAGAGCATTAAAAGAATGTGGTTATAATGGACGAGTTGCTCGGAAAAAACCGTATGTGAATGAAACTAATAGAAAGAAAAGATTAAACTTTGCGAGAGAATTTGTTTTAAAAGAAGAGACGTGGTGGAATGACTTTATTTTTAGTGATGATGAGTACATTCAACATTTTTGGATCGGATGGGCGAAGAATGGTGTGGCGAAAGAGAAATAAAGAATTCAAAATTAAAAATACGAAGCCGACTATAAAGCACGAAGGTGGAAATGTACTTGTATGGGGATGTAGCTCAACATTTGAAACGCGTGAATTAATTTTTATTGATAACATAATGGACAAAAATGTATACCTGAACATTTTATAAAATAATTTACGTAAAAGTGCAATAAAAATGGAGATTCAGAATACATTTAAGTATTATCAAGATAATGACCCCAAGCATAAGGCACGTATCGTACAGGAATATTTGCTGTACAATTGTCCAAAATTATTACAACCGCCACCTCAGTCTCCAGATCTGAATTCCATAGAGAATTAATGGGATGAACTAGACCGACGAATTAGAACAACTGCAATAACATCTAAAGAAATGTTAAAAGAACGACTGAAAGAGGAATGGAATAATATTAGTACAGAATATTTGAAAAAAATAATTTGCAATATGCCTCAACTATTAAAAGAGGTCATTTTTCAAAAAGGATATCCTACACTATATTGAATTACTCTTCGTTTGTAAAAATGAGTACAAAAACTATTAGTTTTTAAAAGTGTTCGAATATTATTGTAACGTTAAAACCTAACCCAGACATTGTTTTGTTTAAAATAGAATATTTAATAAACGCTAGTAATTATATAAATAAAATTTATACTTTTATTAACTAGACATTATGCAAGAATGTAATTTAGAATTAATATTTTTTTCCTTCATCGTGAACAAAATCACAATGCAACAAAGTAAAAATTTTATAATGTCCGAATATTAAAGTTACTCACTGTATGTATTGGTATAAACAAATATATCACTTATAATTTCACTGTTAAATAATTTTCGAAATTGGGTCACAGGAGAGTAGGGTCCTTCGGGGTCTTCAGGGCAATCTCCTTTCCAAGGGCAATGACAACTATTATTCGTCCGATCTTAAAAAAGTTATTTAGATTTCAAGAGTTTCGGCATAAACTTGATTCTTCGCGTGGCTCTAACGTAATGGTGACCTAGAATCATTTAAATTTAAATATTTCCTAACCCATTAATATTTCGTAATATGTAGGTCAATGCGTTTTTTGTAATTAACGTCAAACTGCATTCATTGCTGTACTAAAAACTCCATCGTTTTATTTAACACTTTAACTGTCCAACCAACGACTTCGAAAATTCCGTAAAATCAAAGTGATTTATTTAATGAAGCAACGACTGGTAACTTAAAATGCACGACACGTAGTTATCTTTCAAGCTTCATGTATTCTCCAGAGCTCAATTAAATGTAGTGCAACGAATATATTGACGTACAAATTTACTTATGAACATGGACAAATAATTTTGTCATGGCAGTCAAAGTGTTAAAGAACCGTAGATGACCTCCGTGTGATCCTTACGTGTTCACTCACAGAAAAATGAATAACACTCGATGTTCGACACCAGTCGTTTACTCTGAAACATGTTTCGCTGCGAATAATGATAGCGAGAAAATTAAGATAGCAAAATGAGCATGAGGGCAATTTGTATATCCCATTTTCGAAAAATGTTTTATCTTTTGATACGAAAAATTGAACCAGTGCTTGTTTGGTATCTTCTGCAATTTTGAATTTTTTGCCTCTCAAAAAATTTTGTAAGGACAAAAACAAGTGATAGGCGGAGGGTGCTAAGTCCGGGGAATATGGTGGACGCGACAGAATTTCCCAGCCTAGTTCTGCAATTTTTTGACGAATCCCCACAGCAGCATGTGGCCTGGCATTATCATGATGCAGTATAATGTTCTTTGCTTTCATTTTAGTTAATTTATTAAAATTAATTAAATAATTAATTAAAAAAACTTTATTTTAGTTAATTTTCTACGTCAGTATGTATACATTAAGTGATAAAAATAGAGAGGCACACATGCGCCAAATAAACATGTGCTTACGTGTCGAGACTTGTTGTGATAGAAACGGGCAGAACTTTCCGGTAGACCTAATATGTTCCTTTCTACGTGTTTAGGGGTCTAACAAAGCAAATGTCTCGAGTGCGATTAGTAAATACATGCGAAGTTTGAATAGTAGCAACGCATTTCGGCTGTGGAAGAAGCCTGCCGACCGCCGAGAGCAACAGTACTTCGTAATCCGTTGCTGTGAGGCAAAGGACACCAAAACCATCAGAGCATGGAGGTCTATTTGAGGGCACTTACAATTAGATTCGCCACATCAGAAAACGGTGACCAGTGTGCGTAGTGATAAAAAAAAAAGAAAGGAAGATGTGACATCTCGTCGGGCCTATCACCTCGTTCGCCTCTACGATATTCGAAACGTTTGTCAATAAATTACCGCCGATGAATAATTGCTTCCATCAAACTCTCCTAGCTTTTGACAACTTAATTAGCTTTGGCTGTTGAATAACAGATGAGAGAAACAGTATTTGAAAAAGACGATGTCCCACGGACTTTGAGATTTCTGGCGCTGATATATCAAAATGAAGTCACATAGTTTCTGAACGAGTATGATATAAACAATTAGTATGTCTATTATTTAAGAAGTAGCGCACGAAAGTATTCGGACACCCTTCGAACCTAAATAACTTTTTCAAAATTGAACCAAACGACTTGACTTTTCTGGAGCAACTGGCAGCATTGATTTACTAAATGATATGCAAAAATAATTTTGAAATAATTCTAATTGGTAGAAATTACGTGGGAAAGTAGAAAAGACATTTTTTAAAACATTTTTATTTCAACTCGTAATGAAAATTTAAAATATGCGTTTTTCATAACTGTGTTAGTTATACACATGCTGAAAATCTCATCGAAATCGATTGACACGGGAAAAAATGGAACGCGTAGAAAGATGTAAGAATTTCTGTAGTTTAAGCAGAAACTGATCAAGAATCGTGAAAAATTGCGATTTTCACCATTTTCGATGGCACGTAGCTCGTGTGTACGTCGATCGATTTTAATGAATTTGTCTGTATGCGTATAACTATCATAGATCTACCAGATGCGTCTTTAAAATTTTTGGTGCGTGGCTCAAATAAAAAATATTTAAAAAGTTCCTTTTTTATTGGTTATGTAATTCACATCAGTTCCAATATTTACAAAATTTATTTTGTATATCATTTATTAAATCAATGCAACTAATTGCTCAAGAAAAGTCAAGACGTTTGGTCCAATTTTAAAAAAGTTATTTAGGTTTGAAGAGTGTCCGAATACTTTCGTGCGCTACTGTATATGTGACCAACAATAAAGTCAAGTTCACATTCGAAAATGACGAAACACGAAGTAAAGTCGTGCGTATGGTAAAACGCTACTCGGCTGGTTGGCAAAGTGTTAATTTAGCTTGACGTGCACCGCAGTCAAATGGTTAAACGGTTAAACGGTTGACCCTCGAGCTTTCACGTTTCTTCGTGAGCAATCGAGTGTCTTCGAGCGCATTTGAATGTAAAAATCGTGGCGTTCATATTTGTTTGTCTCTCTTTTCTTTTCTTGATCGAGCTAGCTCATCCCACAGTGTGAACCCGGTCATGTCTCGTTCTGATTTGAACGTGCGTTACATGCCTGATCAACCGATTTTGTAAATGAGATGCTTTTGTTGCTGATTGAAGCATAGGTTCTACTGTAAAGACCAAAAGGGTTCTCTTGGTTAACTGTACTCTTTTCAAGTCCGTTATTATGGTTTTGGGATTTACGTATTTACCTTAACCCTCTATGGGGCCGTGTGACATTCAAGTCACGTGTTAATACATTGACGTTTTACTAAACGATTTTACTTTTTTAAAAGATTTCAAAATAAAGTGAAATGGGAAATTTAGTGTATTTTGTTCGATTTTGACCAATTGAAATTTATTCAAGATTTTATCATCGCATCATCGATATTAATGCATCTGACGTCCAAAAACTTGAATTTGATTGATGTAGAAGTCAATTGAAAGGCATTTAAAGGGCCATTATTAACGAGATTGAAGACACTTAACCACTTCTGATGAAAATTTTAAACAAAGTCTAACAAACAAAAATAGTAGTAAATTTGCAAAACATGACGAATTTTTACAGAAATTTTACTCATTTTTACACTGATATTACTTTTGACACGATTGACGAACTACAAAACTGTCGGCATGAAAATTGTAGACTGACATGTCACAATTTGATTAGTGTTGTACGATATATGATACCAAACAACATCTAGTGACAAAAATCTCTCAATACTTTTCCGACTATCCAATATATCGACCTTTTACCAAATGATTTTAGTTTTTATAAGATAATGTATACATTTTTTTATGTAAAAAATGTATACATGTATACATTTTACAATTATATAATGACTCTGAGATAACAAATAACAATATTGATAACGGTTGCCAGCATCGTCAACCTGAAATATCAAAGTAAATGCCTTGCAAGTTGTCTGCAGACAGAAACCAAGGGAACCATCTTGTGCAATTTCGATCGATGAATCGAGATATTGAAGGGTTTGCGTTGGATTAAATTTAAAAATGTGGGTAACAGATAACATAATGGAATAACGTTTTTGGGTTTCTAAAAGTGTCCAATTTATCATCCCAATAAGCATAATTAACATTATTGATGAAATAATATATTTTTGATGGCTATGAATGGACTTACGCCATTTTCAAAATCAATGAAACGACGTTCTCAATTCTTAGGAAGGCACAAGTCCATAGGAAAAGTAAATTTCCCTTGAAATTAAAATAAATGTATACACTTTTATGTTATAAAATCAAAAAAATATTCAACTTTCATTCTTTGTTAAATAATGTTTACATTAAAATTAATACAGTTTTATTAATTATTATTCAGTCTTCTCCAGTTTGTGTACGCGAGAGGGATTTAAAATAACTGCGGTGTGCAGGTGGTATACAGGGTGTCCCACGCAACTGGAACAGGCAACAACCTCCTAAATGGTTGAGAATAGAAGAAAATGTTATAAGTAGAAGTTAAATAGTATCAGACGGTGCATAATATGCAACTAATTTTATGCACTTTTGTGCATCGGTGCATCAGAAAAATGCAACTGCATATTTTTTTTAAATAGAAACCTATATTTTTGACTGCACCAATCGATGCAGTTTCTTGTGCTCTACATAAAAGTACTACATACTTATGCCCTAAACTTATTCGTTAAGAAGTTATCGAAGCTAAAAGTTCTCTGAATTATTTCGATTTCTCGGCAAGTGTTCCAACGGTCCTCCATTGAAGTCCAAACATTTTTCCATGTACAGTATGTTAGTACTTTTATGTAGAGCACAAGAAACTGCATCGATTGGTGCAGTCAAAAATATAGGTTTCTATTTTTAAAAAATATGCAGTTGCATTTTTCTGATGCACCGATGCACAAAAGTGCATAAAATTAGTTGCATATTATGCACCGCCTGATACCATTTAACTTCTACTTATAACATTTTCTTCTATTCTCAACCATTTAGGAGGTACAGCCTGTTCCAGTTGCGTGGGACACCCTGTATAATGTATTAAATCCATTAAGTCCTTATATTTTAGGTGTGTGAGTGGTTTCGGTTTTTTGTATAGTGATGCCAACTGGATATTATTAAAGTTTTTCCGTTTTCCCCGTTACGGTAGTAAATCCAATGTTTTGAATGGTGCATCTTCGTTCATTGTCGTTTCATAGAATAACTTATATGAATCGCTTCTCAAAAATCTCATCCAACATACTTTAAACCAATTTACTCTTTCAACGTCAGTATTTTTTAGCCTTTTAAAAATCGCATTTTCTGTGGACAAGCACTGTTCCGTTGTTTAAAACAAATTCATTGCACATTGATAATTCAACTGTTACTTTGATAATTAAACATAAAGCTGGGATCTCATAAAATTTTATTGCATAATTATTTTCCAAATCCATTTGAAACTCTCACAATGGGACTTACGCCAATTTCAAAATAAACTTTTTCATCGCTTCATCAACCAGCAAATTTTCGTGTTACAAAATCTTAACGATTTTAAATATATTAGTAACAAGTTGCCTCTGAATGAAAAGATCTTGTACAAATGTAACTATTATGGTAGCTGACTCGAATTTTTTTAAAATGGACTTACGCCACTTTCAAAATAAACGGCTCATATAATCGTCGGTTTCTAGAAGGTTTCTTTGAAACAGGTACAGTTAGGTCGATGTTCGTTTTTTCCGAAGGTCTAACGTTCCGTGTTTTATGAAACTGACTCACGATCTGCAATTCATCTCGGCCAGAACTTCGTCTCAGAAAGCGTCTCGCGAACACCAAACGTAGTATCTTTAACTTATCTCGCATGGTATTGCGCGTGTCGAAAAAACAGAACACTTGCGGTGCACAAAGGAATGCGGCTTTCTTGAATGTGTCTCTTGGCGGTGTATGATGATGCAACGATTACGCAATTTGTAAATTATTATGGCGTAACCGCAGCTTGCACGGTATGCGGGAACTTCGTACGGGTATCATGGACATGGTATTGTTTTGAATGACAGCTGTAATTTTTCTCTGCATCTGAATGGGAAATGAATTTTTGTACTAACTTGTAAAGTACTCTTTAATCAAATCTTGCCTCTATAAATTTACGAGATAATATGATATACCTGAAATATGTAGAAAGTATTTATATTGTCATAATTAACATTTGAAAGATTCTGTTATTGTACAGTCGTCCGTAAAGTTTTTGTAAACGACAATTGTGTGAGAATATTTTTATCTAAAAAAGTATAATTGATTTAAATAGTTATAATAGTATAAAAATTATTAAATTTTCACTATGACAAATAAAATGAGGAAATTTATTGAAAGGCATAGGGAATATTAAACTAGCGTATCATATGTAACTGCATGAAGAGTTTTCAGGATTTTATCACTTTAAGCTTAATTACTTTCTTTTTAAACATATTAAGTGGTACAATATATTTGAATGTCATATCTTTGAAGCTTAAGTTCTGAGTTGATTTGAAAAGTTAATATTCTTAATTGGTTAGTCTTCATAGTTTTAAGTACAAATGTTTTACTTGTGTTTTTACTCGTTTCAGCTGCATTTCAATTTGATATTGTTACACTTCCGTAACCAACGTATAAACCAGTATCATTTTTTCGTTCTCGAAAAATGTACTATGACTAGAAATAAAAATGATTTTAATGTGCAGTTTCTAGTATAACAATTTGTCTTTGTTACATGTTTATACATATTCTAAATTTAGAAACGAGATTTTTTTCTCTAAAGAAAAACCATTTTTTAAAAACCTAAATACATACTTATCTTTTCTCATTTGGTATTGTAAAAGTTTAAGCGAAGAAAGCCACAGAAATTTTAACGATGAGAAGGTAACTTTTGTACAGAAAGGTCCACGCGAGTCTGGTTTCAAAGGGCAATCTCATTATAAGCATTAAAAACTAAGAATGAAAGGAATCCGGAGCCACGTCATCATTAATTAATTCTGTAGGAACTGTTCATCCGTCACATTGCAGGATCATAGCATCAGCACCGCGTTTTATCTCGCGTGTGAAGATGTTTATCAATTTTTCATTACCGTATTTGTAAAATCATTCGCATCAACAAATCTCTTTCTGTCTGCAACGTGTAAAATTGATTATCAATGGTAGAAACTTTTACACATTTAATTCAATATTCTATGTATCTTGAGCGTAAAAAGCATTTAAAACTGTTTAATAAAATTTAAGAAAAATCAAGATTAACAATGGAAGAAACAAAAATCCAACTTGATATTTACGTACAGTTGAAAGCTCGTCGTCTGCGAATGTATCTACTCTCGAGGCGAAAAAATTAATAACTGCTCCGAGGCGTGTCTCACTTGCTGAGACCGCGTCTAATTAATCCATTCCACTGAGTGTTATCGTTGTTAAATGGTTTACTTCTCGTGTTCACACGATTTCTCTTCCTATTACAACGTATTGAAGCATGAAACACTTCTTTCTTTTTTTTAATCAAAAATTCAATTCCTCTCGAGCAAACCTGGTTCTTTAACCCTGCAATGGTATTATGGGGTTTTTCATGACTATAGCAATATTTCTGTACACCATTGTTCTAACTTCTTTGAAATATTTAGGGATTTCAATATTGAATTATGCACCCAAAAATGTTACGGCATTTATATATAAATAATTATATATTAAATTCGTTGATATAATACCTAAAAATGTTAAGGCATTTATATGTATAAATAATGATATATTTAATTCGTTGATATAATCATTAACAGACAGACACTCATTTTTTCTCTCGTACAACCAATTTCACATTATACACTTTCTGTTTCATTTATTATATTTCTTTCACATTTTAAAAGTCAAGACGTTTGGTCCAATCTTAGAAAAGTTATTTAGGTTTGAAGAGTGTCCGAATACTTTCGTGCGCTACTGTATCTTTGGTAATGAAATATAAGAGGGCTGCGAATTATAATTACTCAAACCTTTATAGATAAAACCAGACACTTGAACAATTTACAGAAAAATGTAATCATATTGGTTCTTGTATTATACAATGTAATTTACAAAAATTCTATCCCCTATAACGAAACTCTAAATTACAACGGACCTTTCAAAGTCATTGTAAAATTGAAAGTGAGGTCAACAGCTGCATCTAAACAATTAACAAGAACATCTAAGACAGATTAGGGGATGATTTAATCGGGAAGAATATTAGACTGCTTGTAGCGCAGACTGTAAGAAACATGTCCAACTCGCACAATGGGATGGTAAGGGTCGAAGAACAATAGTAGAAAATTTCTTTCTTCGGCTTTTCTAGTGTCCATATTTACTTGACCCGAGATTATGATCACGAGGCGAACTAGTCACATTCATGTTTTGTTCGAACCTTTGAATACTAATCAGACTCCTGATATTTATGTTTGACACGATATTACGACTACGAGCCTGACTCGCTACGTTTACATTTGCCCCGAAATTCTCGTCACGAGTCGGACTCGTCGATGTATGGCAAGGGGGGTTAACGGTAGTGTTAACGAGTGCTTCTTGTATATGCTCGTCGCATGCATTAAAGAGATAGTACGATTTCGCCTGTGAAAATAATTGATTATTCGTACTTGAAATAACTTGAAGAACCCTTGAATTTGTGTTCAATCGAGGTGTTTTGTAACCGGAGGGCTGGTGCTCTTGAGCTCCCTTCAAGAGCTGGTGCTCTTGAACCGACACCGAATTTAAACCCACGGTGGGTTAGGAAAGAAACTGATTTTATTTTAGTGGACTGCATACTCGGTTACTAATTATTTAACCGTTTGAGTCCCAGGGGGTATTGTAAAAGCATTGTCGAAGAATCCCAAACAGCGCAACCGCGTTTTCTCTAAATGAGTACGAAAAGACCCAAGCAGCGCGATGGCGCTTGTTTCATTTTATGTCGAGAAATACCAAGCGGCGCGATAGCGCTTTGTTTTATTTTATATCGATGAATCCCAATCGGAGCAATAGCGCTTCTTGTATGTGTTAGGTAACGTGATTCTCGTCTTTTAAATTCTTATTTTAAATTTATAAATGTTTCAAATTTTGTTCGATAAAAATGATTGAGGAGATAACAATGAAATGAAAATTTTTATTTTGTAATGTATTATTGCATTATTATAGTATTATTCAACGTATTGTAAAATGTACTATTTACATTAGAAGGAGCTGTGTGATGTACTTGCGTCAGTAAATCTGACCGCGCGACTTTGACAATCAGTAAAGCACCGTCAGTTGTCCACAATGCTCGAAATATGCTAGATTTTCTCGAAATAAAATCTCAACAGCGATCACGCTGTTTGGGACTCAAACGATTAAGGGACGGGCCCTTACTATGATGGTACAACTGGTGAGAATCCTTATCGACGCTCTCCTCGGTGGATTTATAACTAATTTACCTGTCGACTCGTTCTCGGTGAACTCCAGAAGAATTCTAAATCTACAAATTACATACAAGAGACACCTCCACGGTAGAGTCAGGCCTCCCACCCTCACAATGCGCCCTTAACGCATTTTCTCCTGGGAGTGGGACGACAACGTGCGTCAGGATGAACGGAAGTTTGGCAGTGTCCAGGACCCATTCGCAGGTACGTCCCCAGGCTCGTTGCGAGCCGGAAACGGGTGACGACCAGGCCCTGGTTCATGGTGGGGACCAAGGGTATGTGTCCCTCCCATTGGCGCAGAGTCAATCGAGGGTTCGTCGTTTCGATTTGAGATGATCACATACACTCCGCGACAAAAAGATGGCACACCCGTAAAATATTGCTATTTCTGAAAACTGTGATGAAATTGATATGTTTCTTTCCGTATATGTACTTTGGTGGAGCTTCAAGGCTACTTACACCGGCGGATTTAAGCGCAGGTTGCAGATTCTAGTCTAAATGTAAAAATCGGGGATCACCGACGCGACAAAATGATGGCACAGTCTTAAAATTCTTCCTCTACAGTTGACACTAGACCGTCAGACTGTTTGTATCGTGTACTGTGTGACTGTGCATTCAATATTTTGTATGTTTCTTATTATCTTCTATTGAAATTACACTATGGGTAGTGGAAAATCTTTATCGGATGCAGAAATAAAAACGATTTCGACATTGTATAAAGAGAATTACTCAGTTTCGAAAATTGCACGTATTATACATCAGAGCAGAAAAGTAGTATATAATTTATTAAAAAATCCCAAAAGATACGGTACAAAAAAGAGTTCCGGTCGACCGAAAGCAATAAGCAATTGCGGAAAACGTGCAATTTTAAAAGAAGCTTCGAATTCTTCGAGAACAGCACGAGAAATTGCTAAAGCAGCTGGCGTACATACAAATATACGAAATGTGCAAAGGATAATAAAAGAATGTCCGCGCTTAGTTCGAATGAAGTTGAGAAAAAAACCACTTTTAACCGCTCAACATAAATCAGAGCATCTGAAATTTGCACAAGAACATATACATTGGAGAAAAAAGTGGCGTTGTATTATTTTTAGTGACGAAAAAAGGTTTAATCTACCAGGTGTATGCATAAGTTCTTTCCGGTTTGACTAAGAGGTGGCGCCAGTGAAAAGTACGCAGCGTATTAATTTGACACATATACCATTTTGTTCGTCTAACATAAAACTACAAACACACATAAGTTGAGTCTGCCAAGAACTGGCGTCTTTGTTTTATCGTTCAGTAATCATGTCGAGTTTTGTGCCTGAAAAAGAACATTTGCGGCACGCATTGCTTTTCTTATTTCATCAAAAGAAAAAGGCTGTCGAAAGTCATCGTTTGTTGGTAGAAACATATGGTGAACACGCTCCATCGATTAGAACATGTGAGACATGGTTTCGACAATTTAAAAGTGGTGATTTCAATGTGAAAGACAGTGAGCGCTCTGGTAGACCACAAAAATGCGAAGACGAGCAATTGCAGGAGTTATTGGATGATGACCCAACTCAAACTCAGCGGCAATTAGCAGAAGCATTACAAGTATCACAAGAAACAATCAGCAGACGTTTACGAGCAATGGGAAAGATCAACAAACTCGGTAAATGGGTCCCACACAATTTGAATGAACGTCAAATGGAAAATCGCAAAGTCACTTGTGAAATGCTGCTTCAACGCTACGAAAGGAAATCCTTTTTGTATCGAATTGTGACGGGTGACGAAAAATGGATTTATTTTGAAAACCCAAAGCGGAAAAAATCATGGCTTTCACATGGCGAAGCCGGTCCATCAACACCAAGACCAGATCGCTTCGGCAAGAAGACCATGCTCTGTGTCTGGTGGGATCAGACCGGTATTGTGTATTATGAACTTTTGAAACCCGGAGAAACTGTTAATACACAACGCTATCGCCAACAAATGATTAATTTAAACGACGCATTAATTGAAAGACGACCGGAATGGGCCAAAAGACATGGCAAAGTGATTTTGTTACACGACAATGCGCCGTCTCACACAGCAAAACAAGTGAAAGACACTATGAAATCGCTTGGATGGGACATCCTACCACACCCGCCGTACTCCCCAGACCTGGCACCATCTGACTATCACCTCTTCGCGTCAATGGGGCACGCGCTCGCAGAGCAGCACTTCAGCAATTTCGAGGAAGTTGGAAAATGGCTCGACGAATGGTTTGCCGCAAAAGACAAGCAGTTTTTCTGGCATGATATTCATAAATTACCTGAAAGATGGACGAAATGTGTAGAAGCCGATGGCCAATATTTTGAATAAAAAAAAAATTCATTTCCCTTGAAAATTACGTGTTCTTTTTGATCAAAAAACCGGAAAAAACTTATGCATACACCTAGTAGATGGGCCGGATGGTTTCGCACACTATTTTCACGATCTGCTGAAAGAACAAAGAATATTAAGCCGCAGACACATGGATGGCGGAGGAGTAATGCTTTGGGCCGGAATTGGATATCGAGGAGTTGCTGAGATAAAGTTTATAAAGAAAACTATGAATAGCAAAATTTATATAGATTTGATAGACCAGCAATTATCTAAATTCGGACAGACAATCTCCGGGGAAAATTTTATATTTCAACAGGATAATGCAAGTGTGCATACTGCAAGATGCGTTAAGCGATACATTGAACAAAATAAAATTAGTGTTTTAACGTGATCAGCGAGATCGCCACATCTCAACATCATTGAAAATTGTTGGGCACAATTAGCAAGGCATGTTTACGAAGGCGGAAGACAATTTCAAAGCCTTGCAGAATTAAAAACATGCATAGAAGAAACATGGACAAAAATACGGCCAAAATATATTAAAAAACTATATAAGTCACTTCCGAAACGTATGTTGTCTGTTCTGGAAAATAAGGGAGGCCACACAAAGTATTAAACATAATGTTACATATTTTATGTACGTAAATCACGTATTTTTTTGTATATGTGCCATCATTTTGTCGCACCGATTTTTTGTTATTTTTGTTTCCATAAACAAACGGACATTTTCTTTAATTTTATTGTTTGTAACGTAGTTTATTTTGTAATAAAAATGTCTAAGTACCAAGAAAGACTAAATTTATTATGTCTAAATGATGAAAACATTGAATTTTCGTAGTGTGCCATCTTTCTATCGCGGAGTGTACCTGAAATCCTCCTGCTCCACCTCCTCGTGGTGGTTCCTGGGGGTGCACCTCGGTTTGCACCGCTAACGGAGCAGGGGGTGTTGTGAGAGGTGAGAAGAAGAATGAAGAATAATAACAAATAAATAAATGACAGAAAGGAACTTGTATGAATAGAAGAAAGCTAGATGAAGGACGGAGAGAGAGGACAAATGAATAAATAGACAGAAAGGAACATAGATAAATAGAAGACAGATAGAGAGAAGACAGATAGACAGAAGACAGATAGACAGAAGACACAAGACAGAAGACAGATAGGCAGAAGAAAGATGGACAGAAAACAGATAGTGGAAGGACGAAGAGAGAGGAGGAAATAAATAGATAGACAGAAAGGAACATAGATAAACAGAAGGCAGAAAGGAACATAGATAAATAGAAGACAGATAGACAGAAGACAGAAGACAGAAGACAGAAGACAGAAGACAGAAGACAGAAGACAGAAGACAGATAGACAGAAGAAAGTTGGACAGAAGACAGATAGTGGAAGGACGAAGAGAGAGGAGGAGCAAATAAATAGATAGACAGAAAGGAACATAGATATACAGGAGACAGATACAGGAAAAACGATCAGAGAGGTAAGAACTTCTCAGGAGGGCAGTGGACGATATAACACTGCCGCTTGAATGCGAAAAGCGGGACAGGCGAGCGGTGTGTCGACACAAATGACAGACTTGGGGCGGCAACTTTCCGGGGTTAGGGGTTTTAGTGGGTAGTACCCCTTCCGGGGTGAGCCCTCCTTAACAACACAAAAAAAGGCCCTGATTCATGGTACGGGAGGCCTCGAGTTAGACAAAGAGGCCCAATCCTTGCAAGTATTGCAGCCCGTCTTCGTTCCAGGCACATTTAGCCGGTCAAATGTGCTGGACGATGTCTTTCGCCTAACGGTCATTTCGACCATGCCATGAATGCCTCTAAAGGGAACGCAGTGTTCCCGATCACGAAGATACTTATCTCCGTTCCCGAATTTCTATTCTATTCTACTATTTGGCAACTAAAAAGAAATTGTGAAGAGGGATGAAGAGGAGCGTGGTAGTGAGGGATGCATAGGGATGAAAGAAGAGAAGAGCGAGAGGAAAAGAGAGTGAGAGTAGGGGAGAGAGGGATCCTGTTCGAAGTGACACTTTTGTCTGCGAACTAATCGATCAAGGACCGGTTAATAGGCAGCGACAGATTCGATCGCAAATTACCTCGGTGTTTCTCGGGCTCGTGTTCGACGATGAAGGCAGGGACAGCGGTGACCATTTGGTAATCGGCCTCGGCGACATCTCGCTCCTGCTCCGGCTTGGCAGCGAGCAACGCTTGCATCGCGGTCGCATCGCCGCAACTTCTTCGGGTATACTTGGTTCTCGAAACCCTTAACAGGGCAGCCGAGCTGAGACTTTGACAGTTGTCACGCGACGTCGACGTCCCCGGCGGCTCATCTAAGGTCGACGGGCTCGACAACGAAAGAGCAACATCATCGGCGCTGTGGCGCCTCGACTTCGATAGCCGCTTAAACATCGCTCCACCTACAATTAAATCAATTTACAAAAATATTAGCAACAGCTTTATCTTAGCAAATAGAAATATAATAGATTCTCGAGATTCGAACGATTTTAACTTGTTAAAATCAAATTATCAATTATCAATTAATATTAACTTTTAATTTGTTGATCGCTCACGAGTTAACTCGTGTCCTCATGCCCAAAAACATTTTTGCATATAATCAATATTTTAGGAAATTATAAATTATAACCTGGGAAATCAAGTTTTTCGACCGATATCTATCCCTCTCAGAAAGTATCAGTTTGGGGGTTGTCGGATTTTCTCGATATGCACATTTTCCGTAATTTCATTCCGATCGACCTGAAAATTGCCATGGACTCTGACCGCACGTCTAGAAACGTGTATACAAAATTACAAAGCAATCGGGGACCTGAAATTTTTTCCCCAATTTTTCGCGATTTTCGACAGGTAGGGGGGTCGTCCCTTCACTAGTTGGCGATATTTGGCAATCTTTGAAGTCGTGCCCCGACCAAACTATTACAGCTATCGACATGGTTCAAACGCGAAAATCTTCCCCAAACCTTCCTCTTTAAGAAGAGTCCTCATTTTCTAGGCTAGCGTTTCAGGGGACTTCAGGAAGCTTAATTTTATCAACCCCATTTTTCCCATTTTCGCGATTTCGAACGCCTCGAAATTTTCAAAGTTGCACCACAGCCGTAATTTTATTCCACCATTTCCACCCTGTATATAGTTATTTTCACTCCTTTCTTACGCGAGTTCTTTCACTTAAATACAAATACCTCAACATATATCACAACCTGTGTGTTTTGCTAGTAAAACTCGTCGAGTTATGTCGCCTTTACTATAAAAACAAATTTCAAGCATGACAGAACGCAACAGTGAAGAATTTATTGAAGTTAATTTATTGTATATTGTTACACTTCTACATCCAATTACGAAATAATAGTAAATTGTGGCGACATGAGGTAAATTCTGAGAAAAATTCCCTGTCAACAATCTGTTAAATTCGAACAGAAATGTCTGCCTGTATACCCCGCAATGATATGTATACACTGCATGACAAAAGGATAGCAAATCTTTCATATTTACATATTTTCAAAAATTGTATGCAATGTTCCAAAGTTTAGTGTATCATATTATTACGGCGGTTGTCCATATGGAGTCGTCATAATGGTGAACAACCCTTAAGAAAATAAAAGAATGTTGTACCGACAGACAATCGAGTGCAGTCGAAGTTTGCCTGTCGAACTGATTGCACAGCAAATTCGATCACATTTACTCAAATTGTGCTTTCGTTGTAAATAGTTATCGATTTGTAATAGTTATTGTATTTTACGTTCTGCTAAAGATCTATCGTTGCGAGATTTTCCTAACTTTTCGTACCCTGTAACACGGTGCGCCGGAAAACATTGAACTAGCCGTCTAATATTAAGTTGGCCGATGGCATTGGTAAAGATCGAAGAAAAGTTGCGAATCGCTCATCGCATACTCAGATATCGAGAATCGCCACCCGTTTTGCGTCTTACAAACGCAATCGCGCTAACAAGAACTTATGACTCCGTTCGAATATGTGACCGCGAGGAACGGGACGTTACACTACTTGTTTCGATCGATGTCACATGGCCTGTTTGAGCAACACTTCGCATCATATGAAGATACCACAAATTGGATCGATTCATGAATAGCGTCAAAAGATGAAGCGTTCTTCGACGCGGTATCTGGATGCTGCCAGAAAGGTGGGAAAAAGTAGTGGCTAGCAATGGACAACACTTTGAATAAAGCACAAGATACCGTTCTTTCGCAATAAATGAATGCCCAATTGAAGACGAAAAACGACGGAGAGTTATTTGTACTCCCATCTCATAATCGTAACATAATTTCCATCATTATCAATGACAGTTTGCCATTTTTCCAGCAAATTTTCGATTCCCTTCTTTTAGAAATCCAGAGTCCGCAAAGCAAAATGTGACTTAAGGTGCCTACACTTCGAGTCCCGTCAGAGAGGCCAGCAGCAAACCTCCTGAATCAACGTTGACATTTCTTCACCTGCAATGCATCTCTATAAATATTGAAAATTTTCTTCGATGTAACCGTTGCATTAAATTCCGCATGAAAATGAAAAAGTATGGAACGACGAATATGATGCTCGGAAGGTACGAACGCCGCCATTTTATTACAGAGCAGTAAAAAATGTATACTCCTTAGAATATTTAGAACACAGGTTGGTGTACTGAAAACTGTAAAAGATTACGTGTTTCCTCTTCAATGATCGGTACAGAACTAAGGGCAAAGAACTTATTTCCAAATAATTTATTACGTATGGATACTCCTAACATTTGTTGTAGAATAAATATGTTCCATCGTCAGTTAAGCAGAGTATGTTTAGGAGTTATAAGATTTAACAACATTAACAAATTTTCCTCTGTACATGTATGTACGCAATGGCTTTGTGCTAAGCTCGTACTGTCCGCGTCTTGTAACGTGCTACTCGAGACAGAACAGGGACAAGAGAAGAGAAGATCAACTGCACGCGATGCGGTACACCGGAAGTAGTGGTGGTAATCTTCTCAGCAAATAACGAGAATGCGTGTGACTTAACGGTGTGCACCTGACCAATCACATCGCTTCTTTGCGAATTCCTTCAATGTTCCTCGTTATGAGATACGAACAAAATAATTACTTGCAAAGTGCTTTACCCTAACAAGATGGAAACAGTATTATTTTGTATAAGAATTAACTATGACTCACTGAAAGGCGTTAGATCTGAGGCGGTCCGGTCGAATTCTTCTTTTAAGTTAAAAAAATTTTCAAAATTACATTCCAAATAGCACAAAGGCTACCTTATGTAATCTTATGTAAATCTCAAATTTTTTTGACAACGCGAGTTTGAGATGATTCCCTACAATCCGTTTAGATGATAGGGATGATACTTTGTTAAATGACTGGAGAGATATTCGCAACAAACGTGAATTCTATACGTTTGTATACCTTTAAGTGAGGTATACAGGGTGAGTCACCAAACGTTTGCGCCTCAAATATCTTTGTTGTTTCTAACGATATGTAAAATATGGTAAGGACAAAGTTGAATGGTGTAATGGGGCTGACATGATACTATAAAAAAATTTTTGTTTTTATGTCATTTTTTTTAGAGATATCAAGGTCACCATGACTTTTCTAAATGGAACCACCATTTTTAAACACCTACAATGATAGTCCCTTTCATTAGGAATTCAGTGACTATATTATTCCAAGGTCATTCAAGGTAAAGGTTGTATAAATTCACAATTACTGAATTAATTACTTTAAAAGATTGAAAAGTGGTCCGTAGCATTAAATTAAACGATACAGAAAAGGAAATAATCTTAAATTTAAAAGTTTTAAATTTTAAGTTTTAAAATTTTATATTTTTAGAAAAATATAAAAATAATAAAAATATGTTGGAATATAATGAACATTTTTTAACGAACAAGCAAAAAGAAAAGCAGAAGTGAACCCTGTACTGTTAGTAGTCGTAATATGCGGAAGATATTAAGAATCGCATTAAATTTTAGTATAACAGCACGTCAAATAGCAGCGTCATTTTCAACAGTCCTGTACTATTAAACGCAGGAAACTTAAGCAAAACCCACCGCTAACAAAAATAAACATATAATACATCGAGTAGCGTTTACACGAGAACATATTAATTCAAGAATAAGATGGTAAAAAGTCTCGTTTACGAACGAGGAAAAGTTTGCGCTCGATGAACCATATAAAGGATGTCCCAAAATTAACGCAAGATTTGAATTTGCCGCCATTTTTGCAGTAAATTTTTGGCAACCCTAAAAGAAGAACAATTTGACAGCTGAGAGTTTAGGGTTAGCAAAAATGGAGCGTTATACGATGCAACAACGTGTCTTCATTATTGAATAATATTTAAAAAATAATGAAAGTTTGGCGGCTGCAGTTCGAAAATTTTATACAAAATATGGTCAAAATAGTGTTTTAACCTCGTCAACTGTGAAAAGATCATCATTGACCACTGAGTCCTGAATAGAAAGCTGTCTACTGATTTTGAGCTGCTGTAACTTTGTGAAAAAGAATCTGTGAATGATGGAACTAGGCTCGTTTAATAGGGTGAAGCATGTAGAAAGGTTAGGAAACCTTGTTGCAATTTATAGTAATTTTTCCCACTCATAGATTGCAGTTTTTGCATCTTTGACCACTGAGTCCTGAATAAAAGGCTGTCTACTGACTTTGAGCTACTGCAACGTCGTGAAAAAGAATCAGAAAATAATGAAACTAGGCTTGTTTTATAGAGCAAAGCATGTAGGAATGTTAGGAAACCTTGTTGCAATTTATAATAATTTTTTGCCATTCATAAATTTGTAGTATTTCCATCTTCGATCATTGCACTTCGAATAGAAAACTGTCTACCGACCCTGAGCTACTGCAACTTCGTCAAAGAAAATTTGAGAATGATCTAACTAGGCTCACGTTGTAGAATTAGAGACGAGAGGAAGAAGATACACGTTGTTAACGAACAACAAAAAATTTGTTTCTTTTGCAAATGTCCAATTATTTTGTGGCACCCGTTTTTACATAAATCAGTATACATATATCTTTTAAAATAGTATAAGAAGTAGCAGGAATATTTAAAAAAACTAGTATTGTTTATATATTTATATGTAAAATTGCAACAGATAGTAAAGGGTTTTCAAAATTATTATTTTTTTCAAACGATGTTTTAAATGAAAACATGTGTTTCTTCCTTCTGACTTATTTTTTCATATCGAATTACCACGCGACTACCAGTACCACGATGCTTGGTACACTTTGTATTGCTGGATTGTACAATTTCACAATTATGAAACTCCCTTCGAATTTGCTATTTATTATTCGATTTTATATTTCAGTACTATGAAACACAGTATTATAAAATTCTCTTCTAATTCTCTAATTATGATTCGATTTTAGTTTTCAGTACCATGCAATTCAGTGTTATGAAGCTCCCTTCGAATTTTTTATTTATGATTCGATTTTATTTTTCAGTACTATGAAACTCAGTATTATGAAACTCTCTTCGAATTCTCTAATTATGATTCGATTTTAGTTTTCAGTACTATTTCACGCGCAATTTATAGCACTTCATGAACTTCGCAATGTGCGCAACAAATACGTTAGCGTTCTGTCAGATAAATTTCATCGTTGCAACTTCGCTCGGTCAGTGATTTATGTCGAGTTCATCGTTGCTCCTTCGAACCGCAAAAAGCAAAGAAGTATCGGCTACGTGAACCGTCCAGGAGGATTGAACGGTAAATCGTACTTGGAAACTTGTGGATCGAAGCGCAGATTGGGCTGCTACGTTATAACGAATACGGGGGCATCTGCGTTTGCGTTTTTCAGACTGTCGGTTTTTAGAGCCGAGCTAAATTTCAAGGGGCATCTCCAAGCACCTTTTCTTCCCCTGATACACATTCCGAGCCGAAGAATTTGACCCGCAATCGAAGCACGATGAACGTGACAGTTAGTTGAATCGGAATGGGACAAAAATCAAGCTGTATTTAGGGTTCTGTTAAGGTTTTCGAGGGCGAATCGTGTTCCCGTTCCTTGGTCATAATAAGTCGAAGCACGAAGTAGCGTTTCTTTTCGTTTGCCTTATTAGAACGTCGATGTTTACTGCATGGTCCGTAATTAATCTTGTACAACTGAAAGATCCCGATACATGTAATGAGATGTGTACTATTATCAAAGCAGTGAAATTTCCATTCAAATTTTCGAATCTTTTAGAACATATGAGCCGTTTATTTTGAAAGTGGCGTAAGTCCCATTGTAAGAGTTTCAAATAGGTATGGAAAATAATTATGCAATAAAATTTCATGAGATCCCAGCTTTATGTTTAATTATCAAAGTAACAGTTGAATTATCAATGTGCAATGAATTTGTTTTAAACAACGGAACAGTGCTTGTCCACAGAAAATGCGATTTTTAAAAGGCTAAAAAATACTGACGTTGAAAGAGTAAATTGGTTTAAAGTATGTTGCATGAGATTTTTGAGAAGCGATTCATATAAGTTATTCTATGAAACGACAATGAACGAAGATGCACCATTCAAAACATTGGATTTACTACCGTAACGGGGAAAACGGAAAAACTTTAATAATATCCAGTTGGCATCACTATACAAAAAACCGAAACCACTCACAAACCTAAAATATAAGGACTTAATGGATTTAATACATTATATACCACCTGCACACCACAGTTATTTTAAATCCCTCCCGCGTACACAAACTGGAGAAGACTGAATAATAATTAATAAAACTATATTAATTTTAATGTAAAAATTATTTAACAAAGAATGAAAGTTGAATATTTTTTTGATTTTATAACATAAAAGTGTATACTTTTATTTTAATTTCAAGGGAAATTTACTTTTCCTATGGACTTGTGCTTTCCTAAGAATTGAAAACGTCGTTTCATTGATTTTGAAAATGGCGTAAGTCCATTCATAGCCATCAAAAACATATTATTTCTTCAATAATGTTAATTATGCTAATTGAGATGATAAATTGGACACTTTTAGAAACCCAAAAACATTATTCTATTATGTTATCTTGCTGGATGTATATTTTTGTTAATCTCGAAGAAAATAAAATTTAGTTTTCACGAAATCTTTTCTACAAATACCCAAGGATATTTAGTAATCATTTTCTCCGCTTAAAATTTATAACTGAAGTTTACGCACACAGTTTTATTTGAAATTGGTCGCTGTACGAATACTTTCCACACCGACTGTAGGTAGACAATATTTTGGCTAAACCAAGTTCCACTACAATAACGATATTTCTATTTTACATTTTCCAAGTTTGATTTTACCAATGTTCCTTCGCCTGAGGCTGACTCACGAAATTATTGTTCCAATATTTTTCCACTGAATCAGTATAAATAGTGACGCTGCTTCATTTACGAAAGAGATCGCTTAGCAGGATGACGGCACAGAGGGGAGCAATAACTTTTTCTTGGATCATTTGCTTGTTCCGCACCAATCCTTTCTCCAGCCTGGTGTGTGCACCCGTACAAGCTTCGTCATAAACGTAGAGAACATGAACCTATTCAATGAACTTCGAAGGTCGTGTCGAATGCAACGACCCGAATGCCGGCTCGATGTAGAGCCACGCAACCGGCGATCGCAGAAACATTAATGTTTCTTCGTTGCACGCCATTCTAATTAGGCTATCGTAAACGTTAGAATCGAAGGAGGGTCGAAGACGGCGCGCATTCACCGGAATCTCGGTCTCTGTGCGCTTACTCGCACTGTGCCGGCGTGTTTCTTTACGGACAGGTATTTCGAATGATTCAGATTTTGCCGTGATTCTATAGTGCTATAAATAATTACGTATATTCATAGTTACCTTTCATTAGTATGCATTTGTTTCAATTAGATATATTGTTGCGACGGCAACACCGAAGGTTATAAGTGCCTAAGCCTGTCTTCGAAAATTTGCAACGCATAAACGAAAAGCGGGCAAGAAAGTACAAAATTCGACACGCGCCACACGCGGACAGTTTTACCCCGTCGAACGGACACAACGTGCGACCCACTTGAAGACACGAAAACCAGGCAACCCTGCAATAAATCACGATAATCCCTCATTGATCGTTTCCCACTCCAATTGGTTTCTACAACCAATTAAAAAACGCTACATTGATTCTGATTGGTGCGCTTACATGAACCATGTTTTGTATAAATACTGCACACTTTTCTAGGATATACAAGAATTAAGCAGCATGTACTACAATGCACCATAATAGTCCAGAATATACAAAAATATACTAGAATATAGCAGAATATATTAGAATAAGGCAGAATATACCAACATGTGACATAACATAACAGAATATACAAGAATATACTAGAATATAGCGGAATATACTAGAATACAGCAGAATCTACCAACATATGACATAACATACTAGAATACACAATAATATACAAGAGTGCACTATGATATACAAAAATTGACTAGAATGTACTAAAATACACCACAATATATCTGATAATACAACATTATACTAGAATGTATCAGAATATACTAGAACAAAGCAGAATATACCAACATATGACATAACATACCAGAATATACAAGAATATAATAGGATGTACCAGGACATACAATAATATATTAAAATGCTCCAGGAGATACAAGAATTGATTAGAATGTACTAGAATGCACCATAATATTCCAGAATATACCAAAATATACTAGAATATCCCAGAATATATTAGCATAAAGCAGAACATTTCAATCGTCACTGAAACAACATCAACTCAACTAAACCGCTCGTTTGTAAATCCGTATTATTTTCGTAAGAAAAACTAGTAAGTCGGAATTATTAAACTCAGTTCTGCATACTAACAAGTCGTGTGTCTTTATAATATTATTTGCATCACCCCTAAATATCGAGCCTTGTTAAGTTAAGTGCTCGAAGCGCAAGGATAAATATAAAACGTTCTTACAAAACGATTTACTATTCGTGCGCTCAAAACAATCTCGAAATCGCGAATAAGACTAACACGGAAATCGCGAAGAAGACTAACACGGAAATCGCAAACAAGACAAACAAGAAATCGCAACTAGACGAATACAGACACCGCGAACAGAACAAAACTCGAAAAATAGAAATCACGAACAATCCGAAGTGAAAATAAAGAAAATCGCAACCACTATAATCGTGTAGTTATTACGCGACCCAAGTGCTCAGCGACATTCCTTGTACGCTGAGAAGAAGGTATCACAGAATTGACACCTTCGCATACAACAATTTTGATTACGCGTCTTAATCTTGAAAACTGAGTTTGTAGTTACTATAAAGTAAACTGGATGTAATCAACTTGAAAGATAATAGCGAAATTCTGCTATAAAACGTCGCCTACCTCTGGCAATGATAATAATGATATATGTTGTATGCGAAGGTGTCACTTCTGTGATACCTTCTTCTCAGCGTACAAGGAATGTCGCTGAGCACCTGAGTCGTGTAATAACTACACGATTATAGTGGTTGCGATTTTAACTTCAGAATGTTCGCGATTTCTATGTTTCGAGTTCTGTTCTGTTCGCGGTGTCTGTATTCGTCTGTTTGCGATTTCTTCCGAATTATTTTCTTTGCGATTTTTAGATTGTCTCTTTGCGATTTTTAGATGGTCTCTTTGCGATTTTGAGATTGTCTCTTTGCAATGTCGTGATTGTGTCTTTGTGATTTCTAGATTTTCTCTTTGTGATTTCTAGATTGTCTCTTTGCAATTTCGTGATTGTCTCTTTGCGATTTCGTGATTGTCTCTTTGTGATTTGTAGATTGTCTCATGAATCTTGTTGCGTTCTATTCGTCGTCACCTCGGTTTGGTCGTGATTGGTTGAGGGTAGTTTGAGGTGGAGGAATGTAGCGTTTTTTAATTGGTTTTAGAAATGATGGAAGGAGTGTGCTTGAAGGCGTGTACGTGAAGGAGTATACCTGAAGGAGGAGGAAACGGTCAATGAGAGATTATCGTGATTTATTGCAGAGTTGTCTGGTTTTCGTGTCTTTTGCGGTGCGTGTCGAATTTCGTACTTTCTTGCCTGAATTTCGTGTATGCCTTACAAATTTCCGAAGACAGGATTAGGCACGTACAACCTTTGGTATTGCCGTCGCAATAGTACAATTGCGGGGTGTGTTGCGTGACACTGTCCGTCTACGCAACCATCAGAAGCGCAAACTTTATAGGCTGTTGTTACCTGAAAGTCGTGTAGTGAATATATTGCAATAAAATTGTTTAAACCAATTTGTTCCCCTAATTTTTTTGGATCAAAAACAAAAATTCGGCTCATAGAGGGTTAACTTGTATATCCCCGCAGCTAGTCATAGCGCCCGTTTTACCAACAGAGTTTTTCGTTGGCCCACTCGCGCCTACCAGGGAAGGAAGAAATCCCGGAAAGGATACGGAGGACAGGTTTTACAGTCCGCGACAGTAGAATAGCACACCCCGTAAAATTTGTTAATTCTTATTTATTAAAGTATAAAAATATAATTTTGAATATGTAGACAGGTACACATAAGTGTTGAACACCAAATAGCGCTAAATTTCTATATACAAGGATGGTCCTTTTTGTTTCATCTGCAAAAATGTATATATCTTGATAAACCGGTGCGACAAAATAATAGCACATTATTGCAATTAATTAACATTTATGCATACATACGACAGGAACTCAATATTTAATATTTTGTAGAGCCTCCAGAGTTTTTTATAACCGAAATTATTCGCTTTGGAATCGACTTGAATAATTTTGTAATCCTTTTCTGCTTCATTCGTTCCCATTCGAGTGCAATGCACTCTTTTAATTCGTTTACGTTATTAAACTGTTTCCCTTTAGCATAAACTGTTCTAGCAAGGTCTCCTCAACAGTTTTCTATAATATTCAAGTCAGGGGAACGAGCTGGCCATTGCAAGACTTGAATATTTTCCGTCTCGAAGAATGCTTTCACAACCTTTGCGGTGTGACCCGCTGCATTATCCTGCTGGAATATGTGTTTTTCCCCAGAAATTCTGGTTGCGTGTGTGGTTATTTGTTCACGGATTAACATTAGATATTTCACGCTGTTCATTTTTCCACTGATAAAATTAATATCCGTCTTTCCATGGTAGCCGATACCGGCCCACACCATGACTCCTCCGCCACCCATCTGGCGACGGATCAAAAACATTTTTTCTTTACATAAGTCGTGGTAATAATAACTCCACCCGTCAGGTCCATCGAGACTAAACTTCTTTTCGTCGGTGAACATGACTTTTCTCCACTTCTTCTTCCAGTGAGCATGTTGCTCTGCGAACTGCAGCCTTGCCTTCTTATGCGCTTCGGTTAGAGGCGGTTTTTTTTTAAGCTTCGCTGCAGGTGCTTAGATCTTTGCAGGACACATTGCACATTTCTGACGTTTGTTTGTACGCCTGCTGCTTCAGCAATCTGCCTGGTAGTCATTGGTGCATTCGATGCTGCCCTTAGAATAGCACGTTTCTCTCGTGCTGATAGTGCCGCAGGTCGTCCAGGACGTTTTGTATTACCGTATTTCTCGGGGTTTTTCAAATGATTCATGACAACCTTCCGGCTTCTATGAATTACTTTCGCAATCTTTGAAATAGAAACATTTTCTTTAGATAGTGTCATAATTGTTTTCATTTCACTATCTGTTAACTTCTTTCCACGACTCATTTTTTTAGAAGTTTTCCGCAATAATTCAACACACTATATATCAAATACTTAGCCACCTTCCTTTGCTCGTGTTCAACTGAGAAGTGAGAGTGTAGCATGTGTGCTATTATTTTGTCGGATTACGTTTCCATGAAATCTACCAAAACAACGATTCTAAGAATTTAGGGGCAGTGTTTACGTGTCAAAGTCACTAAGATGGATAAATAAGAAGTAACTCAAGAAGCATATGGATTGAACGCTCTCATTTCTGTTGTATTTTTAAAATACTACGAAATTTAGAAGGTGTGCTATTCTATTGTCGCGGACTGTATCAGGGATGCAAGTCATCCCTGTAGCTCATATCATTATTATGTATATCGATTCGTCTCTATTGGAAAAACCTATATAACGAAATTTCAATGATATTGTAACAAATTAATTAACAATATCTAAGATGCCATAGGAGCAATGTATACTAAGAATTCAGTGTCTAAGATGCCATAGGAGTAATGTATAAGAACGAATGGGTCTAGACTGCGTACAGAATGAGACTAGAATAGAACTGAGTGTAATGAGAGGCTGAGATTAGAATGAGTTTAGACTGAGAACGGAGGGCAGCAAGTTAGCTCTGATAAAGACTCTGCTCCCTTCCTTTTTCACAAGTTTTCCCGTCTTTCTAAGACGTGGGTGGGCTAACGAAAAATCTATGGACGGGCTCTACGATTCGCTGGGGGCCTGTAGAAGGCAAGAAGATCGGAAACAGATAGTGGGGATGATCGCGACATTTTGGGGGTAGCCACATTTGGTAACCCAGGAAATGCACCCTTATCTGTTTGTAATTTTACCCTAAGTGTGGTAAAAACTCGAACCTATCCAACATATTAGAGCATTCGCAGCCATAGTGTTGAGCATTTGGATTAGCAGCGAATCATTAGCCAATCGTTGACCTTTGACGATCTCGAATAACCTTGAATCGTAAGTCACTTGTCCTAAAATGTCCCATTAGATGACACATAGAAGAGTATATTATTTCAATTTAATCCTTAGAACGCGAATGGCGGCTCTAAGGCGTCACTAAAAATTACCATATTATTATTTAAACAACTCTTACATAGTTACGTTTGCAGTTAAGAAGTCGATAAAAATTTTAATGTTAGAAGTACGAGTAATAGTAATTAACTTCATATATACAAAAGGAAATGAACTATGTACAATGAAGCTATTGGAGGTGAAAGGATTGTTTCGATTTTTTAACGGGATTGCTTCGAGTGCAAAGGGTTCAAAGCAGAGTTCACCTTCGTAGATTCTCTCGGCGACTACCTACAAATATTTATAAAGTTGGAATTCAATTTTGAAACCAGGCAAGTTTCGTCTGATACATTTTTTCTATCATCATCAGCAATAGAATTTTTTAAATGGCCTATTTTAGATTCCTCATCCTGCATACCTCTGAAAGCTCGTCTGTATAAAATGTGCAACTCCATTTTTATCATTGTTCATGGATAAAAATCGAAAAAGTTGCACGGAAGATTAGTCACCGGTACCGCCATATTGAAGTTCCTAGAGGTGTTGATATCAGCAATATTCCACGACAATAGCAGTGAAAACGAGTGAAAAAACGGTGGTCAAGAACAAGCGGCAAAGCCGCGGCCAGTGAAACGTCCCATGTAACGCTGCGATTACACCGATCTTGGGATATTATTTTCGAACGGCGCGGTAGCGCAGCCACGTGGAGAGCAATTAACTTCTTTCTCGCAGCCGACTACGAAGGTCGCTCGCTATTATTTATTTTCCCTTGCCAAGGTTCTCCAGTTGTTCGGGCGACGTGCTACCCAGTGGCTGGAACCTGAAATTCTATGCACTAGGAGTGGAATAAGTTCAATATACAACACGGATTATAATTTCGGATGTCACGAGGTAAAGTATTAGGTAAATCGGAAAGTTCCGTCCATTTTTTTACAAAAAGTAAAGCTTTATTCATGAAAGAAAATGAAAAAGTACGTTAATCAAAATATTGTCCATCGTTAGCGATGACTTTTTCCCATCTTTCGGGCAGCGAGCGAATTCCGCGTCGAAAGAATGATTCATCTTTGGAGGTTATCCAGGCGGAGATCCATTTTTCGAGATCTTTGTACGAATTAAATCGTTCTTCAGCAAGTGCGTGTGCCATTGACCGAAACAAGTGGTAGTCACATGGGGCACAGTCTGGTGAATAAGCCGTATGTGGTAGCACTTCCCAGCGAAGTGCTTCTATCGTTTCCTTGACAATTTTTGAGACGTGAGGCCGAGCATTGTCATGCAGCAAAATCACCTTACACTGTCTCGTTTCATATTGTGGTCGTTTTTCGTGCAATGCTCGACTCAAACGGATAATTTGTTGTCGGTAGAGATCTCCTGTGACTGTTTGACCAGTTTTTAGCAGTTCATAGTATACCACACCTTCCTGATCCCACCAAATGCAGAGTAAAGCCTTTTTTCCGTGGATATTCCGCTTTGGCGTCGATGTTGAGGGTTGGCCAGGATCACAAATGGTTTTTCGACGTTTAGGATTGTCAAAATAAATCCATTTTTCATCCCCAGTGATTAGACGATGGAGAAACCCCTTTCTTTGTTGCCTAGCAAGCAAAATTTCGCAGATGGTTTTCCGCCTTTCAATGTCTCTTGGCTTGAGTTCATATGGGACCCACATTCCTTCCTTGTAGACCTTCCCTAAGGCTTTTAAACGGTCGGAAATGACAGATTGAGCACAATTTAACGCTTCTGCAATTTGTTTTTGCGTTTGACATGGATCTTCATCCACCAATGTCTGCAATTCTTCGTCTTCGAATATTCGTAACCGTCCAGAACGCTCTTTGTCCTCCAAAGAAAAATCACCATTTTTAAAACGTCGAAACCACTCTCTACATGTTTTATCGGAAACAGCATTATCGCCATAAACGTCTACAATCATTCGATGAGCTTCAGCTGCCGTTTTCTTCCAATTGAAACAAAAGACTAACACTTCGCGCAAATGACGCTTATTCGGCTGAAATTCCGACATCTTCAATGTAGAAAAAACGAAGTTATTGATGCAAGCGTAAATTGTTGTGTACTGAGTTTTATTAACAGATGTTCAAACTAAAAAGTTAGCCTTACTTTAGAGGTTATAGTTACCCACAGTTCGAGCTACAGCTACTCGACGCTAGATGGACAGAACTTTCCGATTGACCTAATAGGTGAGAAAAGTCAGCGACACGAAGTGTAAAAATAAACAATCTCTCGGGTCGATGTACAGTAGCCGGCGTTAATATTCGGACACCATGATACTCGAGAAGTTTTTCCTGTATATCTTCACTGTTAATGGACTTAAAGAATTCGTCGTTTTATAACAATAGAAAAAACTTACTTTAAATGCTAGAAACATAGTTTTTATTTATTTAACTTGTACACTTTTCGGGTTAATCAATGTTAAACAAAATAATGCTCAATTTTGACATCGCAAAAATACATCGGACATTCCATACGCTTCCTAGTTTGACCGTACTGTTAAGCTAGGTACGGTGTTCGGTGGCAATGTTTGTAAATATAAGATGTCAGCACTATCTGGTAACGTTAGTTTCATTTCGAACATCGCTCGTATCGTACGTATTAACACATTGGTGACCGTTGACGAGTTAACTCGTCTTTTCATGCCCAAACGTTGTTGACCGATGACGAGTTAGCTCGTCATTGCACTTGCATTATCTATTTCAATTTATGAAACCCAGGGCGATATAGAATATTGCAAAAGCTTTGCGCAATATTTTAAAAGTTATATAAAAAATATTTCCAAAGTTTAATTTCATTTCATTCAGTATAAATAAAATTTATTGGAGTTTATTTAGAATGTTTTACTTCCATATTCAATTACAAAATAATAGCTGATGACATGGCATAGTTTCTGTGTAAAATTGCCGGATAGCAAAGTGTTAACAGTATGAGAGCTTATAGTTTTTTGAAAAATATTTGACACATGTTTTTCTTATCGGCAACCATCCACTTTGAAGGGATGAAAACAGCCCTCACAGTTGTTGTCGAACAACAAATGCACTCACAACGTGTCACTGTTTGGTGCGGATTTTGGGCTGGAGGTATCTACTTTTTTGAAAATGAGAGTGGTCAAGCAGTCATTATTGGTGCTCGATATCGCGACAAGATAACACAGTTCTTTCTGTCGAAATTGGATGCTATTGATGTGGCCAATATGTGGTTTCAACAAGACGGTGCCACATGCCATACAGCCAGTGAAACAATTCAATTACTGCGTGAGACATTTCCTGGTCGTGTACTCTCTCGTTTCGGTGATCAGAATTGGCCCCCTAGATCGTGTGATTTAACACCATTAGATTTCTTCTTATGGGGTTTTTTGAAGTCAAAGGTCTATGCCAACAAGCCCACAACCACCCGTGCATTACAAGAGGAAATTAAACGCTGCATCAACGAAATTCAGCCACAATTATGCAGAAAGATCATGAAAAATTTCGACAAAAGAGTGCGTATGTGCCAGCAAAGCCGTGAAGGCCATTTGCCCGATGTGTTATTCCATAAGTAACCCTATCCTACGTACTTTATGATTCAATGAAAAAATCTAAAGACTAAAAACTGCGTTTTCTATTTAATTCAAACCTTGCGTTAAATTTGGGACACCCTTTATAACAATTTTCACGAGAATAGAAGTACCGACTGAGGTTATCGTGATGTACAAAGTACGATGTATAACACGAGGCGGCCGATCGAACCCCGTTATTTTTAAGGAATTTCAACAAATGCCGATTTCGGTCGTTGTGGTCACTGGTCAACAATGTGTTAAGATGAAAAACCTCGGTAGAACCTCGAGACTTATTTGTACTCCCAGTATATTATATAGTATAATTATAAATCATTTCTAAAAAGTAAGTGCGAGTAAAGTGACGTGCAATACTTATTTCAACTATATTTGCACCTAATCCAGACGCATTAAGTCATTCAATATTTGATATTGCGAAACGATCGAGAGGAAAAAAAGAGAAGACTAAGTATGGTTCTTGGTGTGAATGCATCGCTTCTGCCGCCATCCCACGCATACTAGCCACTTCTTCTTCCCTTCCGTTCTTTTCTTCGCTCGTTTCCGTTTCACACTGTTCAACACTTGCTCCGTTTAATACCACGCACCAAGCACCAAGGGAGGACCCGTCCTCTGTCGCTGGAACGCTTGTGACGTTCATCTTTCGATCCGGTCAATTATCTCGATGAGTGAGAAGAAAGCGAACGCCGACCTCTCCTTGTCTTCTTCAGCTTGCCGTTTGCTTCGCCTTCTTGCACGTTCTTCATCGGGTCGCGCCATTCTCCTTGGCGCGCCACACCATGCCACACCGCTCCGCACAGCCAACCTGGAGAACGTTGTGCTTCTGGTTTTGCTCGTAAATTAACCGTTTTGCAGTGAAAGTGGCCTGATTATATCAACAAAATCACCGTTCAGGAAGCAACTCTTTTAACGAAACCAACGCGATCGCTCCCGATCAACAGATACCCTGCGAAGCATCGAATATTTTTCGTTCGCGGTGCGGTTTGTTAATATTTATGTTGCTCGCGAGTTTTTCGCGAAAACCCAATCGTTTTTCATCGACAGCTCGAGAAACTGATGCTACGATGTAACGCAAGTCAGATTTATACGAATTATAACGGGTGACGGAAGAATAGGTTTGGTAGTTTTAAGGGAAACGGTGTTCGTCAAACGGGAACGTCGGATTTCAAAAACAAGAGTCGAAGATTTAATATTTTTACAATAATATATCATTTTTCACGGTAAAGCTATTCAAAAGTTAAGTTTTCATTGGACTATGTTCGAACATAATGTTACGACGCGTGTACTGCCGTTAAAAAATATGTGGATACATAAATCGTGTGTTTGTGCTGTAATAACGCGATTATTTCTCAACAAAAGTAATATGAATTGCACATTTAGTTATCATACAATACAGTGCATAATGCATAAGCTTTCCCCGAAGTCATTGTGCAAGTGATTGGGTGGTGATTTCGCGTGCAGAAATAATTTTATTTAAGGCTATGTTTTTCAGAAACATCAAATTAAAAATTTGTCAAGTTTACATGCTGTACTATTTACGAAAATGGAGAAAGTAAAACCAGTAGTTCATGAACGAACACATCGATTCCCATTCGATGTTATTTCTTTGTTCGACTTACTTTCGTATGTAGAATGAGCATTCATCTACATGTTCGATGATTTCGAGGCTACACTGTGTATTATACAATTTCTTCTGACGAAGAAATTGAAAATATTTACGCTACATCTGTGACACCCTGTGCGCTACTATTGGTAACTGGTAGCCAACCGCTTCGAAAACAAGGGTAGAAACGAGCTTAACCCTTTTAGTGTCGAGCAAAAGTATCGTGCCTCTAGGATGAATGCCGAGTCAATTTGACGAATTTGCTAAAGTTCCGGACAAAGCTAATAAAATCCGAACTGAGAATGACATTTACAAAATTCATTGTAATTCGTTATACCTGAACGTTTTAAACAATAATTTACGTAAAAGTGCAATAAAAATGGAGATTCAGAATACATTTAATTATTATCAAGATAATGACCTAAAGCATAAGGCACGTATCATACAATAGAGAATCCTATAGAGAATTTATGAGATGAACTAGACCGACGAATTAGAACAACTGTAATAACATCTAAAGAAATGTTAAAAGAACGACTGAAAGAGGAATGGAATAATATTAGTACAAAATATATGAAAAAAATAATTTGCAATATGCCTCAACTATTAAAAAAGGTCATTCGTCAAGAAGGATATCCTACACTATACTGAATTACTTTTCGTTTGTAAAAATTAGTACAAATACTATCAGTTTTTAAAAGTGTTCGAATATTATTGTAACGTTAAAATCAGACATTGTTTTGTTTAAAATAGAATACTTAAAACTATGTAGGAATGTAATTTAGAATTAATTTTTTTTTCCTTCATCGTGAACAAAATTACAATGCGACAAAGTAAAAATTTTATAGTGTCCGAATATTAAAGTTACTCACTGTATATACTATCCTTAACCGCCTTCCGAATTTGTGTAGATTATATTAACACTAAACCTACCATAGTGGATCAAATGACCCTTTTCAGAATTTTTATTCTGCAATTATTACAGTTATAGAATTGCCGTCATAGGAATCGATTCAATAGATCCCTTTGTTCAATTATACTTTGATATGTAAAATCGCAAATAATCCAAATAAATTAAATCTTGGCATTTTTATAAGACAATATACACCAGTCAGTTTTAATGCTCGGTAAGTTTAGTGTTAATAGAGAAAAACTACTTCGATTTGGAAAAGCATATTTTAATAAATCTACGGAATTTTGGAAACATGTTATATTTTCAAATGGGAACAAATTCAATATATTGGATAGTCGGAAAAGTGTCTGACAATTTTTAATGTCGCCTCAGAGGAGCCATTGAAGTGTTAAGGGTTAAACCCAAGCTCTTAAAAGTCAGAGACGCTATAGTTTCGTTGCATTCCAACATATAAAAATGCCAGGATTTAATTTATTTAGATTATTTGCGATTTTCATTACGAAATATAACTGAACGAAGAGATCTATTGAATCGATTCCTACGAAGGCAACCTTAATACAACTTCAATAATTGTAAAATAAAAATTCTGAAAAGCGTCATCTAACCTGCTGTTGTAGGTTTAGTATTAAATAACGTAGTCGTAACAACATTTCAACTAACTTGAATTATTGCCGGATATAACATACGGATAAATAAAAATGATATTTACATTAACGTAAAATTGACAAAGGTATATTTGACAAAGGTTGAAAGAAAATTCAGAGTACGATTATCCGTGACAATATCTGTCCTTCTGTCCTTGAAAAACCGCCCCTTAAACCTAAGCAGTTAAAGGCAGAGACGCTATGATTTCGTTACATTGAAACACTTTTTACCCTTTGTATGTACAAGATAATACTACTTAAAGATGAATTTACTCCCTGTATCTTAAATGTAAGTCGAGGTTGTTTTAATAGAAATATTAAATTTAAATTTATTGTAATAGAACTATTAGTCTAATAAAACTAGTTTTAATAGAACTAGTAAATTGAAATTTACTACCCGAAGTAGTGTCTCATAGAATTAATCAGCCACCAAAAAGGTATACTTACAAACTCTGTAATTTTTTCTTTAGTATAATTGAATGTAATAACCGCTTAATAACTGTCCACATTAGGGGTACATATCAGTCATTAAATGGCTAATGATACACGGGTTTTTCACGTTGCATGACTGTATCAGTGCCTCTCTGCGAACAAACACGGCATAGTATGTGCATAACGACAGAGTAAAGCCACACACGCGTGTGGGAAATGCTTATGAACGAGTGGCGTTCCAAAGTGACAGTTATCTAATAACACTTATTGGACAGTTACTGTAGTTAGATAATCCTACATTATGATACGTGTCTACGAAAGTGTAAAGGCGACAGATAATTCCGTGTTTTCTAGCTGTGTTGGAACGTTCGAAATCGAAAGGTCATTAGTTTCAACTATAACGAAAAACTATTTGTGATATTAAAAATTGAACTTTAACAAATTATTCAACTTATAGATGCAAGACTTTATAATTATTCTTGTACAGTCAGTTTATTGCATGAAATATACATCATATCAAATAAATGATTAAAGGTCACTTGTATTCCGATTTGAATTGGTCACTCAATATTAATTTAGTGGACGACAGTAGTTGAAACAGCATCCCACGAACGGTTAATTTTGGGCCGTGCAACCGCAAGAGGAATAAGAGACATCATTTAGATCTCATTCTTTCCAAATACAATATTTCAGACAAACTATAAATAATGTTAACAAGAAAAGCGTTAAATATTATTGTATTACTATGTTTGTATGTTTTATTTTTAATGCCACATCTGCTAACCACTACTAGATATGCTTCTCTGTATTTTTTACTCTTTTAAGGACAAAATTTTATAATTATAATTAAATTTTATTTTATAATTAAAGTAAAGAGATATCCTTAGGCGTTCATTCTCTAACTTAATAATAATTACGAATGATCGTTAATGTGGAATATACTATGGGTAGAATATTTAATTAAGTTATTTGATATTTTACCATTATATGTAAAACGGTTCAATATACTATGCACATACTGGTTTTAACGTCGTTGTTCAATTGAACTTTGTCGTTCCATCGCCTTCTTAACAAACATTTCAAAATCTTCCACTGTATTCCTCCACCTCAAACTACCCTCAACCAATCACGACCAAACCGAGGTGACGACGGACAAAACGGACAAGAAAAGAAGATTCAGATAGATATCAAACTTATACTAAAGTGTGAATAACCCAAAAACCAAGTATCACTGAAATCGCGAACATTCTAGAATTCTATCATACTATAACGCGAACATACAATCATTTAGAATTTGCGAAAATCATCATAAATCGCAGACATTGTAAATAGTGCAATAAAGTATACCATACATAGGTGCATTCCATGTAGTTATTACGCGACCCAGGTGTCATTTTATGCGTACTGACAACAAGGTAACACCACCGTGCTACCTTCGTACATAGTTAGTATAAGAGTTAGAACACTGGTCGACAAACCATGTAGCTCTTTAACCCCTTGAAAATACACGGAAATGGAAATGGAAGCTCGTCGGCCATGCATACTTAGTCGGATAATGAAGTTAATAACAATGTTGTTCCGGTCTGTGTTGGATTTTTCAATCCGCCAGACTTTGGCCGTTTGCACGTGGTGCACTGACTAATTTTAATGATTTCACTACCTTCTCGAAGGACCACCTTCCCCTTATAGGAAGGACTGTATGTGCCGATAATTATGAAAGTGGTCTAAGTCAAACTTAAAAAAAAAAATGAGTTTATCAGTTATTTCACATCACATTATTTTAAACTAAATTGATTCAATGTAATTTTTACGATATCGTAAAAAATGAACCATTAGATAGTGGTTGTAATTTCAACATTATATGGAATTCGTTTAGTGTTAATTATCAAAGTGGTTTAAGTCAAAAATTTCAAATTGTATAAACGTAACTTAAATTTTTGGTATCGGGTCATTCCTTTCTACCGAATGACCGTGATTTTGGGTTGATAGAAATGAAAATAAAAAAAGGAAGTTACTTAGACAACCCTGAGCATTATTATGAATTGATAGGAAAATGTAGAAGAAGAAATACCAAATCACTAGAAGAGTAAAAAATACCGCGGGCGAATCCATCTCTTGGCTGCGAATTCAATGGATGAGATTCTTGAAAAATAAACCTTATAAAATGTTCTATAAAACTTCTTTAGATGATTCTAAATTCCACTTTATATTAATTTTAAAACAAGTAATTAAAACTTTTAATAAATGCGGTAAAGATATTTGCTATTTTTTATATTAGGAGATTATGTGCAACCCGCATTAGATGTGATCATTGCATTGATGTTACATCGATACCGAATCAGTCATTGAATTGTTGCAAAATGTACAAAGAAAACTCTGAACAGATTGATGCTGGTCTCTCGACTGTCACGGACTGGTCAACGAACTTTTGATTTTCCTTTTTCCTGTTTTTCAATTATGAACACGTTCGTGTTATGTATACCACCAATGAACTGTCAGTTTCCATTCCGTTCCGTTAGCCTGTTCATCTCGAAAATTTTGCGATTCAACGGCGCATGCATTGAAATCAAATTTCTCAAGTTTGACGGCTCGATCTGGATATTCACTTCCGCCATTCCTTTCGTTCGTGACGCATGCAAATTGATCCACCGAAATGCACTTTGCAGAATAAAGCATTTGAAATTTCTTGCCCCTGTTTTCCACTGATATACAGGGTGTCCCACATAAATGGGAACACCTAAATATCTTTCGTATTTACAGTCCTATCAGAAAACTTCAGAGGACGAAGTGACACTATTGCAGGGGTGCAATATAATGGTGAAGAAAAAAATTTTTATGTCGTGTTTTTTAATGAAATTTCAAGGTCACCGATGTTTTTTTAAATGGAATAGTATATTTTTTGACCTTGAAATGATCTTGAACAAGAATAATCATGTTGAAGCGGATGAAATGTGGAAGTTTAAAACTTACGTGTTTCAGCAAAGATTGCGCGTTGTTTACGTCGGGTTCACCTTTACATATCATAATAAATGTTCGAAATAGCTTTCATAGTAAACAGCGTATGTTTACGTTACAGTATGTATCATTGAGATCGTTAACAGAAGGTTAATCGGTTAGAATAAGTACGTTGTTCCTTCGGCATTATTCGAGTTCGAAACGTGAAAGTGATAACAATGCGTTATACTGTACAGGAACGAATCGATATGGTTTTCACTTATGGCGAAAGCCACCAATCTTTGAGGCAAGCAGTACGTTTGTATCGTGAAAAATTTGTGAATCGTATTTGTCCTTCGTTACACGTATTTTCCGTCGTGATAAAACAATATAAAAATACCGGTAGTGTAAACGCACAACGCCAGAGGAGATGCGGCAAAGGATTACTGCAGCACGTGCTTCAATTACGTCTCAGGAAATCGACGTGCCTACAGATCATTTATTAAAAGATTGCAACATTGCATAAATGAGGATGGTCAACATTTCGAACATTTATTATGACATGTAGAGGTCAGCCCGACGTAAACAACGCGCAATCTTTGCTGAAACACGTAAGTTTTAAACTTCCACATTTCATCCGCTTCAACATGATTATTCTTGCTCAAGGTCAAAAAGGTGGTATCAACTAAATTCAGTTTTTTATTGTCTATCATGCTATCGTAAAAAAATATACTATTCCATAAAAAAAACATTGGTGACCTTCAAATTTTATTAAAAAACACGACATAAAAAATTTTTTTCTGCAATAGTGTCACTTCGTCCTCTCAAGTTTTGACAAATATACCAAATTTGCACACTATAGTACTTTCTGCACAAGGGAATGTGGTCCTTCGAGAAGGTAGTTAAAGTTAATGATAAGTTAAGAATACGATCCAAGAAAGTCGGCACACCAAGTGCAAACGGCTAAAGTCTGAAGGATTGAAAAATTCATCACAGATCGCAACAGTTATGGCTAGTAGTTTGATCACACTTCTTTCGAATTTTTAGAGATATTTTTTATATTCCTTTGATATTTTTCCTCTTTGAAATGCGAGTAATGTTGCAGAGATTTGTAGTGCTGAAGGATATTGGTTACTAATTACATGATACTTCCCCTCTCTGCAATTGCCTCGCTAGGTTGGCATATTTACACAAAATTATTGACTGACAATAGAAACTGTACGTTCAATTTCACATGTAATTCGTATGCCTGTTTCGTAAATTGGTAGTTATTTTGCATTTAACGTATACTTTTCGTTACGTTACGAATCCTTGCTCTATCACGTGTCGTTCTGGCGAAATGGACAATGTATCGATTGCCACATCGATTTTCGCAATTGAAACTCGAAAGCAATACCTGAGAAAAAGTTTCGAATCGATAAAAGTATGTTTGCAAAACCTGCTCACGCATTGTAAACAAAAAATATTAACACTGGCATTTGAAATTATAATTTTACATAGGTTATATGTGGACCGTTTATTTTGAAAGTGGTGCAAGTCCATTTTCTTCTGTTTCGAGAAAATTAAATATTAGCAGATCTGACAATTAAAAAATATAGGTTACTTATGTGAAGTCTGGGAATGTTTGTACTAATTTATCAATATGTAATTTGATTATATAAATTTCTTTTAGGCGAATTTAACTAAATAATATATATTTCCAGGCTGCAAATGGACTTGCACCACTTTCATAATTAGTCAATTGTAAATATCATTTAATTTCAATTTTGAAATAACAAATATCACTTAAAATATATTTCATATTAATCCAATTTTGTTTATAAATAATAACAAGAAATAAAATAGAATTAGTATTTTTTATTTTGAACGTTAATTATATTTATATACTGTTAAACTTAACACAAGATATTGGTATTATTAATTATTTATGCTCTTCATGTGGCAGTGTTTTGAAATATTCATGATGCACAGGAGGTGTATAAGGTAATAGCTGTTGCATATCCTTGTAATAAAAATCGTTTGTAATAGGCCTGGCATCGTGATATAAAGGCACCAGGGTAATTTTTTCAAATTTTGGCGGTCTTCCCCGACATGTAGGTGATAAATTTAGTCTTAAATTCTGTTTCCTCCATTGATGTTTTATATAAAATAGTATACGGTGCACTTTTGCAAAATCTCATCCAACATATTTGCAACCAATTTACTTTTTCTCCATTAGTGTTTCTTCTTATCTGTTTTTAAATTGTGTTTTGTAGATTTTTTGTTGAAACGAAATTCTCTCGTTTCATTTCTTGTAAAATAAATTTATTATGTTGTCTACATTGGTTTATAACGTCATAATAATTCTGTGGTGTGTACAGGAAATTCTTTTTTCGCAATGCCATTTTTTCTGTCTATGGAAATTGGAATTACACCACTTTCATAATCAATGGTTACGCAATTTCTTTTGCCGGCCAATTTTAAATTGAACAAAGCATAGGCATTTTTTAAGATATTAGATACTAACTAGTTATAAACAAAAAGTTTACACTAAATTAAGCATAAATTACGTCATATCTCTTTTTTTTTTTTAAAAAAGGACTTATACCACTTTCAAAATAAACGGTTCATGTATAGGATGACCGATATTACTCTATTTTTTTATAAACGGATGTGTAAGTCACGTGAAATATGTGTTTTTCTTTATTTATAATTGTATGATTTTTAACGTTGCGATCGTTGCAGCTCAATATCCTGTAAAAAGTAAATATTGAATTGTTATGTTTAAAAAATTATTATTTTAAAAGATATTTTTATTAGAATGCTACAAAACAATTATAATACACATAAAATTCAATTAAACTATTTTATTTTAACTTTGGTTTTTATCACAGGCTAACCTTATTCGATTTACCTAGTGTTTAAGAAAACATTCGAAGACATTTACATTACGAATCAGAGTACAGGAAGAAGTATAAAATTAGAGGGTCGCATTGCATTGCAACGCAGGAAACAATGATCCGTTGTCAGTAGCCATAAATGAATGTTCATCGTCCCATGATCGTGCCATGACAATGCCGAATGTCGTCGTTGATCGTATTCTCGATTCCGAGAGTGTGCAGTTTGTTTTTTACCGGAACGCCGACAGGTTAGACGTTTCTCTCGCCATGAAGAAGACGCAACTCCCTTCCCCTCCCCCGCCCGGGAACCGCCAATTAACGCATATAAAAGATAATCGCGAGGACTCGTTAATTCGCGCGGAAACCACCTGTCGTCCAGTCGAAGATGCGTTTCTTGCGGCGGCGATGGTTGGACGGTTGGACGACGTGTGACCGGTACCCTTAAACGTATATCCTGAGATAGCAAGGATCTCAGGGATCGCAAGGATCGCAGGGATCACAGAGATCGCGAGATCGCGATCACGCTACCGCGGGACCAACGACAGCCGCGGAATCAACGCATCGGATCTTCGGCACAGCGGACAGGTCTGCGACACGTTTTCGCCGTAACGGGACACCGGCCGACGATTATAATTACGTAAGACAGTAGGCTTTTAATCTGATCAAAATTTCTGTCCCGTGAAACGTTCTACCACCCTGCTCACAACTCTCAATTATAATGTAGCCTGAAAATAATCGAGGGTGTCGTCGAGAGAAACTCGACACGAGGAAAAGTCGTTTCGCCGAGTAATTTAATCTGCAAGCGATTACAATCCAGCACAAAAAGATGGCACATCTTATACTGGATAGTCGGAAAATTATTCAGAAATGTTTGTCACTAGATGTTGTTTGGTGTGATATCGGGTACCACCAACCCCTTGCCCTACAATAACGAGTCAGACTCGTGATCAAGATTTCGAACTGAATCTTCTAAATATGTACCATATTTCCTTAATTTTCTTTAACACGTTGAATGCCACGCGAATTTTGCATGTTTCGAACAAGTTTCATTTGTTTCATTTATAGAAATGATCAGCGTTATTGAACAAAATTGTTAGTTACTAAAAACTAAAGTTTTCACCTCGTACTATAATCTGGTTAATTTTGGCAGTACTGCGTTAATGTTCAATGCTGTTAATTTATTTATAACCATTCTTAAACGATGTAACGGTGCCGGTCACCGGTGACCCCCGTGGCATTCAACGTGTTAAACAGAAATTACATTGTATTAGGTTGGGGATAAAGTAATCCATTACTTTTACGTGAACTTCAAGACTTTATTTAACATGTTTCGGATTGTCCGATTTGAGTCAAATATGCACCGTTTTCTTCTATAATTTGTTGTCATTTTAAAGGTAGCTTCATGATGCCTCTCTCATAGAAGTCTTGGTCCCTATTGGCGAAAGACTCTAGTAATCGATTTTTAACAATCTTCTCTTGATGCCAATTTCTTATCACTAAAGAAGTTTTGCAATGCAAGAAAAACATGGTAATCTCTTGGTGCCAGGTCCGGACTATATGGTGGATGCATCAAAACTTCCCAACCAAGCTCTCAGAGTTTCTGGCAAGTCACTGTAGACGTGTGTGGCCTGGCGTTGTCCTGATGGAATACAACGCCTCTCCTGTTGGCCAATTCTGGGCGCGTCTGTTCAATCGCTAGCTTCAGACGGTCCAGTTGTTGACAGTAGAGATCCGAATGTAGTGTTTGACCATATGGAAGCAACTCATAATAAATGATTCCTTTCCAGTCTCACCAAATACACAGCAGAACCTTCTTGGTCGTTAGTCCTGGTTTGGCCACCGTTTGAGCTGCTACACCGCGCTTTTACCACGATCGTTTTCGCACAATGTTGTCGTATGTGATCCATTTTTCATCCCCAGTCATCATCCGTTTAAGAAATGGGTCGATTTCATTCCGTTTGGCCAACGCTTCGTAGATGGAAATTCGATCCATCATGTTTCTTTGTGTTAATTGGTGTGGCATCCAAACATCTTGCTTCTTTTTGAATCCAGCTTTGTGCAAATGGTTTTAAACTGTTTTATGGTCGATATTTATCTCCTGAGCGATGCTACGACTGCTAACATGTCGGTCAACTTCGATTATTTCTGTGATTTTATCGACATTTTCGACAACGGGCCTACCTGTGCGAGGTGCATCTTTAACATCAAAAATACCTGAACGGAATCGACGAAACCAAATTGCACGTAATAGACTGTTCCAGTATCAGCAAAATAAACACCATTTACAATTTTAGCCGGCTGGCTTGCATTTTCAATTTTATAAAAAAGAACTGTAAAATGTACTGAATTTTCTGTTTGTTGACTTCCATTTTTAACACCCTGTAATACACTATTGATGAATATCAATGAATGCACAATTCAGACAGGTTCATCAGTTCAATTGAGACAGGGATTGAGTGCGAAATTGTATAGGAATTAATGAAAAATATCAAGATCGATACAGACGAGAATCGAGAAGATGGCAGTTGAAAGTAACAGTGTTGTTATGACATCTGAAAGATTAGTGTTTTTACATTAGTGTGAAAATGTGCAGATCGGTGAAACCCGACAACCCCCAATCTGCTACTTTCTGAGGGGGGTAAGCCATCGGTCGAAAAACTTAGTTTCCCAGATTCTTTTCTAAGTCTGGCTACAAGTAACTGGACCCATAGTAAGGGTGTATTTCAATTCCTGGGTCCATTGGAAGCGAATTGTGGCAGTGGCACGACTTTGAAATTTTCGGCTTGGTGAAAGTCGCGAATATGGGAAAATGGGGTTGATAAATGGGACCTTCCTGCAGTCCCCTGAAATGCTAGCCTAAATTCAGGGTGCTCTTCTTAAAGAGGAAGGTTTGGGGAAGATTTTGCCGTTGGGCTCATGTCGATAGCTCTAATAGTTTGGTCAGGGGACGCCCTCAAAGATTGCCAAATATTGCGAAACGCTGAAGGGACGACTCACTACCTGTTAAGGTAGTGTTTATTAATGTTGTCTTAAGTGAAATTATTTAAAATCGTACCCATATGTATACTTCATAATTGTTAGAAGAACGGTCTTGATTTTGATATTAACATATTCTCAAAAACATGAAAAGATCATTAAATTATTTTATGAATTCAATCTCCTGCATGCGCAACTTTCTCCATTTTTAAGATATTAAACATACAGTATTTCGCAAAACTGAATAGCCTCTTAGAAACTTTAATTAAGTACACAAAAATATTAATGAATGCTAGCACATTCGTGCAGAGTTAGATTTATTTTTTGTAAATTTTTTCTAAGAAGGTTTTAATTCATAAGGAAGGCAATTCACGAGTTGAAAATAACGACGGAAACAGTAACTTACAATAATATGTAAATTTGAAAACCTGAATAGAAAGAAGTTGCTGTCAGATTATCTTCAGACATGTGCAGAAGTGTTGAACGCTTCCATTAGCTTCGCTTCTCACATAAAACACTTCCTCCACGGTGGGTGATTAAAAAAAGAAAAGAGAGAATTATAAGACTACTGCTTTTACTTTTAAAAACAGGTGTATAAACAGAAGAATTCTTATCTCACGAATATATCTCGGATTTCGTGCAATCCTTTTAGAAATTATAATTTCTGTGTAAGAGAAAGCTTATAACAATGAATTAACTGACAGTAGAGATGAATGAAAGAAACGGCACGATATATTTGAATGTACTTGAATAACATTTGTTTATTTGTCAACTGGTTTTCAAGAGCTGTTACGTAGTTATCGACCAACGCGTCTGTTCATAATCTACCAGTTCTACTTCTTGTAAATACTAAAGTACGCAAACTGACGGAATTTTTAAACTGATTTTTGGGAAACGAAACTTTAAGCGAGAAAAATTTCTAAAACTTATTTCTGCATGTACAATCACCACCCGACAACATGTGCCACAATTTTGCGGGACTTTAAATAACTTTGAAGTTGTTATCGAAATTGGAAAAATCAATCGATTACATATAAAGGGTGTCCTAAAATTAACGCAAGATTTGAATTTACCGTCATTTCTGCAGTAAATTTTTGGCAACCCTGAAAAAAGAACAATTTGACAGCTGAGAGTTTAGGGTTAGTAAAAATGGAGCGTTATACGATACAACAACGTGTTTTCATTATTGAACAATATTTCAAATTGAAAATTTTATACAAAATATGGTCACAATAGTGTTTTAACCTCGTCAACTGTGAAAAGATCATCATTGACCACTGAGTCCTGAATAGAAAGCTATCTACTGGTTTTGAGCTGCTGTAACTTTGTGAAACAGAATCTGAGAATGATGGAACTAGGCTCGTTTAATAGGGTGAAGCACGTAGAAAGGTTAGGAAACCTTGCTGCAATTTATAGTAATTTTTCCCATTCATAGTCTGCAAACTTTCCATCATCGACCACTGAGTCCTGAATAAAAGGCTGTCTACTGACTTTGGGCTACTGCAACATCGTGAAAAAGAATCAGAAAATAATGAAACTAGGCTCGTTTTATAGAGCAAAGCAATGTAGGAATGTTAGGAAACCTTGTTGCAATTTATAATAATTTTTTGCCATTCACAAATTTGTAGTATTTCCATCTTCGATCATTGCACTTCGAATAGAAGACTGTCTACCAACCCTGAGCTACTGCAACTTCGTCAAAGAAAGTTTGAGAATGATCTAACTAGGCTCACGTCGTAGATTAAATCGGGACCATCCTCGAGAAATTTCGATGCTAGACGCACCCCACCAGTACAGGGTGGGCGGCAAAGAAACCAATCATGGTTCACATAGATCGTTTTACATGGTCGCAGTTCGAAAATTTTATACAAAATATGGTCAAAATAGTGTTTTATCCTCGTCAACTGTAAAAAGATTAATTGAAAAATTCAGGGAGACTGGATCAGTTGGAGACGCTAAACACACCGGTTGTCCAAAAACAAGCCGTTCAAATGTCAATACCGAAGCAGCGCGTGAGAGTGTTGATGAAAACCCAGGAACATCAATTCGGCGTCGTAGACAAGAATTGCAAATTTCAAGAAGCTCTCTACAGCGTATACTCACAAAAGATCTGTGTCTCCATGCTTACAAAATTCAATTAACACAGCAACTGAAGCCTAATGACCATGAACAGCGAAGAGAGTTCGTGGAATGGATTATTGAACATCAACAAGTGGATGCTGATTTTTCGGGCAAAATCATCCTAAGCGATGAAGCACATTTTTACCTTAATGGCTTTGTTAATCGCCAAAATTGCCGTGTTTGGGGTTCAGAGAACCCACATGTGATTGTCG
>CM052098.1:11623753-11648443 GCA_028453745.1 Agapostemon virescens
TTAATGACCATGAACAGCGAAGAGAGTTCGTGGAATGGATTATTGAACATCAACAAGTGGATGCTGATTTTTCGGGCAAAATCATCCTAAGCGATGAAGCACATTTTTACCTTAATGGCTTTGTTAATCGCCAAAATTGCCGTGTTTGGGGTTCAGAGAACCCACATGTGATTGTCGAACAACAAATTCACCCACAACGTGTCACTGTTTCGTGCGGATTTTGGGCTGGAGGCATCATTGGACCATACATTTTTGAAAATGAGGCTGGTCAAACAGTAACTGTTACTGGTGCTCGATATCGCGACATGATAACACAGTTCTTTCTGCCGAAATTGGATGCTATTATTGTGGCTAATATGTGGTTTCAACAAGACGGTGCCACATGCTATACAACCAGTGAAACAATTCAATTACTGCATGAAACATTTCCTGGTCGCCTACTCTCTCGTTTCGGTGATCAGAATTGGCCCCCTAGATCGTGTGATTTAACACCATTAGATTTCTTCTTATGGGGTTATATGAAGTCAAAGGTCTATGTCAACAAGCCCACAATCACCCGTGCATTACAAAAGGAAATTAAACGCTGCATCAACAAAATTCAGCCACAATTATGCAGAAATGTCATGAAAATTTTCGACAAAAGAGTGCGTATGTGCCAGCAAAGCCGTGGAGACCATTTGTTATGTGTTATTCCATAAATAACCCTATCCTATGTACTTTATGATTCAATGAAAAAATAACACTCTAAAGACTAAAAACTGTATTTTCTATTTAATTCAAATCTTGCGTTAATTTTGGGACACTATTTATAGCAATGTGAATTTCGAAATCAAATGTTTCTGAGCGTGCATATATGTATTCTTCGGACGCGTGAAAGTCTATTTTATGCGTACATCAAGGGGTTAAGGTTTTATATACAGAAGTGCAAACATCGTAAGCCGTTATTACTGCAGTAGTTACAAAGTTACAAATTATAATAAAATTGTTTAAACTGGTAAATCCTTTTTAATCTGCATATATAGGTTTGTAATTGTTGATCTTCGGTTGCATACATCTTTTTATATTTAAGAAAAGTTCGGCCCATAAAGGGTTAAATATAGTCTTATAATTGTTCTGAAACAATTGTATCTCGACGATGACCCAAGGGTTAAAATAGGGCTAGAAACATAATTTTGTGACACACTGTGTCCACCGTAAGGTTTCTATATGGTACCACGATTAATACTTCGGATGATTTATTTCCAATTGTACAAGAAAGTGAACGACAGGTTGATAAGGTGCTAACGATCGCTTGGAAAACTGGCCTCGGGCGGTCAAATGGCGCGGGAATATTATTTGTACGTTTAAAGCGCTTGTAATCGTAAAAGTCAACGGAATAGCAGAGCTATTTCAGGTGTTCAGAAGTGCCGCTCGAACATCTTCGCTGCTCAGGCACCTGTCGCGCAGGACAAAGAAATAATGACGGCAAGCTATCTCTGGATTTGCGTTGATCCAAGTCCCTGATTGGACGTTTCAGATGCACTTCTCGCGCGGAGACACTTATTATTTTGCTATTTACCAACATAGACCGTATTTGCTGCAAAATATGAGAAAAGCAGCTATTTCATTCAGTTTCATTATTTAGAGTATTCCTTTTCCGGCAAAATTCCAACGGCAACTGGTTTCTAAAGCACGGATTGACTTACCGATGAAACGGTAAAACGAATCAGTCGATTTCTTTAATATTCATTGGGAATCGTAAAAGACCAGGACTTGACGATAGGAATATGATGTACGCTCAGATATATTACGCAACCGAAAATTTAAATGAGTTAATGATGAAATTGATTCTGTCAAGGTTTATACGTACAAATCTCGAGATTTTAATTATAGTTGGAAATAATCGCCAATATTTGAATCAATCACGATCAACTCGACAGTTTATGTTTTTTTTTATACATGTTATCTTATTGAAGTATTCACGTTAAAGTTATACGATGCCATCAAACTTTTAGTCTGTCCAATTTGGTTTCTTTTCACTGCAATATACTTTAAAAATGTTTTTCAGTACTTTTCACTTAGTTAATTTTTAAACATTTTTATGTATTAATTTTAAATATATTTGTATATTAATTTATATATTTTAAATATATATATTATACAATACATTCTAATAATTTACCTTAGTCATTTTATATTTTCAGTTGCCACTTTCAAAGTTTTCAAAAGTATACCGTATCATGCAACGTCCTCGAAATCAGCAATTTGTATACTGAATTTCACAACAAACTTTAGATACGTTTTGTATCGACGTAGTTGCAATTGACTACGCCTATTTGATATAAACTACTATTTTACAATGTTTGCAATTCGAGATGTGTTTCAGTTGAGGTGTATCTTACTTCTACTTCTTCTGCATCGTGCTGTGTTTTACATCCCTTTGAATTTGTTGCTAATGATCGACACGAAAATTTAAGGGATGGCTAAACGTTTTCTTTTTGATGAATGGGCGGTGGGTTGTGGTCGTTGGAGTACGAGCGTTTTCGGGAATGTTTAGGCTGGGACGAGAAGGAATTAGGGAAAGGACCATGAAGTAACAAATTTGCTTTCAGTTAAAAGCGGTCCGCTGGACCCATAATGACTCTGCGGCCGTCGGATTTCCATAAATTTGCAGATGGCCACGCCTAATTTTCATGTTCGGTCTACTCGAGGCTGAACATATATAGATCGTAAGCAGATTAACCTGTAGTTCTTCAAGCAATTTTAATTCCAAAAATAAATAAATTTTCACCGATTTCTTCAATGTAAACATAGTGATGTAAGCGTTGTTTTGTTTTGTTTTATAGTTCTTTGACAAATATTTGACACATGTTTTTTTTATCGGCAACCATCCACCTTGAAGGGGTGAGAACAACCCTCAAAGTTGGAATATTTTTGAGATATCTCGGAAACCAGAGGTCGAAAAAATTTGAATTTTTCTTAAATTGTGTGTTTTTCAATGGGAAATGTAGTCGCGCAAGAAAATTTTGACGCAAGCTATAAGCTCCCGTAAGTCTCATCACAATCGGATTTTCGCATCTGAATATGTTCCCGTGTAAGTATAGAACTCAATGAGAGTGACAAAAAATGATTGCGATGAGCGACTAGCGATATGTACAAGGTGCAAAAATGTGAACAAAATATTAACGTTCTAGGGCTGCAAGTTAGCCCTAATATAAACAAACCTCCTACTCTTTATACTAATTATCCCTTCCCTGCCAAGGAGCGGACGAACCAACGAAAATTGATGATGTTAAAAACAGGCTCTATGATTCGCTGAGAGGATGCACAAGTCAAAAGGATCGGAAGCAGCGAGTAGGGATGTTCTCGATCTTTTCAGGGTTAGTTAAATTTGTTAACCTAAGAAAGGCGCCCACATCTGTTGTTGAAATGTAACGAAACCATGGCATCTTTAGTTTCAAATGCTTAGGCTTAAGGGGCGGGTTTTCTCAAGGACAGAAGGACCTAAGCGGGGGTATAAAGTCAAGACCGTTGGCTCTGCGTTTTTCAGTCAGCATACAGCAGTTAGCCACAGCGCACAATCACACAAAGTTATAGTCATACATTTCTTTTTACATTTATATACATATTAAACACGGCTCACACAGAATCCATTGTATCACTATTTCTAGGTAACGCTTTGTAATACAACTAACCCTCTATGGGCCGAATTTTTTATTTTAATCCGAAAAAATTGGGGGAACGAAAAATCAGAAATTATAAACCTATATATGCAAATGAAAAAAATTTTTTCATTTAAACAATTTTATTGCAATATATTCACTATGTGACTTTCACATAACAACGGCCTATAAAGTTTGCACTTCTGTGCATAAAAGCTTAAGCGTGAAATTCCATAAAACAATTTGCACTTGACGTTAAACATTTTATTTTTGAAATCTCTTTGTTGGATCACATTGCAGTGCAGACATATTGGTATAGTCAACTATATTGCTTATAATTTCCTTGTTAAATAGTTTTCGAAAATAGGTCACAGGAGAATGGGGTGCTTCGGGGACATTAGGGCAATCTCCTTTCCAAGGGCGATAACAACTATTATTATTCGTCTGGGATAATGGTTGCCAAACAATTCTTTGTGGTTCTGCATCTTCCTCATCTGACGAGGATTGAGTACTAAATTCTTCGTCACTGTCAATGACATTTATCCGTCGTCGGAGAAATACTATTACATCTTCATCGGACTCGGAATCTAATAAGGAATCATCGGATCTATTACCGTTAATGCGTCTAATTATAATTCCTCTGTTATTTCTATCTGATTTTGTATTCGTATTTTGGGTATATGATGTATAAATCTGAAAATAGGAGAAAGCACAGGCTTTATCCGAAGTGTACCGAAATCAGCCATAATAATCGACTGTTTCTACAAACAATCGGAGCGCGCCAGCTACAGATCTCTTCAAATTAAAGAAGTGAATCAGAACTTCCCGCGAATGACGTTTATTCGGCTCAAAACTTGACATTTTCGCACGAAAAGAGTATACAACGCTGACGTACAATCATTATATACAATATTACATATATTCAGTATATACAACATTATGTACAATTATTGATGACATATGCGCAACCTTACCATATGCTTCTACAAGCAATCGATGTACCTCGGCTGCAAACTTCTTCAAATTAAACAAGTAAATTAGAACTGCCCACAAATGACATTTATTCGGCTCAGAATTAGACACTTTCGCACGAAAAAGGTATACGACGCTGATACACAAACATTATATACAATATTACATACATTTATTATATACAACCTTATATACAATTATTGTTGACAGATTTGCAACCTTACCATATGCTTCTACAAGCAATCGATGCGATTGATAACAACTATTATTATTCGTCTGGAATAGTGGTTGCCAAACAATTCTTTGTGGTTCTGCATCTTCCTCAACTGACGAGGATTGACTACTAAATTCTTCGTCACTGTCAATGACATTTATCCGTCGTCGGAGAAATACTATTACATCTTCATCGGACTCGGAATCTAATAAGGAATCATCGGATCTATTACCGTTAATGCGTCTAACTCTAATTCCTCTGTTATTTCTATCTGATTTTGTATTCATATATTGGGTATATGACGTATAAATCTGAAAATAGGAGAAAGCACAAGCTTTATCCTAAATGTACCGAAATCTGCCATAATAGCCCACTGTAACCTTAAAGTTACAAAACTATATCATGAAAAAACAGTAACAAATTGAAAATTGAAATGCAAAAAAATAGGTTGTTATTGATACACGAACCCAGAGCTATTATGTGCACTATTTTTAGTTTGATAATCACTGACAAAAACACAAATAATATCAATTGGATCAAATGATTTCGCTTATTTTTACTGCAGACAGTTTGCACAGCATTTATTTTGTTATTTCTGGTTGATGAGCCTAGCAACGGTCATAAATATTAATATTGGTTGTCTTGGCAACGTTATAGAATTAAGGTTCATGCGCCATCTCATGAAAAAAGCTATAATTATTTGGTAAAATGTCGTTAAATTAAAATGTAACCTGAAAGTTACACGGGCCCATAGAGGGTTAAAGTATATTAACCTTTTCGCTTCGAGCGCCGGATATATCCGGCATCCATATCATTTTGTATTTGTAAGTCGTTTCATCTTAAAAATGTGAAGAATACGTGCTCTATTAGAGCAACAATGTTTTATTGAACATTGTAATTATTTAAGACTTAGAGAACGTATATACCAAAAACCACGCGCACTGTGCTCATTTCTGGCGCGTGCTTCCGTTCAGTGACGGCACTTCGGCGGACTGGACTGCCGAAGCAAAAGGGTTAAGAATATTATCAGTATTCATATAGTTATCATTTGGAAAATAGTGTTTGTGGTGGCGAATCGGTCACCGTCGATTAGGGACTTGGGTTCGACTGGAATTTACGGAGAATGGTTGTAAGGATCAAACTCCGGAGAACCAAATTCGTCTATTCAACAGTTGCAAACGCTAAGACAGGCTGGGCTAAGTCGTCACGTATCGCGTCTCGAAGTCGCTCAAATTAGTAATACTATCGAATATCGGATTTGTTCTAATTTGTCGTGGTCGTGCAATCTATAACGAAAGCTCAGTATTTGGAATTGTACGAGTGGTCTTTTTGAATATTTACCACGATTGGTTGTAGGGTGTGTCGGAAAAAGTGTGGAAGTACGAAAAAGTCGGAGTGGGAATGAAGAAGATCAAGGGTGGAGTAGGAGAAGGTATCACAGAAGTGGCACCTTCGCATACAACACTAACATTTGTTAACAATTCCAGTAAGTGGTGTAAAAGTTTGACCGTTTCGAAACGCGAAATTTGCTGCTCCGCTAAGAGAGTGCTCCGTAGAGCCTTCGACGTTTTACGGCCTGAGGGTTGCCTGAAGTCACGGACACTGCAGCCCCTGTACCTTGGGTCGGTCGGCAATAGTTGCCAGATGTACCGGTGACAGGCACACACCGAAACCAATGATTTTAATTTCAAGCACTGGGACCTAAAGTAACAATAACACAATCCTGCCATAAAACGTTGCCCCAACGCTGACCGGTAAGAACTCAAACAAATTGCTCCTGCCGAGTACGACCCGGCTTCAGGACCGTTTCACGTACACCATTAGTTTTTTTCTAGAACACACATTGGTGCCACGCTACGTGGGATTTCCTTGTCACAATTTGCTGGCCACCACGAAACGAATAACCCGGAGTTTCCGACAAGACTAAAAAACCCCAATGACATCGGACTCCTAACATTGTAGGTAATAAGAGAGTGTAATAAACGGACTGAACGAGTGGCGTATCTAACGTGGCGTGTGAACGAGGAGTATTTAGATCGGGTAACTGTTTGTTAAGAGTGGTTTCAGGGAATGAGATAAAACGATGCTGTCAAACTACTATTGGGAGTACAAATAAGTCTTTGCCGTTTGAAATCGTATAGCGCAAGCAGTAAGTTATGGCGGCTAACATCAGATGTAAAACGTCATATCGTAAGGTTACACATCTGTCAACAACACAACCTCGAAATATTAGCGATTGTGTGTCAGCGTTGTGTATTCTTTTCGTTCGAACATGTCGAGTCTTGAGCCGAATGAACGTCATTTGCGGAAAGTTCTGATTTACTTCTTTAATTTGAAGAAATCTGCAGCGGGGCGCATCGATTGCTTGTAGAAGCATATGGTTAGGCTGCGTTAAGTGAGAGAAGTTGTCGTGAGTGGTTTCAAAAGTTTCACAACGGTGAATTTGATGTCGAAAACAAAAAACGTAGTGGAAGACCGAAAGTGTACAAAGACGCGGAATTAGAAACATTTTTGAATGAAGATTCGTGTTAAACGCAAGAAGAACTTGCACTTGCATTATCAGTGACTCAACAAGCGATTTCACATCGTTTAAAATCATTGAGAATGATTGAAATGCAAGGAAGTTGGGTTCCATCTGAACTGACGCCGAGTAAAGTTCGTTTCTGTCTGTTTGCCATTTCTGCGGTGCAAGTTTGTTTCTGTCTGTTTGCGATTTCTACGGTGCAAGTTTGTTTCTGTCTGTTTGCGATTTCTACGGTGTAAGTTCGTTTCTGTCTGTTTGCGATTTCTACGGTGCAAGATCGTTTCTGTCTGTTTGCGATTTCTGCGGTGCAAGTTCGTTTCTGTCTGTTTGTGATTTCTGCGGGGCAAGTTCGTTTTGTGTCTGTTTGCGATTTCTGCGGTGCAAGTTCGTGTCTGTCTGTTTGCGATTTCTGCAGTGCAAGTTCGTGTCTGTCTGTTCGCGATTTCTGTTCTGCAAGTTCTATTTGGGTCTTGTTGGGTAGTTTGAGGCGGAGGAATGTAGCGTTTTTTAATTGATTGTAGAAATGATGAAAGGAGTGTGCCTGAAGGAGTGGGAAATCGTCAATAAGGGATTATCATGATTTATTGCAGGATTGTCTGGTTTCCGTTTCTTCGAGTGCGTCGTACGTGGTATCCGTCCGTCAGAATAAAATTGTCCGCGTACAACGCGTGTCCAATGGCGGCTTCTTCGGAGCTGACTTAAGTAATTTCTTGTCTGCTTTTTGTTTATGCGTTCTAAATTACGTAAGACAGGGTTGGGACACGCACAACCTTCGGTTTTGCCGTCGCAACCGTAACAATTCTGTTCTCTTTAAAAGAAAAATATCACTGCCAACAAAGGTATCATTTCAGCAATTATTTCCTGCAATACGGACTCCAGCATCGTAGAAATTTCGGATACGGTTTGGGGCTAGGGACCATCCTTGAGAACGGTCCTACAATTTAGAATTTCGCCTTCAAGACCGACCAATTAGGCTAAGCCCCGGATAACGAGTAGAATGAAGAAACGGATTAGCTCATCGTGCTACCGAAAATCGCGAAGTAGCACTGTCGTATTAGCTCCCATTCCGAGAGTATCCAATGGCGTGCAGTTTTTGTGCGTCGTCACTGTGTATAATTGAGTCTAAGTAAAATCGAATGCCTCGTGCCGCTCGATAAGGGAACTCGTCCGACGGAAGACCAGGCAATCTACGGCAAACGATAACTCACACAACAGTGATTCTTTCTGAATTAATTGGCGAGGTAGCTAGATGAATTTCCCGTGAGAACTACACGCTTTCAATCATATTTTCTGTAGCATTCCTGTATTCGTCAATTCGTATATCGAATGTCGCTTCGCTTACTCGCGACGAATTTTAGGTCCGTTTGACGCAGTTGCGATTAAGTACGAATATTTAAAATAAAATTCGTCTTTTAGGAATAAACATGTAGTATAATTAATGCTTAATACGATATATAGAAATTCGCGTTTATTGTAGGTTTTGTGTTTTCGTTAATTTATTTTATGATGTTGTCGTGTTCTTTCTTTAGAGTTCAATAAAAGAAATTGGTTATCATCGATCTGTAACGCTCACAATCGACGATGACAACCTCGCCAATGTCGCACAGTGGGGTATTTGCCCCGAAGGTGCGGTAAGTAGTGAATTTTAAAAATTTTACAGAACTAGTAAAATTTTTATTTCTTGAGTTAGTTGAATGTCTGAGGAACAATCTATTAATATTCGTTTTCTCATTTATGCATTCATAGAGCACTGTGATTTCTCGGAATTGTAAAATTCTAATGACACGCTTCCTTTCTCAGCGAATTCACCTGTTAAGGTAAAGGTACTAGTAGTTGACACTTTAAGGAATTTTTTGCTTATTTGTTTACATAGCTCAAGTTAAGTTCACTTTATGGAAAATTTATGATTAGTAGTCGCTGCACGAATTATTCTTCTATTGTAATATTACGACAATTATTTATTCCTGGCGGCGGTTTGTAAACATTTTTTTTTTCTAAAAGTGAAATTTGATTCAATAGTTGACATCCAGCGAAAACAAAAAATTTAGTAGTTGACACCTTTTTGTTTCAATAGTTGACATAGAGAGAAAAAACAATTAATGAACTAGTCTTGGTAATGTATGAACACAGAAATTTATTGAATGTTTCAAAAACATTATTCTTGAGTAAGATAACAAAACAAAAATTAATAATTAGAAGTTATTTCCATAAAAAAATCTAACTTAGTTCGGTAACTGAATACATATTTCTGGTTCTGCTCATTTTAATGGGCTCGTTGATACGAAATAGCACAGCCTCCCATTCATAATCTAGCTTATCCATTCTTTCTGGCCACTTCCACAGTCTACCACAGTTTGCCATTGCTGAAATGGTTGCAGTCGCTTCAGACACAGCAATTATAACTCCAGGGAACAACTCTTTTTCGTAGGAAAATACAACATATTCGTCCACTTTTCTTTCTACGGGTAAATTGTTATTCTGCACCTGTAGATCTTCTTCCTCGCTCTCATCATTTGAACCACCGCCATAAGAGATCTCATCATCAATGCTAGAATCAGTTCTCTCTTCATTTTGGAGCACTTTCATTTTCTTTCATTTTTCTTTTAATTGGATGTTTGCTTTCAACCTTGTATTTTAAAGTCATCCTAGGAACATTAAATTTCCTAGCTGCCGTTTTATATGGAGTTTTATGGAGCCGGACATCCTCCACAGCCGCTTGCATAGCTTCTTCTGTATAATTTCTAAAGTTACCCTTCGTAGGAGGCATCTCAAAATTGACAGAGGAATAAAGTTAGTAGTTGACACTTAGTCATTTAATAGTTGACACCCCATGTCAACTACTGAATAATAGATAATTACAAGTTTCAATAGTTGACACAGGGTTAATTTAGGCAGTTTGGCATTCTTTGTTGCCAATTTTAATAAATTACCCCCTTTTAAGTTTCAAACAACATAAACGAGTACTTTTTTAACCCACAATGTTTAAATAATACAAACTTTCAATACTTACATTTTAACCAAGTCCTTAGCGATTTATATAAGAAAATATGCAAAAAATCGTAAAAGCCCGCACTAGTTCGAATAACAGGTGGCTATGACACTTGTCAATGGCGGACTATGCGCAGTAGTTCGCAATTCAGCTACTCAAAGGCGACACTATACAAACTAATAAGGTCCGATGTATTCCAACTTGTGGTTTCTTTATTTATTTACTCTTTTTAAAAAAGTGTCAAGTACTGGTACAGTGTCAACTACTGGTGCTTTTACTTAAGTAATTCTTACCCTATACACATAAATTAAATAAATTTTTGTTATATAAAAGTTTTTTTAGCTAGGAAGGACTGCAAAGTCTGTTCTGAGAGAAGTAACCCCGGAAAAAGGCATCAGACCACATATTATTGTAATACTTGCCCCGACAAGCCGGGCATGTATCTTGGGAATTGTTTCATGAAATATCACGCACAGAAAAATTATAGAGACTAATATTTCAGAAATTACGTTTGTAAAGGTGTAGAGATATATAAAATGTTAAAATATAAAAATTTTATACATTAATTTGTGTGTGTAATGATTTTAAGTCACTGCTATGAAATGCGTCAAAAGGGCTGCGAAACGTCTGGAGTTGCTGGTGCGCCGCGCGAAAAAGGCCCGGAGTGCAAAGGGTTAATATTGCAATTCTGTGACGCGTGGAGGTCGTGGAATTCTTAAAAATATTTAATTTGCTGGAAAAAGTGAAATATTTTTCAAAGGACTATAAGCTTCCATAAGTTTCATGAAAACCGGATTTTCGCATCTGAATATGTTCCCTGTTTAGCAAACCGATTGATATGTTATGCCGATCGTTCGGCGTACCATGTCAATTTTCCATAGAGCTTTCGCAGTCAGGGCGTTTTAATTAATTAATTCAAGCTAATTAGCGAGCTGCAGATATTAGCGTGAACGCTTAAAGCGCATTAACTTTCAAGCACGAAAGAGAGGAACACAGTACGACGCACGGCCGAGTAAGCAAACTTACGATCCATAAGCCCGTCGTACTACGCCTCGGGCTGGAGAAAGTCCTTGCAGCCACATTCAGGAACTGCATACTGCATACGCTTCGCACGTATACACTTTTACACGGATGGGGGAATATTGCACGGTTTCACGTAACGCACATGCCGAGCGGCTAACGTAAGACATGTCGCACCGAGGTCTCCGGTACGGAAAGTGATGAGTTGACTGCAATTCTTCTGCATTTATGGCGTTTACAAAACTGCAAAACCCTTAGCACTAAGTTTCTATCGTATTAATTTGTACGAATGGATTTTGCTGTCTTTATTTCGTGATGTTCGTTCAATGTTCATTTAAAGATTCAACACTGCAAATTCGACCGATCTTATTGAATTCGTCCAAAATGGTATACAGTGACTCTTATTAATATTTGGACATTGTGCTATTAAAAAAATTTGTTTCTAGTTTCGATCGTTGGCAATAGTAAATTTGGAGTTATTGTTTTACAATATAACAGAACATTCCATTGTAGTTTGTAATAACGTAGATTTTATGTGTTTGTTGCACATACTTTTCTTAATACCAAACAGTGAACTAAATTACAGTGGCACACGAAAGTATTCGGATACTCTCCAAACTTAAATAACTTTTTTAAGATTGCACCAAACGTTTTGACTTTTCTTGAGCAATTAGTTGCATTGATTTAATAAATGAATATGCAAAATGAATTTTGTAAATATTGGAATTGGTATGAATTACATGACCAATAAAAAAAGAATCTTTCAAATATTTTTTATTTGAGCCACGTACTAAAAATTTTAAAGACACATCTGGTAGATCTATGATAGTTATAAACATGCAGAAAAATTCATTGAAATCGATCGACATACGACGACGAGTTGAAAAAAAATGTTTTAAATAATGTCTTTTCTACTTTCCGACGTAATTTCTACCAATTAGAATTATTTCAAAATTATTTTTGCATATCATTTAGTAAATCAATGCTTCTATTTGCTCCAGAAAAGTCAAGTCGTTTAGCTCAAGTTTGAAAAAGTTATTTAGATTTGAAGAGTGTCGGAATACTTTCGTCAGCTACTGTATGTCGAAATTTATCGTCGCAAAAATATTCGGACACATAACTTATTCTCGTATTTCTTGCGAATAACGACACACCTTTGCCGTTTGTTTACAAACATAATGTCGAACAAGATGAAGAACACGCTTCACGATATCAGTTATCGTTCGAAAGCCGTTAGGAGCAGTTACAAAATCTATGTATGGGACGAAAAAGTAAAAATACTTCATTTGACGTACGACAATTAGTAATTTTTTACAGAGAAAAAGAAAAAACGTATCGAGAAATCGGTAATCTTCTAAAATTAAGTAAGAGTACCGTAGCTGATATTATACGGAGATATAATGAAGAAAATTGAATCGAATCAATTCCTCGGAAAGGCCGACCATAGAAGCTTGGCCACCGAGAGAAACGTATTATTTTGAGAAAAGTAAAAGTGAACCCTGGTTTGAGTGTTCCAACATTAAGTGCTGAATTATTTCAAGAGATAGGAAAGAAAGTTCATCCAGATACAATACGTCGGGTGTTCAAAACAGATGGATTTAATGGTAGAGTAGTGCGTAAGAAACCGTCTATAACACTTTAACTGCCCAACGGACAGCCTAAAAAATTCTACCAAATCAAAGTGATTTATTTAATGCAGCAACAATTGAATACTTAAAATGTCTGACACATAGTTATTCTGCGAACTTCTTGTAGTCTCCAGATATGAACTAAATTGAGTGCAACGAATATATTAGTGTACAAATTTATTTTTAAACATGGACAAATATTTCTGTCATCCATATATGGGTGATAGGCAGTCAAAGTGATAAACGAGGCGAATCGCAGAAAAAGATTAGCTTTTGCGAAACAATATGTTCATGAGGAAAAAATTTGATGGAATAATGTAATTTTCGCTGATGAAAGTAAATTTAATCTGTTTAACACTGATGGACGAAAATTAGTATAGCGTAAACGAAATCAAGAGCTTAACCGAATAAATTTAAATCCAACAATAAAGCACGGTGATGGAAGTATTATGGTGTGGGGGTGTATTTCACCTAAAGGAGTTGGTCAACTGGTTTTTATAGAAGAAATTTTAGATAAATTTAAGTATCTAAATATTTTAAAACAAAATCTTAAGAAAAGGGCGATCACAATGGATATAGAAGACACGTTTAAATATTATGAAGATAATGATCCTAAACATAAAGTCAGAATAGTTCAAGAATACCTTTTATATAGTTGCCCAAAAGTATTACATCCACCACCACAGTCACCAGACTTGAATCCCCTTGAAAATGTATGAGATTTTTTGGACAAGAAAATTCGAACAATACCAATAAGGGCGAAGGAAGAATTAAAAAAACGATTAATTGAAGAATGGAGACGTATGCCTCTAAGTTACTTACAAAAAGTTATAGACAATATGCCTTAGCGGTTGCGACACGTAATTAAAGCTAAAGGCTATCCAACGAAATATTCATTATTGCTTATGTTAATAATTTTCATGTTTAAATGTTATAGTTTGTCGAGCGTCCGAATATATTTGCGACGATAAATTTCGACATAATTTAGTTCACTGTTTGATATTAAGAAAAGTATGTGCAACAAACAAATAAAATTTATGTTATTACAAACTACAATGAATGTTCTGTTATATTATAAAACAATAACTCCAAATTTACTACTGCAAACGATCGAAACTAGCAACAATTTTTTAAATAGCACAATTTCCGAATATTAATAAGAGCCACTGTACGTAATCACAGACATTGCTTCCAACACCGATTGCAGCATTTTGAAAAGTTTTCATAAGCGATACAAAAAACATCTAAAAACGTTTTTGAAAATCTCACGTGCTATCTGCAAATTGTACGACAGCCAACGAAAAGTGGACTCGTTTTCTGTTTGTAATATTGTATAAATAAGCAGAGTTCTTATGTATACGAAATGTTTTTTAGCTGAAACATAAATACTGGTTTTACGCTGATGTTTCAAAATTATATTTAGTTTTGCACTAATCTAATACTATAATAATATTTATGTCTCCGTTAGACAAATACAAAGAAGCATCGATGTTTTAGTTGGAAGAATCACCATTAATTAATCATGATAAATGAATGTTGTATGAAAGAAAGGAATGAATGAAATCAAAATTTATCAAACACTCCATCGCAATATGTATACTTTTGCAATATTCGCGAACCAGGAAATAGATTAGCAGCTTTCATTGACTGGACGGAATTGTTCTTGAAAGTTACTGGAGTAATAGTAACGATAATAGGAGAGATATGTATCCTACAAACAAATTATGGTAATTGAAGAACGTGGCTTTTCTATATAGAGGAGAAATCTTCTAGCACAAATCCATTATTCGTTTACGGAAACGCTGATTCTCTTGGATGCACCGAAATTTCATTTGCTTCTAAATTACTACAATAACAAGGATAATCAAAGACATACTGATGTAGTTGACCTCAACACGAGATTTCTAAACAGAAGAGAAATCTAAAGAGATTTTATCGCGGAAGTTCATTCCTTTATTCCGGGAGGATGTTAAGTAGGACGTCATCGAATCTCCATTTTACACGTCTATGTGTGCAACATATATTCATCTTCCTCAAACGAGACTCTTTTACAACATATATTTATCATTCTTGAACGAGACTCTTTCACAAGGGAAAATTATCCTACATACAGCGACTCGGGAAAGTATACGTACGCGCTTTAAATTCAGATAACTTTCTTAAAATTGAATCAAACGTTTTGATTTTTCTTGGACAATTAGAATCATTGATTTACTAAATGATTACTATGTGGTTTTATAGTATATATTATGATTACTAATGATTTACTAAGAATTACGTGAAAAATAATAAAGACACTTTTTAAATATTTATTATTACAGCCTCGTAATAAAAATTTTTAAAACACATCTTGCAGAAAAATTCATTGAAATCGATTGACATTCATATGTGATGGAAACTATCGAAAATGGTGAAAATATAAAATTTTCACGATTTTTGGTCAGTTTCTGTTTAAAATCCACAAATTCTTACATTTCTCCATGAGCGTCGTTTTCTTCTGCATCAATCGATTTCGATGAAATTTTTAGCATGCGTATAACCAACACAGTCCTGAAAAACGCATATTTTAAATTTTCATTATTGACTCAAATAAAAATGCTTCCAAAAATTCCTTTTTCTATGTTTCTATGTAATTCCTACAAATTACAATTATTTCGAAACTTTTATTGCGCATCATTTAGTAAATCAATGTTTCTAATTGCTCCAAATTAGTTTAGTTTAATTTTTAAAAAGTTATTTATATTTAGAGAGTATAGCAGTACTTTTGTGAGCCACTGTATATACATACATGTTAGCGGAGCATAATAAGCTTATCATGCACCGTAGGTCTCTGTTCATTCAACAAATTTAAATACGTTATTTAAATAATGGAATTAATTATTATTGTAATTTCATGTTATTTATAAATAATTTTTTTGTGATATTTTACTTATCTATTTTAACTATGATGTAGTCAACATTTATTTCATTTTGAAAGCATTATTTTCCAGAAATATACAGGGTATCTCATGCAACTCGAGGGAACTATATCTTTAAAACTGTTAAAAATATGAAAGGACAAGTACAGTAGCGCACGAAAGTATTCGGACACTCGTCAAACCTAAATAACTTTTTCAAAATTGAACCAAACGACTTGACTTTTCTTGAGCAACTAGCAGCATTGATTTACTAAATGATATGGAAAAATAATTTATAAATAATTCTAATTGGTAGAAATTACGTGGGAAAGTAGAAAAGACATTTTTGAAAACATTTTTATTTCAACTCGTAATGAAAATATAAAATATGTCTTTTTTCAGAACTGTGTTACTTATACACATGCTGAAAATCTCACCAAAATCGATTGACGCGGGTAAAAATGGCACGCGTAGTAAGATGTGAGAATTTCTGTAGTTTAAGCAGAAACTGATCAAGAATCGTGAAAAATTGCGATTTTCACCATTTTCGATGGCACGTAGCTCGTGTGTACGTCGATCGATTTTAATGAATATTTCTGCATGCGTATAACTATCATAGATCTACCAGATGCGTCTTTAAAATTTTTTGTGCGCGGCTCAAATAAAAAATATTTAAAAAGTTCCTTTTTTATTGGTCATGTAATTCACATCAATTCCAATATTTACAAAATTTATTTTGTATATCATTTATTAAATCAATGCAACTAATTGCTCAAGAAAAGTCAAGACGTTTGGTCCAATTTTAAAAAAGTTATTTAGGTGTGAAGAGTGTCTGAATACTTTTGTGTGCCACTGTAAATGATATTATACCTGCTACATTTTCGTACCATTCTTATGCATGTTTGTTATGCACTTACAACGTACAGCTGCATCGTTTGTTTAATGGAACTGCATAACTTCTTTTACATCAATCGATTCTCTGGTTCATTCTGTGTATAAAAGAGCTATGCTGATATCAGTATAAATTAAACAGTTTACTAAATATTGGATAATCGGAAAAGAATTGAGAGATTTTTGTCATTAGCTGTTTGGTGAAATATTTCGTCTACAGTGTCTACAATTTTCGTGAAGACAGTTCTGTATTTCGTCAAACGTGTCAAAAGTAATATTAGCGTAAAAGTGAGTAAAATTTCTGAAAGGAGTACAAATAAGTACTCCTTTGCATTTGTCACCAGAAAAATAATTTCATGAAAAAAACGGGTTACCCATTTACCTAAATGTGTTTTTTCATTATACAATAACTAATAATTCTCTTTAATAGCACTGATCACGTTTATGAATTAAATAAATGAAACTTGTCTGAAGTACACAAAATTCGCTCGATATTCAACTTGTTAACTACTGCTACGCGTTAATACTCAGTTCTACAAATAATTTGTAACACGAATTCCACACGGTTGAGAAACGGAATAGTTTTAACGTTTCTAGTCACTTCCCTTTGAAAGATTTCTTACGAATAGTTGTTTATGTAGTCATACAAATGATCGATAATACACATACAACTGTTCCTGTATATATTTTATGCTTTTTTCATCGCCTATTTGTCGAAACGTGCATTGTTCGCAAGGATATTTTTGTATCAATGTAATGGACTCGATAAAAAGATAAGAGTACCAATTCGTTTCTCCTTTAAGCAACGTTTCGACTACTATTCAATCACCCGGATAAGAAAGTACAGGAAACTTCAATTAGGCGATCTAATCGTAAATAAAGTACGAATAGTATACCGTGATTCACAAACGATCGTAACGTTTTACTAAACAGCGAGAAATGGTTTCAAGACGAATGATACCGCTTTGGAGAAATCAGATAATAACTTTTTAATTAAGGCATTACAGTACTTTTACATCGAATAGATTACAATAATATTTATTTTGTTCTAATGAAGATTTTATACTGAACAGTATGCATTAAAGAACTCTTTCATACTCGGTTAAATATTCTTCGTTTTAAACTCCTACTGAAACTTCGTTACGAAATTATTTAAACGTTACATTACATATAGACAACATGTTTAAAAATATTGGGTTGTTCGGAAAGTAATTTCCTTTTTTCCCGACAGAGGATTTAATTGTATTTTTTTGCACCCAACTTCACACTTAAGCCGAATAATCATTATATGTTTTGAGAGCTGATATAGGAAGGCTTGTGTGTGAAAAAGTTCAATTGATTCTACGCAGTAGTTTTTGGTTGGTGCCTTTTTAAATATGGAGAGCAATAAGCAGCATTTTCGTCATATTTTACTTTTTTACTATAGAAAAGGTAAAAATGCTGTTCAAGCCAGAAAGAAATTAACCGATGTTTATGGAGAAGATGTGTTGACAGTACGACAGTGCCAGAACTGATTTGCAAAATTTCGATCCGGCAATTTTGATGTCGAAGATGCACCACGTTTTGGAAGGCCGGTTGAAGCTGATAAAGACACGATAAAGGCATTAGTTGATGCAAACCGGCGAATAACAACACGCGAGATCGGTGAGAGGTTAAATTTGTCAAATTCAACTCTTTATGACCACTTGAAAGGCCTGGGTTTAACCTCGAAGCTCGATATATGGGTTCCCTATGTTCTCACGGGGAGAAATTTGTGTCGTCGCGTTGACGTCTTCTCAAACGTCACGAAAATGATCCATTTTTGAAGCGCATCATTACTGGGGACGAAAAATGGGTTGTATATAACAATGTCAAATGCAAGAGAACATGGAGCAAAAAAGATGAACAGGCTCAAAGCATTTCCAAAGCCAATATCCATCAAAAAAAGGTGATGCTGTTAGTTTGGTGGGATTTTAAAAGAATCGTTTTTTTTGAGCTTTCTACCGGATAACACAACAATTAATTCGGAAGTCTACTGTCATCAGCTGGACGAACTGAATGATGCACTTCAACAGAAAAGGCCAGAATTAATCAACAGAAAAGGTGTAGTGTTCCACCAAGATAATGCGAGACCTCGTACAAGTTTGGTCACTCGCCAAAAGCTTTTACAGCTTGAATGGGATACAATGCAACACCCACCATATTCTCCAGATCTGGCACCTTCGGATTATTATTTGTTCCGGTCATTGCAAAATTTTTTAGACGGTAAAACCTTCATTTCAAATGAGAAAGTCAAAAACGACCAAAAATTTTATGAGCGTGGTATCATGCTACTACCAGAAAGATGGCAAAAGGTATTGGACCAGAATGGCCAATATATAATTTAATAAAATACTTGTTCATTATACGAAAATTGTCTTTCATTTTCACAAAAAAAACGAAATTACTTTCCGAACAACCCAATATTTTCCATGAAACGCATTTCTTTGCATTTATTTTATATACAAAATAAAATGGTTGCATGTGGCAGCTTTATAAACCAAAATATACTGCAACAGTAGTTAACAAGAAAATTCATTGCAAACTTTTATGAAACAATTTATTGTGACTGATATTTTAAAAATTTCTCATTGAACAATCTAGTCTTATTGTAAAAATAGCTTATGTATATTAGTATGCATGCAGTGTTATATTTAAGTGTTATATATGTTTTTATTGATTACGTTTAACTATCGTATATATGTTTTTATTGATTTACGTACTACTCTGTTTTGTTTACGTCACTACGTTTTGATTTTGTTAAATAAACATCGGATACAGTTCCCCGCGAGCAAGTAACCAAAAAGTACGTATCACGCCGTGTCTAGTCTTACATTATTAACATTCTTGTTATATTTTAGTAATTGTATTTCGTAAATTCTTTCATGTGATCGTATATGCCTTCTATAGACATTTAAATACATCATATAACCCGTTCCATAAAATTTTAGTAGAAATAAAACCCAGCAATTGAGATGGATTAACACCATCGTATAATAAAAAGAGAGTGGATTACTCTCATAAAAATTACTCATGCCAATAATAACTGTTCATTCACGTTTGCCTTGAGAAACTAGAATAAGGTGTGAGATTTCTGTCAATGGAATAATGACCAAATTTAATACATATTTTTTGCAACTTTCTGTTAAGATCTGTTAACGATAATTATGAGTCGATTGAAAAAGTTGATTTTGAATAAAGGCTACAAATTTTTCAGACTGAAGACGTTTTGTGCTTCAATAATAACAGTAATATTAATAGAAAACATGTTTAAATGATGGTTAGAATGAAAAGGATATTTAAAACGTACCAATTTTTTCAGACGTTATTGAATTTAACTAAAAAATCAAATAGATTAGAGAAATGTAATTACTTCACTAAAGCTTTAAATACAAATAAAATAAAATAGGAAATTTATTAAAAAGGTACATGTAATAGAAAATATGTGGAATGAAAAAATTAAAATCATTAATTTCAAATAATTATCGTGTTGGGAAAAATGCATATAATGTAATCATTGAAATTCTATTTTGCAGTCAACAGTCAATATGTGTATTTTTTCTAAAAGCACACTGATAAGAATAGAACTGTCGTTCTTGCAAAGAATAACGATAATTTATAGTGTAACTTGCATATAGGTTGAGTCAGAACATGTAGAAAGTACAATAGGGACTACTCCAGGACACTAAGGGTCGTTACGTAAGTTACAGCAACTAGTCGCCAGCAACCACTCGATGCGAAAGAAACACATAAACTAGTACGCACTTGGTCGCAGCAACCAGTGACTTGTTGGTCGCGGCGACAGTCAAAATAAATAAATAAATTTGAACTCAATTGACGGTTTTATACGATAAACAATTTCCTCACTGACCAGGCAACTACGTGCATAAAATGGGAGTCGATGCACAATAGTTTATTTCAGAAAAACACTACAAAGCGATTTGCGATTTATCCGATCACAACCATGCAAGTTGGAATCTAAAAAATATAAGAATGCGAGAACATTGTTAATACATTTGCAGCCGAAGCTGCTTCAGAATATAAAAATCGAAACTGATAATCTGCACGATACTGACAATTCTATAAGTCTTGCTGCATTTACCTGCTAAGGTTGGTCGTAGCCAATGATCATCTCATATTTGTGCCCATAATGATGAAAGTGGTCTAAGTCATATATTTCTTGTTTCGAGATATTTAATGAATTGCGTTTGAATAAATTAAAAAATATATTTACATTATACGACATTTACGAAATTTATAATTTTATTAGTCTTGATTAATGGAAATTTATTATGAATACGAAATTTTGTGTGAATTTCATACGAAAATGTTGTTTTTAAAGTTTGAACTGACATAGACCATTTTTATACAAGAATATACCAGAATATCCAGAATTCACTAGAATGTACTAGAATATACCATAATATACCAGAATGTACAGGAATATACTAGAATGTACCCGAATATACTAGAATTCACCAGATTATACAAGAATATACTATAATTTTTTGTAGTAAAATTGCAAAACAGCGAATTCTTTCAGAAATTTCACTAATTTTCACACTGACATTAGTTTTGACACGATCGACAAAATACAAAACTGTCTGCATAAAACTTCTAGATCGAAATGCCAGCTCTGAAATGCGCGTCAATATGACGCAATCTGATTAGTGTTGCCCTATATATAACACCAAACAACATCTAGTGACAAGAAACTCTCAATACTTTTCCGATTATCCAATATTTTCTTCGAACCTATGAAAGAACGTCTTATGTCTCGTTAGAGCTATCGCTTTCACCATACACGTTCCTGAAGTACTTTCATGGTAAAAATAAAAACGTTCTTGTAATTTTTACAAATTTTTGTATATAATCATCGGTTTCTGCGTCTTGGATAAATGATTCGACCGCGTTGCAGTTCACACGCAAGCGTTCGGTGAATACACCGAAGCAAGAATGTGCATTGTGGGCCGAGATTCAGTCGCATTCTACTCGCAACTGGTAATTTAGATTGTGAATGTCTGACAGAATGCGACTGATGTAATTTATCGAGAATCGATCGTGCATTGACATTTGATGTTGACTTTTAACTGCGACTTTTAAAAACGTTAACCATTCAAGGATTTTCTTTTCATTTCAATGCGTATCTACCGTTACCGTCACTCCACGTCCGCGTTTTTAACCATCCATATTTTATTTCGTGCCACATGTAATGTTGGTTTTCTGATCGAGTTCATGTTGCTTCCAGCCTTGCAGGATGTCCTCTGAAGTTTATTGATCTGAGTTGGAACTCGTTTCTGGTTCTTGTCAAGCAGCTTCTTATTTACTATTAATATCTAATTTTTTGTCGAAATGGTATTAGTCTACTTCCTGATATCTACATTTAATACAGGGATTAAAATTTCTTTAAAATTTCTTAAGCCTAGACGTACATAGATGCTGCAGGTATCTTTATTACGAGACAAAAACAGTTTGTCGTAAAATTACTTATCTCGCTTACTATCTGCGCTATTCGACTATGGCAACTCTCTGTAAAAAATTCTATTCCAATTATCAATTTTCTCGTAAGATAAATTGAATATTATTGAAAAGGATTGAAAAATATTTAAAATTTAAATGAAAAGGTCTAAGGTTATATAAATGATTAACGTTGACTCAATGCCGTTAAACCAGACCTATTACTTCAGACATAATTACTTTGAAAATAGTAATTTACACAATTTACCTTTTGCACAAACACGCGTTCGTAAGTTTGTGAGCTTTACATTAAAGAATATATGAGTAATTTAACATATTGATTTGTTTGTTAATATTGAGAAATACGTGAAAACAAAAAGTGTTCTGTTTCCTTATTGACTATTGTAATTTATTTCCAGGTGCTTGAACTAACCCATACGTTTTAATCTGTATAAATATAAGTTTCAGATGAAACGTGTCACTTTATACGTATTAAGTAGACTTTTAATACTAGGAATACGAACTACTAAATTAGATTAATATATACTGCTTCATAATAATTACGTTGTATTTATTTAAATTTCGTACAACTTTTATGTTAATATGTGCTTTAATGATAAAGCTTATGTAAAAAGTTTTCATGGAATGTACAGGTTTCGGAATTAAAGAATAAAATCGGATGCATATGCAATTCAAGATGAACTGGTTTTGTCTTGCAACTCAACATGAAGTAAAATCTTGTTGTAGAGGATAAGACCAGAAAATCTTTATTTACGACAGAACTACAAAATTAATACAATTAATAAAAGACTAAGGAAAATGAAGCTACGAATATACAGAAGTGAATCAACATGAACATTATATCGCATTTCTAGAATTGCTAGCTTCTCAGACATTATAATTACGCGGGTTCTAAATGGTTAATGTCACTTTTGCATTAAAACCAATCAGGCGTTTTCTATAAATATTATTAAATATATAAATATGATGTTATATTATTATTATACTTTTCAAGTACCTCTGCCTGAAGAATAGGTCACATCTGAATAAATATGCTAAAATAACTGTGAACGAAATAATGTGTAACAAGTAATTTTAACCCTTCATAGGGCCGTTTAACTTTCAAGTCACATGTTAATATATAACATAAACGACGCATAAATATTATTAACAGTGACGATGAATTTAGTATCGAATCATCATCGGATAAGGAAACTTCAGGACCACAAAAAGTTGTTTAGCAATCAGTATCTCAGACGAATAATAGTTGTCATCGCCCTTGGAAAGGAGATTACCCTAAAGACCGCGAAGAACCCTACTCTCCTGTGATCCATTTTCGAAAACTATTTGACAGTGAAATTATAAGTACTATAGTTGACTATACCAATACATATCAGTTATTTCACACCACATTATTTTAAACTAAATTTATTCAATATAATTATTACGATATCGTCAAAAATGAACCATTAGGTAGTGGTTGTAATTTCAACATTATATGGAATTCATTTAGTGTTAATTATGAAAGTGGTCTAAGTCAAAAATTTAAAGAAATTATACAAACATAACTTGAAAATGGCGCGTGGCCCTCTGTATATGGAGGCTATAACTACTCAAAAACACGTAATAGCTTACAGTGATGCTTGTTCAGGCCAAAATCGTAACATTAAAGTAGCATTGACATGGATGAAAATTGCTCAGTCATCAAATAATAATATTGAAACAGTAGACCACAAATTTTTGGTATTGCGTCATTCCTTTCTACCGAATGATCGTGATTTTGGGTTGATAGAAATGAAAATAAAAAAAGCAAATTACTTATACAACCCTGAGCATTATTAGGAATTGATAGAAAAGTGTAGAAGAAGAAATACATTTTCGATAAAACGAATGTCGCAGCCGGATTTTATTTCAACGAAATCACTAGAAGAGTCAGTAACAAGAAGAGTAAAAAATACCGCGGGCGAATCTGTCTCTTGGCTGCAAATTCAATGGATACGATTCTTGAAAAATGAACCTTATAAAATGTTCTATAAAACTTCTTTAGATGATTCTAAATTCCACGTTTTGGATCTTTCACCTATAAGAGGAAGACCAAAAATATACGGAAATATTAAATTACTTCCATTATACATCACTACTAGAGCAGTAACGGAAGAAAAACATAAAGATATTATGTGTTTACTACTATACATCCCTCCAGTTTTGCAGGAACATTTTAAGAATCTTAAAAACTCGAAATGATAAAAATGGATTACTTTTTAAAAATAATTAATAAATGTTCAGGAATTATTTCATTAAAGTTATTGTTTCAAATAAAACTCGTAGTTCTTTATTGCTTTAAGTCATTTATAGGACATTCAGTTAATTTTGAAAATGGTCTAAGTCAGTTCAACTTTAAAAACAACATTTTCGTATGAAATTCACACAAAATTTCAT
>CM052098.1:11664031-11674997 GCA_028453745.1 Agapostemon virescens
GGTGAAAATCGCAATTTTTCACGATATTCGGTCAGTTTCTGTTTAAATTCCACAAATTCTTACAACTTTCTACGCGTGTCGTTTTTTTATGCGCTAATCGATTTCAATGAAATTTTCAGCATGCGTATAACTAACACAGGTCTGCAAGATGCATATTTTAAATTTTCAATACGAGTTAAAATAAAAATGTTTTAAAAAATGTCTTTTTTATTTTTTCCTGTAGTTTCTTCCAATTATAATTGTTTCTAAATTATTCTTGCGTATCATTTAGTAAATCAATACTTCTAGTTGCTCCAGAAAAGTCAAGTCGTTTGGTTGAATCCTTAAAAAGTTATTTAGGACTGAAGAGTGTCCAAATACTTTCGTGAGCTACTGTATCTATATATAATGTGCAAACATCGTAAGCCGTTGTTACTGCAAAGTTACAAAGTTACAAATTATAATAAAATTGTTTAAACTGGTAAATTTCTTTTAATCTACATATATAGGTTTGTAATTGTTGATTTTCCGTTGCATACGTTTTTTTATATTTAAGAAAAAGATCCGGTCCATAGAGGGTTAAACATTAACTAGCATGAGCATGCACTTTTTTTGCATAACGCAAGTTATCTTATATGTACAGTTTATTCCTTGCTGTCATTAAGTTTTACTTCGCTGAGCGCCTATGAAAAGAATCGCTAAGCAGGCATAAGTACACGAATATTTTAGAAACTAAAATACAGAAGGACTCGAGAGAATTTACACCGCTTATCTAAAACGATCCATAATGTATCGTAAATAATCATTGTCATACAAAAACGTTCCTTCATCGCTATCGAAACATCTCAATCATCCACATAACTCGACGACCAACACCGAAACGGTAACCGAAGATAAAACCGAACAACGCTACCGTACATAGCTCGAGCTAATGCATGAAATTTAAATGAACGTTATCATTACAAGTCCGCATTCTTGCGGCACGCGGCAGCCAGCAATCAAATACCAGCGACCAGATAACTAAGACAGAAACGCGGGAGCTACTAATGCAACCACGGTGGTGCCACATTCAACGAACAAGAATTTTTAGCAACTAAAACCATAGAAATTGAAAAAACTTTTCGTAAGTTTGCAATTTGTTCAAATCTAAAAACCGGAGAATCTTCAATCGAATTAATTTTCTAATTATACTATCATTCTTAAGAACATACACAAATATTTTTGCAGAAATTTTATTAATCTTTATTCATATATTATGGAACGAGTTATTCGAGTATATGTATATTAAGTATGATAAACTATACAGGGTGTCCCAAAAGTCTTGTGACAGAGGGAAATGAAGGATTCCTGAGGTCATTTGAAGCAACTTTTTCCTTAGCGAAAATTCAATCTGCTGCTTCGTAAACTAGTTATGGTCGAAAAATGACTGGCCAATGAGAGAGAAGCGCGCGAACTAACACGTGCTTGGTCGAGAGCGTTCGACCGTCCGCTGTCCAGACGCGTGAACAGAAGTCAGAAAGCGCGAAATTTCCGAATTTTTTTTCTTACGCGACGATAATAATTTTAAGAAAAACGCTGTTCATTCTTATTTCAGAATGTCTGAAGAATAATTACTAATTTTTCAGACCCGAAATAATAAACAATTTAACCGTGTCAGTCGTTTTAATTTTCTGGTATACATGACATCAACCACACAACCAACGGAACCATCTTGTGCAATTTACATTATTTTTCCTTCGATCTATTCTATTATATTCTATAAACAAAACAAAGCGTACAATAAATTTGGGTTTGCAAATTGTGGGACCCTAGGTCCGTAAAGATTGGCTAATTTAGGAGGGACGTACCACCCCCTTTTAAAAATCGCGAAAAATTGGGGAAAAATTTCTAGGTCACCGATTCTTTTGTAATTTTGGCTACAAGTAACTGGATGCGTGGTATACGTGTGTATGCAACACTTCAGTTCGATAGGAATGAAATTTCAGCCGTGGCGCGATTTTGAAAATTTCGAGGCGTTCGAAATCGCGAAAATGGGTAAAATGGGGTTGATAAAATGAAGCTTCCTGAAGTCCCCTGAAACGCTAGCCTAGAAAATGAGGGCTCTTCTTAAAGAGGAAGGTTTGGGGAAGATTTTCGCGTTTGAACCATGTCGATAGCTCTGATAGTCTGGTCGGGGCACGCCTTCAAAGATTGGTTAGTTTTGAAGGGTACACGGAGGATTCTTTTGTAATTTTAGGTACACGTTTCTAGACGCGGTGTCAGAGTCTATGGCAATTTTCAGGTCGATCAGAATGGAATTACGGAAGATATGCAGATATTAGACATACATGTATACATGTTAACGATATTATATAAAAATATTAATAATATTGTTGCGCGTTCTGTGCACTTCGTGTGGTCCACGACGCGGCATCTCGTTTATTTATAACTAATTATTTACTAATTAATAACTATTTACAATAAAGTACAGTCTGAATTAATTTGATCGAATTCTCTGTCTAATCTGTTCGACAGGCAAACTTCGACTGTTCTCGATTGTCTGTCGGTGTAATATATCCGTGACAACCCCTATCTTCTATTATTTTCGTAGGGGTTGTTCACCATGAACTGCCGTAATAATATTGTATGTATAATAAAAATAACAATTGTCTGCATTTGTTAAGGAAGTTAAGGAATGTTAAGGAAGGTTTTAAGCTAATAAAAACAAATTTGATTTTTCAAAGTTGCACGGTGGCCTTATCCCTTAATGACATTTATAATTAACCATAACTGACTTCATAAAAGTCTACATTCAATATAAATTTTCGAAATCATCGTAATGAACACAGTAAGTCGATGACAATACAAGGTGTTGAGTTCTGAGATCTCTCGGCATTTGTAGAGTTTCGTTGTACAAAAATCATTCACCTCTTAGAGAGATCAACGATGTAATCGACGGTATCGTTGAAGCCATAGAAGCCTTTCGATGGACTTTCCGCTTTCTCAAGCCCTATAGGGGAGGAGCTTGACCGTAAATAAATAATAGAATTTACTCAATAAAAGAGACTAAAGTTGTAGAAATAGGATCGAGCATTGACCTCACGAGTTTTCGATCTGCTGCGAATCCTCCTAATGGAAATGTTTACGTGTGTGAATACGTGTGCGTTTTGCCGTGTGAGAGCTTAAAATCTATATGCGTGCAAGTTTAATCTATGGCAAACCCTGTTCGACTCTGCATGCATGACACAACCGGAGAACTTTGCTAGAAGTTTAATTAATTCTGTCGCAGTAATGACTAGACTGCGAATCTTTATGCAAAATCGTAATTATTTACTTCGATAGTAAGTTACTACAACCAAATAAAAATATGTGTATTTCCTTAACAATTTTGGTAGGTTGACCCACTTAAATCTTTATAATCTTTCTATAATTTCTTATTTCGCCTATTCATTTTTCCAATAAATACATAAAATTCGCGATTCAACAATGACACTGTCCTACACCAACTTTGCATATCGACAACGAATAGGCAGTTCTTATTGACTTCGATGCAAAAATATGAATGTCATAGTTTTCCCCATTGTCTGCCGTTTTCGAGATATTTAGCTTGAAAAAAGATAAATTGTTAATCTTAAAAATTGTTTCTGTTCAGACCGCAAAAGTTGTGCAAATTGGTCTCACATAAAACGATTTTGTGCACTCGTCCAAATACAACCAATTTCACTGACAACATTATGAACTTAACTATATTTAACGCATATTTGCTATTAATTCTATTTGTAATATTTACGAATAATTTGTGCAATGTCAGATGAATAATTTAGATCGGTTGTCCTCTGTCATGTATTGAGACTAATATGGCCTGATAATTTTTCTCACGTCATCGTTAAATTCATAATTATAAGTAAAGAACGATAAATAAAATTTTAATAGTACATTTTTTATTTTGAAAAAAACGAGAGTGAAATATACTGTGGCACAGGGATAAGTATGCTTGATAAAACGTAAGAATGCGAAGGTAAATGTGATTACGTATTTATATCTGTTTGTTACACAATTTATGTACACGTCACACGCAACGACTTAATTGACAATCATGCATACTGTTCTACTGTTTCCTGCCGCTCCATTCATATGTTGTTTGCTTATAGAAGCAGCAAGACTCATCCGAGTCATCCGAGTATCGCCCTATGATAAGTAATGCGTCAATAGCGACCCAGACGTCACGTCATACAGTAATAATTACAGCGCTAATATGGACAATCGAAGCCGTGCCGTCCCTGATGTGAATATTAATCCAATTTGTCAGTAACGCGTCGTAATTATGAACATGGCGCGTACGGAATGGAATATTCAAGCGCAAACACGATTATACATGCATAATACAGTTTTCCAACATTCATCTACTTAAAAGGAGATTTCAAAGGGTCCAGCATACAGGGTGAGCCGGTAAGAACTGCTACCTCAAATATCTCTACCGACTCTTATGAATTCTTATCTTCGAACAGAACAGCCAACCCCTGTATACTAATTTTACTGACAAGTTTATAGGTGTGTTCAGAATTTTTCACACACATGGGCATTACTACTACCTACTATCAATTGATTGAATCAATGTTTTGAGAATGTGTAAATCGTTCACGACATACGCTACCACTAAAAAATTTTCGCCATTTGCAGTATGGACAGTTTATAAAGTATTAGGAAGATTAAAATTGTTTTGCATTCGATTACATTATATTATCAGAATTTTACTATTTGGAAACAAAAACAAGAAAAGACATGTAGCATATATTTTCTTCAGAAGTCTAAAAAGATAACTTCTTTTAAATAGTGCTTTTAAATTTGTGAATAAGTATAAACTCAGTATTAATTTCCATAGTTTATCAGTCAATATTCCGTTGATTTTCTTTAATTTCCGATAACCTGTAGTAATCGATCAGGAGCACTATCAATCATCATAATTAATGTGTTTTAGGAATCTCTGCTCATGCAGATTCTATTTGTTCTTTGAGTTCTAGAATATTATTTATTAGCGACTTGTCCTGACTGTAAATTTTCCTTGCTCGAATACTCCGAAGGTTCTCAATGAGGCTTAACTCCGGAATGAACGTTGGCCAAGGTAGTAATTTGATTCAGAATTCCTGAAACCACTTTTTACTGGGAGAAGCAATGTAAATAGGTGCGTTATCCTGCTGGAATATTGTTTTATTGTCTTCTGTTAATGTTATAAACGGCAGCAGCATAATCGTGTAGCATTTGTTGGTATCCACGGCGTTCATTCTACCCTTTACTAAAATCATTTCACTTTTTTAGTCCTTTTTCACTCTGCCCAGACAATTACAGTACCGCCTGCCTGAACTCTTCGCGACGTAATTCTTCCTCCATTTCGTAAATCGTGCCAATAATAACTTAAACCATCTAGATTAAATTGTTTTTTTCGTCGTTAAATATAATGTATTTCTATATATTATTTTTTAATGTATTTTTTGCTAACTGTAATTTAGTTTTCATATGATGCTTTTTAAAATACGTTCTGATGAGAGTGGTATTCTATTTTCAATTAAATTGTTTCACAATTTTTAACGATGAAGTTCCACTTTTCGATATTTCTTTCAAAACTGTATGTTTCACGGAAGATCAAAACTGTATTAGCCGTCTGTTCGTTTGTTTTTACGTAGTTTTCAATTCCAACCTTTAGGAAGTTCACTACACGTTGCGATCTGTTAATCCTTAGCACTCGAGTGGTGACTCTAAAGCATAACTAAAAATTGCAAAATTATTATTTAAAACAATTTTTAAATAGTAAGTAATAGTAAAAATCTCCATATGCATAAGAGGAAACAAATCATGTGGAATTAAAATATTCTCGATCAGAGGGTGTCGTGGTTTTAGAGTTAAAACATCTTTGAGTGAAAAGGGTTAATAATGTACTTTCATGTTAGCTTTTTTCACAGCACTTTAGGTCAATTATTCTCTGTGTTTTTATTTTTATCGAATGAGAACCATGCGATGTGATGTGGATGCAGATAATTTTTAACAAAATTGACAAAGAAATACTTTTAAACACTTATTAACCCTTTGCACTTGAACGGTGACTCGGAAGCACCGGTCAAAATTTCCACGCCATTGTTCAAAGTTCCTTTACACACGATTAAAGTCGTTCGTATTTTACAAATTTCCAAAAGCAAGATTGTACAAGAAAACAGGTTCAATTTTATTCGCATAATAAAAAAAATATTACAAGAATGATAATTTTCGAGATTAAAGAAGGAACGTCTTAATTTTGAAATTGCAATTGCTTTGAGCGTAATGGGTTAATACTGTTATCTCACTATGTCGGTTTGAAGCAAGTATAGAAACGCTGTCGTTGAACTACAAACGGCAACTGAATTTCTAAATATTCACAGTCATACTCACCGTTTTCTTTGACAATAAATTAATAGTTTAAGTTCATAAGTATAAACAGAAATTTTCTTCTATACATAAGTTTCTACTATTAACCCTTTGCACTCGAATGGCGCCTCTAAGGCGATACTAAAACTTGCGACACTATTATTTAAACAACTTTTACGTCGCTATGTTTGCAGTTAAGAAATCAATAAGAATGTTAATGTTTTAAGTACGAGTCGTAGTAATTAATTTTATATGAACGAAAGGAAATGAACTATCTAAAATGGAGCTATTATACATAGAAATATTGTTTCGATTTTGGAGTAGAATTGCTTCGAGTGCAAAGGGTTAATACTGGACATAGACCATACACTTTATAACATGAAAATTTTCAATTTTTTTTTGTTTGAAATTGATTCCAGTATGTGTCTAGAATACGTGTATAAAGTTATGCAACAAAATTTTATGTATTTTGGGAGATATAGCTAGCCGAACAGGTAAGCGTCAGGTGCAAGTGGCGCAAAGCTGAAGCGAAAGGTGAATTAGATAATTTTAATCATCCTAGTCCACTTCACCCAGATGTCCTTAAACATTTAAAACCGATATATGAAGAACTTGCAAAGGAGGATTTATTAACCAGGTGTCTAGGTGGACCCACACAGAATTGCAAATGAAAGTTTCAATTCAACGGTTTGGCGATTTTACGTTAGGTAATGATAAAATGTCGTCGATGAACTAAAAAAATTCCTAAATAGTGGCATTTTTTCCTTTCAATTTACATTATAAAGTCGAAATTTTTAGTGAAAAATCGTAACTTTTTCAATGAAGCTAAAAATTTTAGCATTTTTGTACTTTTTGTTAGAATTTTTTTAGTTCATCGACGAGATAATTTTATAAGGATTAAAAGAAACTTTTGTTTTCCTGTTTCAGATGAAAATTAGAGGCTCTAGGATGTACACAAACTGACGATATGCGTGGCGCAAATATACATTAATCATTAGAATAGAACACTTTTTGTATTGTTTAAATATAGAACATAATATCATGAAAGTTTGAGAATGATTCGCTTTGTACTTATTCAGAAAAAAATTCCTAAAAATCACTATTTTTTAGGCGCTCTAAAGTGTATTCCCCCCTTAAGAAAGGAAACTCGGAAAAATTATTGCGTTTATTCACATCACTGCATATTACAAGTATTTAGGATTTATTTTTCATATTTCGTGACAATTGCTAGTAAACACAACATTTTGAATGATATTTAATCGGTATAGGTTTAGTAGTCATTAAATAAAAGAAATTATATTATAGTTTTAGCCTGACTTGCGTAAAACAAATATCCTTAAATATCATCATATTTTACAAAACTACTTCTTTTACGTAATTTCTCATTATCTATTTGTGTACGACTCAACTGTGCATTTATATTTAGAGTTATATGCTCCAGCTGTTTGTATATTTATATTCATGTTAATTCATATGCCCGCGTACATACACAACTTGCTCAAGTGAATAATGTATCAGTTTCCTCGAAACTCTTATTACTTTCAAACCCGAAAAGTAAACGGAAAAATTTCTGAAAACATATTGCATTTTTCTTAAAATACGTAGTGTTAAAAAATATCTGTTTACAACACCATTACTAACACTTGAAAATATGACACAAAAGTATTTCGAGCCGAAAGACTGCAATTAAAATTCCATTTTAAGTAAATACTACGAAATGTTCAATATAGGCTTTCAAAAGAGCTACCTTTAGTCATTATTTCAAAAACATATTCTGTTCTTCGAAACATCACTAACTCTTACTATCTTAACACTTTACCGACCAGAAGCCTATTAATAGGACTTTCAATAATTGTGCCTTTACATTGTAATTTTTAATGAAATTATTAGGCAACGTTATTGAGGCTGCCCGGTTGATTCGCAATAAAAATGGCTGTTAACGTTGAGAGATCCATTAAAAAGTTTTCAGTCATGAACCATGGACCTTGAAGAATTCTAAAATAATGGCCGGTCAGTAAAGTGTTAACTGTTTCTTTTTTTTTTTAATGTAACTATACTTTTATTTCTCCATAAATTATGGTTCTGTATGCATTGACAGATGTTGTCAATGTAAATTCGATAAACTCTATTTTATCAAAATTTAAGTGACAAAGTAATTAACTCGCGAGTTATTTCGTCCGTACAATTTGAAGAAGTCGTTTACAGTTAAACGAGAACGGCAATTTTGTTGGTAGATATAGTTTGCTATTAACCTGAGATCTCGATTTTTTACAGGTGCCTACGTTCACAAAGTATTCGACACCGATCGGTTAACGAGCGCTCCGAATGCGGTTTTAAACACGCGGACCAGATGTCCGTGAAACCGCAATCTTGTTGGCATTACCATCGAAGGTGATCAACTGTACATACGTTAATAAAATACAATTATGACAATCATATCGACTTTACACGGCTTCCTGATTTCTACAGTAATTGCGCTTACCCATACCTAGGTTAATATTTCCACGTATTTGTCATTAAATTTTTACCACTAGAAAATTCTGTTCGTAACGATTAGTACCATTTTAATGACGAAAATTGCGTAAATATTTTAATCAGCAGAAAACGATGGCCTTATTCCTTTTAGAATAATTAAAAGTATTCAAATTAATTACCGTAGAATTATTCACGTAATAAATTAATAGAAATTACAGCAAGTATTAAATTCAGTAGGCTTAGCTAGAATGACCTTGACCTTAACATATGTTGTCAAAAGCGTCGTTTTGAACAAATTCTCTCTATACACACCGGGACAAAAAGATAACACACTTTAAAAATAACGTAATGTTTATTTATTTATCATTACAATCAAGGTTTTGTTTTGGCACATTCCTGTAAAACACCTTTATAAACTTTCACAAATGACATTTAATTGAATTTCAACATTCTATACAATTTTATTTAAAAAAATAGAATTTTTAAGGAAATGTAGTGTGACAAAATGATAACACATTTAACTTAAAATTACGTAGAACAATAAATCAACGGATGATATTTGATGTTTAATACTTTGTGGCTCCTTCTTCACATTTAGTAACAGTAACAATGGGGCTGACACGATGCTATAAAAAAATTTTGTTTTTATGTCATTTTTTTAGAGATATCAAGGTCACCTTGACTTTTTTTTAAATGGAACCACCTTTTTTTAAAAACCTACAATGATAGTTCCTTTCATTAGGAATTCAGCGACTATATTATTCCAAGGTCATTCAAGGTCAAGGACAAAACGTATATGCGTACAGACAAATTGCAATGTAATAGAATTGATATATTTTTGTTTATAACTTTCAAATATACGACGAGCGACAACTGCAACCTTTCGAAGGTTATTCAGACAGGTGACCTTGACAATATATGTCAAGGTCAAATTCATGGAAGCTGAGTCCGCTAAATGTAATATTTATCAGATTTTCTTCTAACAGTATTAAACGTATATTAATTGTTTTTGTTAAACATTTCTTTTATAAGTTATATGCGAGTTGCTTTATAAGTATTTTCTTCAAGTAAATTGTAACTGTAAATTGCATTAGGTAATGCCATGATATGAATTATTTATTAGTTATACTATATAAGCTACAATTTTCTTCGATACACTTTCATTCTTAGTTATACGGGTTAATGTCATAAGATTTATTGTGAAATTTTTATAAGGTGAAATCGATAAGTTTTATTTCTGTCGGTTTGTACGTCTACGTCCTCGACAACCCCTAAGTGGAAACATGGAACAATCGATATTCTTCGCGAAACGCAAAACCGGACACTCGCTGCGTATTCGAGATACAATAAAAATGATTAACACTCTATTATTAGTGTATGTATTTCTTGCTGCAATGTTTAGCTCATTAACTTTTTCTACTTTTGTTGCAGTTGAATAATAATAATAATAGTAATAACTATATCTATTAATAAAATATAGTGGTAATTTTAAAAGGTACTCACAATTTGACTTCTATTTCGATGAAAATCCAGTAACCAACAGTTTATAGCATTTTGAATTGGTATCCCAGCCCTACATTTGCTCCGGATAAAAATCTGAAACACAATTGAATTATTTCTCAAATTAGAATTATCAATTATTATTGTTTTAAACATTGAGGTTTATAACTATATTAACGCTAGAACTACCAAAAAATAAATCCAATGATATACATAGCTTTGTAATAATAACGAGACTGCATCGATTAAAACTTCATACAATTTTTATTGAAATATGTACGTTATTAACACTTTGACTGCCATGTCACCCATATATGGGTGACAGAATTATTATTCCATGTTTAAAAACAAATTTGTACGTTAATATATTCGTTGCATTCAATTTAATTGATATCTGAAGAATATAAGAAGGTTGATAGATAACTATATGCTATACATTTAAAGTTTCAATCGCTGCATCGTTAAATAAATTAATTTGAATTATGGAATGTTTGAGGTCGTCAGTTAGGAAATTAATGTGTTAAAGAAATACATCCAAATAGGACATTCTGAAATGCTTTTAGTATTTTCACTTGTTTCATGCTTCAACTATCAATTTTTATTACAAATGCATAAAACTCGCAGCCTAATTGCAATT
>CM052098.1:11679997-11702321 GCA_028453745.1 Agapostemon virescens
AAGACCATTACTGCTTACGTTTTTATACGACAAAAGTTATTTTTCATGGTAAATATCTTATTTTGCAGGTAATTATATAATAAGACCTTTACTGTCTATGCTTTTGTACGACAAAAGTTATTTTTCGTAGCAAATGTCTTATTTTGCAGGTAATTAAATAATTTTATTGTATGGTGTACATTATTTTAAAACTATTAGGTATACGTAAAATGTTCGAATCTTGAAATTAGCTTTGAATGTTACACAGTAAACCTGAAACATTCTTGCACGTGCTTGTCGCGCAATACAGGCCATTTTACTCTTGTGCAGAATCGACCAAGTTTTTTGAAACTTTCTCCTATAATTAAAGTCCTTGGAATTTTCTTCTTCCTCTTTGCAGCAAATGTTCGAAATTAAACAGTGAAAAGGGAAGTGCTTCTTGAGAACAAAATGAGAAACAAAGGTAAGCTCGTTGAAACTTTCCACGTTCCACAAGCATGTTATGAAATTAACTTAAAATGATTTCAGAAGGTAGAGCCGAAAATTTGACACCCGAAATGGGTAGATTGAAACAAAAAATTACTGACGAATTCGAAAGCCAATTAATTTCTTATTTTGAATGATTTAGATATTATAAATATATGAATTGACCCTCAAGCAAATTATCCTTCTTCTTGTCTGTTAAATGTTCTTTACCCGAAACAATATTCTATATAATTTTACATCTCTAGCCCTTCGTTTAGGATAATACAGTGGTGAAAAGCTCCAATTTATTTTTTATTTCCGCAGTTATTGCTTAAGGTATTTAGACGAAGCTACAAACTAGTTCTGTTTAGAATATTTTTGAGACATATTTTAGAAATTTAAATAAATTCTTAACCATACAAAAAATAATTCAACTACGTTTTCTCAACCAACCCTTTGAGTGACTACTTTTTAAAAAATCAGTAATAATGTCATATCACATAACTATTATGCACGAAAGTTTTAAATAATTTAGACAGGTTTTAGACAGGTAAGGACTTTGAACGCGAAGAAAATATCGATCATTTCACCTGTGATATTTATAGACATACCTAAGATAAAAATCTATTCTTAAAGATTAAAATCTAGTAAATAAGTGATTAACTGGTATTGAAAAACAATTTTTCGATCACTGCAAAAATTACAACGTTTTTATTCCTATTAATTATTAATTTTAATGATACAACTGAAGAAAACGATTTCTTCCTTTTGATTGAGCAGCATACATCATGAATAACTATTTTAATATTTGATTTTTTCCAACAGCAGCCTATGTTATAGTATAAGAACTTAGAGAAATTAGTATTGCACATCTCTCCCTTAATCAAAAGCTAGTGCAAGTTATGTCGCACCTTCGTGGTTGTATGTTTTATTCACAGATATGACTAATTAATCATCGGATCATAACAGAGTTGTGATTGCTGGCTATTTATGCTGTACGTAATTCTAAATGTAAGCAATTTTTTTACGAAATAAGAATAGTATTTTAAGCATGATACGTAAGAACATTAATTACTGTAGAGTTTTTTAAGGTAGAATTATCCTCTTAGCGAAGAGAATATAAAGTCTTACGATAAAGATTTAATGAACGAAATGAGTTGGTGTTAAGCTTAAACTACTGTGAATTTAAAAAATAGTAATTGCACTGCAACATCCTATGGTTAGTTTGTTCATAGTAATTAAATAGAAATCGAATAACTATTATGATGGTTACGAAGAATCATTTTCCTGAAGGAGAAAATTATTACTTAGACTATTTATAGACGTCACTCTACTTTAATATTTGACAAACAGTTATCTTTATAATGAAAAATTGTTGCTCTTCTTTATCGCAAGATAATCTCTATGTTTATCCTTTAATTTATATGATTAAAAACAAGGACAGCTAATTATCACCTAATTGCTACATAATTAGTCTTTGTGCACTGTTAATACTGGTCAGTAGTCATTAGTCGGTAGTCATTAATGAATAAAGATTAAGTATAATTGGTTCAAGCACTTTGTAATTGGACAATCTGGTGCGAAATAATTCTATGAAATGAAATACGTAGAATAATAGCATCAAAATTATTTCATACGTTGCTTTATTCTCATGAAAATTAATTCTACATATATATATCATAAATATATATATATCAAAAATATTGATATATATATCAAATCACTGATATATCAAATATCAAAAATCACTGCGATTTGGCATTACGTTATTGGAAGAGAGGGTGATTATTTATGATATTTGTTTATAGAATTAGAAATTAGAACCATTCTGAAATTTGTTATGCAAATTATGTAGCAAATATTTGAGTTTGTATTGAATACTAATTCATATTTCCAATCGTTTAAAATGCGATTAAACCAATCTGAAAAATTGATGAGCTTCCTCACCGTATATCTATAAAATTTTATAAAATTGAATACTACTTAAACAAATTGAATTTGAAGGATCTGTCACTTCGTTTTTAACTTGCAAGTTGCTAACATCGGCATCAAACATTTTTAAATCAGTAGAATGGCACACATGTTAATAACACGATCACCATAGCAATTACTTCTTGTTTTGTCCATAGACAAAAATATTAAACAATAAATAAAATGTTTAACTTGCCCACCTCTATCCAGTTAGCTGTGTTTGACGAGTGTACTCGTCATGGAGAACAGCCAGTATTTTGTATCATGCCGAGTGTATCACTGGTTCAGTTAAGCCAGTTAAATAGTATTCTTCGGACGCGTCAAAGTCCACTTTATTTGTACGTCAAAGGGTGAAGCTTTCATGCACAAAAGTGCGAACATCGTAAGGCGTTGTTACTGCAGTAGGTACAAAGTTACAAATTATAATGAAATTGTTTAAACTGGTAAATTCCTTTTGTAATTGTTGATTCTCCATAGCATAAATTTTTTTATATTCAAGAAAAAAAATTCGGCTGATAGAGGGTTAATGGGAATCGCTTTAGTTTTATTCGGCATCGTAGCCTGAAGATTGGCCACTAAAAAAATCTGTCGTTGAAGATCTCGAAGTTAAAGAAAATATACGGTTGAGACTAACGCCTGGGGCCAGGAGGATCGTTAAAGGCTAATCCGCTTCTCTAATTATGCGGCCCTTCCGGCGAGACTTTTACGAGGGAGAAAGTTCCGCGCGGACAGAGCGCAAAGTACCAAATATAATCTACGAGCGACGTTTCGTGACAAAATAATTAACCTGGGAAAGCGGTCGCGTCAATTCCATAAATTCTCCCTGAAAGGATACGAATCGTGACTCGCACCGAATCCCTGCTGCTCGCTCGTGGCTAACGCCAAATTATAAATAGATTGAACTATCCCATTAATCACCGTCAATAGAGCCGTAAATTTCGCGTGGTAACTGTTCTCACTTTACCATCTCGCGGCGCGGCGGGAACGGAAAAAAGTGTCCAAGCGCGAGGGATACGTTTGCGTTTGCGTTTACGTTTACGTTTGCGTTAGCGTTTGCGTTCGCGTTTGCAATCATTCGCGATTTCAGGATCCAACTGACTTCGCGCACCCCGGCGTCAACAATCTCAGATTGAACGCCGGATAGTCCGACCGTGTTAAATGGTCGGCGCATCTATCTAGATCCAAAGTGCCTATTTCTGCAAAGGGGAATTAGCGAAGGCCGTCTCGGCGAAAAACGGCTAGCCCGCGATCAACGTATTCTTACGTTCCGGGGACAAAAACCGTGGATTCCTGTTAGACGAGTTATCTCCTCCGTGTATTATGTTTCAGCGTTATTTATTGGTACAGGATCGTTGGCTGGTGTCTTTGTCGCGTTTATTACTTCCCTTCGTCAGTCTGTATTAATATTCAATTTATGTTCTTCTCTTATGTACTTTACACTCTACCCTTAATGGCTTCCATGTTAGATAATTATTTATGGCAATAATTACTCCGTCTGCCGTTTTTCATCGCGCGATGCGTTCTAGTTCCATTTAATTGAATATCGATACCTCGCGGATGATCGTATTGCAATTGCAACCGGTCAGATCAGATATATTTATCGATTACAACTGTAATAAAATACGGTAGTTACTTTATAACTTTGATATAGAATTCTTGCGTTATATAACGCCAGTTTTCTATACAGAACAATCTAACGCGATGCATAAATCGAATTCCGATACGACTGCGATTTCATCCAAATATTATTTCACAAATTATTCTTTGTAAATTAATATATTGGAATATGGGTATATAATAAAATTCACTAAGTCTATGCACGATATTTAACACACGGTAAACGCACTTTCTCACAACATAAATTTTTCCAGAAAATGTTTCTTGCACACAAGGTAACTACAGTGGCTCAAAGTAAAACTCGGACACTGACATTTTTGGGCCTTCTGAAGCGATTGGTAGGGTAAGAAAAGAATATAAATAAAAACTAAAGCTATTTTTAGTAAGCTTTATTCAAGATTATATAAATTCACTAAAAACAAAATTTATTTACATTAAGTTATAAAAAAAACGAAGTTTAAAAAGTAATGGAATTTGACCTCAAAATAAAACTCGGACAGTAGACAATTTTCTATCTGATGAAATAATATCTAGTGAATTTACCGGCACGACTTATCTAATCCATTCCAATGTTTTTTGACTGATTTTGCAGTGAATGATCTGGTATAGTCATGCTGCAAAATCACTTTCTCGTGTTTTTGCACATTCTGGATGCTTTTCTTCCAGTGCTCGATGTTCCGTCCTGCATCGGAATTTTCGTTCTTCTTTTATCTGGTTTCTTCGAAATGATTTCGCTTCTCTTTCAAGCAGGAAATATTTTAATTCTCGAAGAATCCCTTTTGGCTCAGCGAGACATTAGCTCTATTCCTGCGATGAACGGTATGCACTTAATTGAATGTCCGTCCATTAGGTTTACAAATTCTCAGAAACATTGCCGTCCCTTTCTCTGGCACTAGAGCAATCAAGTACACTTCCGCACAATATTAAACCTTTCCGCTCAGGATTTCTCACTACCTGCGCCACTGTGCGGTATGTGTTTCGTACTTCCCTTAACATCTCGCAACTAGCCAATCAGCTTATAGTTTTCCGTTTCTGAAAAATATAATCACTCGAGCTATTTTTTAGTACTTCTTAGTCTTCTTAATCCTCTTTAGTCGCTTAATATTGCTTAGTCAGTCAAACTACACATTTTAGTCTTCCGAGTCGTTGTCATAGCAGTGACAAGAAATGTTGCAGTAATTCTAATCACTCATTGGCAAGCAGACTTTCAACCATGATACACCGAGTTTAGTTTAAAATAGCTTCAAACTCAGTTTTAAAATTTAATGCACGCAATACAACAAGGTTCAAGTCAAGTAACCATATTGGTCAGTATTTCAACCTTTGAACATCGAATTTAGTTTATTATAACTTCAAACTCAGTCTTCAAGCTTAAGACATACAATACAACAAAGTTCAATTCAAGTAATCATACAGATCAAATTTTCAACCTTGGGTCATTCAATTAAGTTTATCATAGCTTCAAACTCAGTCTTCAAGTTAAATGCACGCAATGTAATAATATTTATATAGTAATATTTCATAGTATATCTGTGAAATAATAGATAAAATGAGAAACAACGTTAAAATAAATGTTTGGACTAGACCATGTACAGTATCCTCTTTCTTCTTCTTTCTCCACTCTTTGAATATGCATAATTTTTTTAAGATTGAAACAAACGTCTTGATTTTTATGGAGCAATTAGAAGCATCGATTTACTAAATGATATGCGAAAAGGATTTTGTAACAGTTGCAATTGGTATGAATTACATGAAAAATATAAATAGCACTTTTCAAATATTTTTCATTTGAGCCACGTACAAAAAATGTTAAAGACCCATTTCGTAGACCTACGATAATTCTACACATGCAGAAAAATTCATTGAAATCGATCGATGTACACACGAGCTGCATGCCATCGAAAATGGTGAAAATCGCAATTTTTCACGATTCTCGGTCAATTTCTGTTTAAACTCCACAAATTCTTATATCTTTCTACGCGTGTCGTTCTTTTCTACGCCAATCGATTTCGATGAAATCTTCAGCATACGTAAAGGATGTCCCAAAATTAACGCAAGATTTGAATTTCCCGCCATTTTTGCAGTAAATAATTGGCAACCCTGAAAAAAGAACAATTTGACAGCTGAGAGTTTAGGGTTAGTAAAAATGGAGCGTTATACGATACAACAACGTCTTTTCATTGTTAAACAATATTTAAAAAATAATGAAAGTTTGGCGGCCGCAGTTCGAAAATTTTATACAAAACATGGTCAAAATAGTGTTTTAACCTCGTCACCTGTGAAAAGATTAATTGAAAAATTCAGGGAGACTGGATCAGTTGGAAACGCTAAACACACCGGTCGTCCAAAAACAAGCCGTTCAAATGTCAATATCGAAGCAGTGCGTGAGAGTGTTGATGAAAACCCAGGAACATCAATTCAGCGTCGTGGACAAGAATTGCAAATTTCAAGAAGCTCTCTGCAGTGTATACTCACAAAAGATCTGTGTCCCCATGCTTACAAAATTCAATTAACACAACAACTGAAGCCTAATGACCATGAACAAAGAAGAGAGTGCGTGGAATGGATTATTGAACACAAGTGGATGCTGATTTTTCGAGCAAAATCATCCTAAGCGATGAAGCACATTTTCACCTTGATGGCTTTGTTAATCGCCAAAATTGCCGTGTTTGGGGTTCGGAGAACCCACATGCGATTGTCGAACAACAAATACACCCACAACGTGTCGCTGTTTGGTGTGGATTTTGGATTGGAGGCATCATTGGACCATAGTTTTTTGAAAATGAGACTGGTCAAGCAGTAACTATTACACTGTTCAACACGATTTTTGACTTTTAATACCCACTATCCGAACCTTGTAGAGCGTGGCTTCCCAAACACGAATCCGAAAACCGAATTGCTGTGTGACATCCAGTTTTCGAAAATCACGAGGTTTTGTAAAGACGTGCGATTTTGAGCAAAAACCGAGCATTACGCGGAAACTAAACACGTCAGATAGGTCAATATTGGCTTAAAAGAGAGAGGATGGGTTCCTGAACATATCAGTATCGATATTTATAATATTTGATGCTTCTAAATACTGTTAAATGGCTGTCAAAGTTTAAAAAAATGCCCAAGTACGTGATTTCTACGCAACATTTTTGCATATTTATGAAAAGTTCTTTACCTGACACGAAAACTGACCACGGAATGTGATTCTGCAGACATTTCTGAAGAAGAAACTATCGAGAAAAAGTGTCGAAGCGGTTTTAAAATCGTGTAAATTGAGAAAATATCTGTCGGCGACACGCGCACGGCGGTTTGCCGCCGCTTCGTCCATAGCTCGCTTAGCTCGTCTCGTCAGTGCCGCAGCTACGCGTGATCAACGCCGACAGAGGCGTCTAATGGGGCACCCATTCTGTGTGAGTAACATTTGATCTTTTTTATAATATTTGATCTTTTTTATAACATTTTACTGTTCTATCTTTTTTTTATATTCATGTGCATACTAATCTCCGAACTATGAAGTACTATGACGTACTTTTTAATCAATTTCAACGAACAACTATTCCATTGAAAGTTTGGGAAGCCACGCTCTACAAGGTTCGGATAGTGGGTATTAAAAGGCAGAAAAAAAGTTTGGATTTGTTGGACAGTGTTACTGGTGCTCGATATCGCGACAAGATAACACAGTTCTTTCTGCCGAAATTGGATGCTATTGATATGGCCAATATGTGGTTTCAACAAGACGGTGCCACATGCCATACAGTCACTGAAACAATTCAATTACTGCACGAGACATTTCCTGGTCGTGTACTCTCTCGTTTCGGTGATCAGAATTGGCCCCCTAGATCGTGTGATTTAACACCATTAGAATTCTTCTTATGGGGTTATTTGAAGTCAGAGGTCTATGTCAACAAGCCCACAACCACCCGTGCATTACAAGAGGAAATTAAACGCTGCATCAACGAAATTCAGCCACAATTATGCAGAAAGATCATGAAAAATTTTGACAAAAGAGTGCGTATGTGCCAGAAAAGCCGTAAAGGCCATTTGCCCGATGTGTTATTCTATAAATAACCCTATCCTATGTACTTTATGATTCAATGAAAAAATAACAATCTAAAGACTGTAAACTGTGTTTTCTATTTAATTCAAACCTTACGTTAATTTTGGGACACCCTTTATAAGGTGTCCCGCTTTACATAACGATGGACGCTTAAATGACACGGGAACCCGATTGGGAATAAATTCTGTGAAATCGATCGTTCAAATAGTGTTATTTCAACATTCATCACTCTCAGCGAATTTGTAACGAGCCGACTCGAGGGGCCTCTACTTACGTACCCAAATAAGTGTTTACCGCAATTGGAGGCCCCCTAAGGATTTCGCGGCGTGCACCCATTATCAGCATATTTCAGAACCTTCTCTATCTCTTTCTCTTTCATTCTTTCCTTCTTTCTTTCTCTCTATCTTGGGCTCTCGGAACGTTCGAGATCCATGCCCGCTAATAACATGGAACCGACTGCGCGCGATCGACTGCTCGCTGCTTGCACCTACACGCTCGAGACACCGGCTAAATGAATGCAGTTGCTTATAGCTACTGGATACGAAGATTACCATGAAGGTAATCCTGATCGTATGCCCCTCGAAAGGATCCCCCCTCCGGCTAGATTTCTACCCGGGTTTGCCTTATTTTCTTTCTTTTTCTCTCTCTCCACCCTGATCCGACCTGTATGCCGTGCGCTACGCACACCGGCGTGCAACTCTGATTTTTATGAGACACCAGTACCACGACTACTGACAATCAACGACGTAATTGTCGGATGAAAAATTTGCTTGAATCTGATTTGTAGTAGCATTCCTCGGTCAATTTTCGTTCGATGCAATTTAGAAATGAAGAAGAAACTCGTTGTACCGGTTTCAACTGCTGATTTAATAGATACAGCGACGAGGAGATTCAGGCTTCGGTATGGCGAGTATCCGCTGCCTCGAATTTCGACTCTGTTTCGGCGTTAGGATTGAAACGGGTCGACATAGATCGCATTGATTAAAACTAGGCCTCTTCGTAAACCGATACTTGGTTCCGATAGACTGAATAAACACGTATTTATATCCGATTTAATTTGTTAAATACATACCGGACTAGTGCAAATCCGTTGAAGTAATTTATCAGGTTCGTTCGCGCCTGGAGCGTTAATGCTGCGTTGCATTTCTCAGCGAATAATTTCTTGCCAATTATATGCTAACGTTTAATTATATTCACGTAATAAAGTTGTAATTCATTATTATACTATCGAATCAAATAATATCCAATATTCTTTATTTTGGATTTGGATAGGGATGAAGCAACATTTTTAGTTTGATTATTACAATTTTACCATTATTACGTTTAGAAAACGTTACTGTTCAGATGGATTAATTTAGGTGCAGCAATCTGCGGCTGTGACCAAAGGACAATTTTTTATTTTAGAAAGTAATTTCGTAGTAGAAAATAGTTGTTTAACAGGTTCAGAGAAGAGGACGTAATGCAATTAGTAATAGTTTTATAACAAGTTTAATACAAACATTTATTAAATTTCAGGTTTTGGAAATTTTAGGTCTCTATTCATTTGAAATTCATTTAGGTAACTTATAATTAGTGAACATCTTAAGTTCCTTTAACAGTAAGTCTTTAACTATTCACTTCCAAGGGTGATTCTGTGACAAACCACAGAAGTTCTATACCGATGGGATTATGGCACTACCCCAAAAATGGCACAGGGTCATAATAATGGCCAATATATACATGAATAAAATTCATTTTGAATATAAGAAACATTTAATAAAAAAAATGACAAAAATCTCCCAATACTTTTCTGACTATCCAATATTATGTAGTTTCTTAAATTCTACAACTTCTACAAGTAACATATTCTCGTATTGTTTAAAATAATCAAGACATGTAAGTGGACAAAATTCAAAGGGAAGAAATTGACAATAGTAAACGTTTGAAGCACGATATAATTTTAATTATAAATGCGTTTTTTAAGTAATTTTCAAGGAATTAATTTTAAATTCTCAGTAAAATCTATTGATTAGATTAATTATTTGTTGCTTGCTTGTTTTAAAAGGTCATAATTTCCTAATACAATCGAAATTATTGTCGTATTAAGAAAAAGTAACTACTTTTATTGTTTCAAAGCTTTTGTATTGCTATTAAATAATGCAAAAAATATGCACTCTTTATGTTGGACTGGAAATCGAATTTTGTTCTTTAAAAATTAAGTCTTAAAAATAACCTTTCTCAGCCATTATACTAGTATTTTTCTTTAAAGCAAACTACAAAAGTAGTTATTGTTAATTAACAACTACTAATTAGTTGTCATAAAGACATTTTCTAATTTTATGCTTTGTAATTTTTGTTTTACTGTAACATGCAATTATTTTCTACTAGCTGCCTACGTCAAAAACAATAACTTCATTCAGTTGTGTATATATATAGAAAGTAATATGGGTCTCACAGATAATCCAATCGTTTCATTAGGCCTGAATCTTAATCGCTATACTAGATATGCAATACCATTAAACTGAACGGATGTACTGACCCCATAAGGATTAGATTGGATCAAATGAAATTGTAGTTTCGCGTCGAGTTGTTCTAATAAAAACATTTCTGTCTTCTAATCACTTTGCTTTTATTTCTATTAGTTAGTATTTGCATTTTCTTACCTAAAAATGAAAATTATCCATCTCATGATAATACGGAAAAAATGTTTAGGTTACGCTTTTTATGTTTTCCTTATTTTTATCTTTTCGTCATGCATGTCATTCCATGTGACTTTATCACGAAATTGTTTGCGTTCATTTAGTCAAGGTTTCTGAATCGAATGTAATTTCGAATCTAAATAATAAAGAGAAGTTATTATCACTCATTCGAGTAAACTGTCATTTTTGTTGAAATTTTTATTCCTTTGCCTTCAAGGTTATCCGAAGGTCATGATATACTAAGGTCGTTAAATTGGACTTGATACGAACTATAATGCTGTTAAGTCAAAACGCGAAAGCGGCCTTGGTAATATTATAAAAAGAAGAATTTTCAAACTTTTCTTGTCAAATAAATTTGAAATTCAAGAATCTAAGCAACATTTTCCTTCGCTGTTTCGCGATTTGATGCTCTGTTTTCAAATTATTAACCCTTAGCATTCCAAGCGAATTTAATTCCAAAGTCGAGATACTTTTGAATGTACAATAGTTCCATTGTACATGGTTTACTTCCTTTTGTGCGCAGAAAGTTTATTAATGTAACTCGTACGAGCAACACTTGAATTTTTACCAGCTTCTTAAACGCCAATATAGTGACACAAAAGTTGTTTCAAATATTAGTATGGCAATTTTTAGTGTCTCCTCAGAGGAGCCGTTGGAGCGTTATGAGTTAACAAAATGGATACCAACTAGGCTACCAAGTAAGCTAGAAGATCGTAGCGGCAATGAGACGCCATATTTACTAAGAGATGTTTGTCGTTGAACGAGCATAAGCCAGCCCTTGTTGCGTTTTGATTGGTGCACGTTCTTCGTTACCAACGCGACAACGAAGTCACAAATCGTACAACGATAAAGGAAAATCTTGTTCGGATTCGCCTCAGGAATCTGCCATTTCAAATTTCTTCGAACTTTACAGAACACCTTGTATAATCCTCTTCGACTAAAACTGAATGTATGTGCCCATAATTATGAAAGTAGTATAAGACATACATTTCTTGTTTCGAGATATTTAATGAATTGCATTTGAATAAATTAAACAATATTTTTACATTATGCGACATTTTAATTTATAATTTTATTAGTCTTCATTAATGGAAATTTATTATGAATATGAAATTTCGTGTGAATTTCATACGAAAATGTCGTTTTTAAAGTTTGAACTGACTTAGACCATTTTCAAAATTAACTGAATGTCCTGTAAATCACTTAAAGCAATAAAGAACTAGTTTTAGTATAAGTTTTATTTGAAACAATAAATTTAATGAAATAATTCATGAACATTTATTAATTATTTTTAAAAAGTAATCCATTTTTATCATTTCGAAATTTTAAGATTCTTAAAATGTTCCTGAAAAACTGGAGGGATGTATGGTAGTAAACACATAATATCTTTATGTTTTTCTTCTTCTTTTGGTCTAGTGGTGGTGTATAGTGGAAGTAATTTAATATTTCCCTATATTTGTGGTCTTCCTCTTCTAGGTGAAAGATCCAAAACGTGGAATTTAGAATCATCTAAAGAATTTTTATAGAACATTTTATTAGGTTCATTTTTCAAGAATCTCATCCATTGAATTTGCAGCCAAGAGACAGATTCGCCCGCGGTATTTTTTAGTCTTCTTGTTATTGACTCTTCTAGTGATTTCGTTTAAATAAAATCCGGCTGCGGCACTCGTTTTATAGAAAATGTATTTCTTCTTCTACACTTTTCTATCAATTCTTAATAATGCTCAGGGTTGAATAAGTAATTTGCTTTTTTTATTTTCATTTCTATCAACCCAAAATCACGATCATTCGGTAGAAAGGAATGACCCAATACCAAAAATTTGTGGTCTATTGTTTCAATATTATTATTTGATGACTGAGCAATTTTCATCCATGTCAATGCTACTTTAATGTTACGATTTTGGCCTGAACAAGCATCACTGTAAGCTATTACGTGTTTTTGAGTAGTTACATCCTCCATATACAGAGAGCCACGCGCCATTTTCAAGTTACGTTTGTATAATTTCTTTAAATTTTTGACTTAGACCACTTTCATAATTAATACTAAATGAATTCCATATAATGTTGAAATTACAACCACTAATCTAATGGTTCATTTTTGACAATATCATAAAAATTACATTGAATCAATTTACTTTAAAATAATGTGGTGTGAAATAACTGATAAACTTCTTTTTTTTTAATTTTGACTTAGACCACTTTCATAATTATGGGCTCATATTAGGTTAGGGAAAAAGTAATCTATTATTTTTTCGGTAAATGGCTGTAGTGATCGATATCCCGTAAAGTATCAATCAAACAATTTTAGATTTATGCTCGTTGGAAAGGTGACATTTTGCATTAAAAAAAATTCTTTTGCTGTTTTTTATTTGGTCCATTCAGTTGTGAGTTACAGGGTGTTAAAAATGGAAGTCAACAAAGAGAAAATTCAGTACATTTTACAGTTCTTTTTTATAAAATTGAAAATGCAAGCCAGGCGGCTAAAATTGTGAATGGTGTTTATGGTGCTGATACTGGAACAGCCTATTACGTGCAATTTGGTTTCGTCGATTCCGTTCAGGTATTTTTGATGTTAAAGATGCACCTCGCAATGTTGAAATTACAACCACTATCTAATGGTTCATTTTTGACGATATCGTAAAAATTACATTGCATAAATTTAGTTTAAAATAATGTGGTGTGAAATAACTGATAAACTCATTATTTTTTTTAATTTTGATTTAGACTACTTTCATAATTATGGGCACGTATAGAAGACATGTGGACGTTATCAGGACATCCCCAGAACAGACGAAACGTTCGTCACGGACGTAAATAGGATGTCGTTGTGCTATTTGGACACTGACTCTGGACGCAAGACACGAGACGGTACAGGGGCAAAGAGAGGAGTAAAATTCACCGACAAGCGATGCGATACACCTGTAGTAGTAGTCGTTACCTCCTTGGCGAATAGCAACACGAACGTGTGTTCCTAACCAATCAGACGGTTTCTTTGCGAATTACTTTCGTATTCGATACCGATCGCGTTCGTATCAATGCCGTTAATCGATTACGATCATCCTCGCATTTCTCAGTACGTCAAAAGTAGATAGCAAGAAAACTACTATGAAAGAATACACGATATCGTAACAAGTGTAATCCCTTTTCTTTTAGAAACAATATATTTCACTCAGTTTGGTGTAGTAGAAGCATTTATTAATTTCATATCCGTATCCTTTACATCTGGTAATTGGTACTCCTCGCGTCGTTACACCTTTACCGCTCAAGGTGTACCAAAAATTTCTTGAATGTTAGAGGGTTAAATACCAAATTCTATTCTTTAACGCTACTTATGGTAGAATTCTTGAGGTCAGATAGATTCGTTCATAGAAAACTATTGGATAAAATTCTTAACCCTCTATGGGCCGAATTTATTTCTTATGTATAAAAACTGTATGCAATGGAAAATCAACAATTAGAAACCTTACATGCAGATTAAAAAAAATATACCAGTTTAAACAATTTTATTATAATTTGTAACTTTGTAACTTTGCAGTAACAACGGCTTACGACGTCTGCACTTCTGTTTGCTTTGCATAAAAGCTTAAGTGTGAAATTCCCTAAAACAGTTTGCACTTGGCGTTAAACATAGATCTACCTTGCATTTGTAATATTTTATTTTTGAAACCTAAACTATATCATTTATAATTTCACTGTCAAATAGTTTTCGAAAATGGGTCACAGGAGAGCACAGGGTCTTCGCGATCTCCTTCAGGGCAATCTCCTTTCCAAGGGCGATGGTGAACTATTATTCGTCTGGGATACTGATTACTAAACAATTTTTTGTAGTCCTGAATTTTCCTTATCCGATGACGATTCGGTATTAAATTCATCGTCACTGTCAATAGTATTTATGCGTCGTCGGGTAAATACTACCCGAATACTAGTAATTCCTCTATTACTTTTATGTGATTATGTATCCATATTTTGGATATATGATATATAACTTTGAAAATAGAAGAAAGCACAAGCATTATACTAAACATACCAAAATCTATCATAATAGCCTACTGCAACCTGTAAGCCACAAAACTGTATCATACACAAATAGTAACAAAATGATTATTGAAATTGCAAACAAGTAAGCCGTTATTGATATGCAAACTCAAAGCAATTATGTACGCTTTGTTTTGTTTAATGCATATAATATAATAGAAGAGACAGAAGCACAAATAATGTAAATTGTACAAGATGGTTCCGTTGTTTTCTATCTATAGACAACTTGCAAGACATTTTCTTTGATTTTTCAGATTTGCGGTGCTGCCAATCGTTATCAATATTGTTATTTGTTAAGAAAGTAGTATGATTTCAAGAGTAGGATGTAATGTAACGTCAAGTTTTTTTTCTATTTTATCTTTTTATCGAGATGTAAAAGTTACATTGAATTTCATCTATGTAAATATTAATCTTGTAGTAACAGATGGTATTAAATCACGAATAATATATAATAAGAGTAAAAAACGAATAATTATTAGGACATTCTCAATAAATAATTATTAATACAACTAACGCTCAGAATATTCTTCATTCCAATTAACTATTGATCATACTACATTCTGAATTTCAGTTCCGCTTAATTTTTGTGAGAACGATATGCGACGACTAAAATCTTCAACTTCCTGTAATGAAAAATTTATAACGACCGTTCTTCCAGAACTAACGCGAGCAATCTGCTTTTCGAAACGGCCTCGAACACGACAGAAAAAATATCCCGATCAGCTGGAAGTTAATTTCATGGTTGTGTGCGTGTCACTCTTCGTTCCTCCTTTCTAAAGCACAGTCTCGAGCGTGGTTCAGCCACGACTGCAGGTCGTTCTATTCGCAGAGGAGGGCAAAGGAAGCAACCGATTAAGTTTTTGTTCCCCCCCGAGAATTAGAGACCGAGGAGCCCGATGAAAAGGACCGAGGGATGTTGGAAGGAGCATGGAAGAAGAGAGAACTGGATAGGAGAGAATGAGCCGGGCCCCATCGAATGAACCAATTCGTGCACCTGTTCGACCCCGGCCTGCTCGATTCCATAAAACGTTAACTAGTGTGGTTGTCACGGAACCCAGACGGGAATTATCAGGCTTCGACCGGGCGAAGCCTTTGTTCTTCTTTTCCTGCCGACTAGTTGGATCCGATCTTCTCTTCCTCGATCGATTGTACGTAATTCATTATAGGGGGGAATTGCGTTAATCGTCGTACAGACGGGTGGGCGCTACAGGATAATGGTCACAACACGCTCTAATAATTTTCATCAATGTAAATGGACTCTGTATTCTTATATTATTATTATACGTCTGCACAGCACAATCAATATGCAGTTCACTTAACCCTCTATGGGGCCGTGTAAGTTTCAAGTAACATGTTAACACTAGAACTACTGAACAACAATTCGAACGATATATATTGGTTTGTAATAATAACGAAACTGCGTCTACTAAAACTTTATACAATTCGTATTGTAACATATACGTTATTAAAAAAGTACATCCGAAAATTTCTGATGAAAACGTTTTTATAACTTTAATAATTGCAAACGGAAAAACTAGGGAACAGTGAAAATGACTGGTTTGGTAGTTCTAGTGTTAATATATCGACAGTTTGCTGAATGATTTTAGTTTTTTACAAGATAATGTATACGTCTAAATTGTATAATGTCTCTGAGGTAACAAATAACAATATTAATAATGGTTGGCAGCACCGTCAACCTGAAATATCAAAGTAAATGCCTTACAAGTTGTCTGCAGATATAAAAATGTTTTCATCCGAAATTTTCGGATGTACTTTCTTAATAACGTACATGTTACAATAAGAATTATGTGAAGTTTGAAATGATGCAGTCTCCTTATTATTACAAAGCAATGCATACCGTTAGATTTATTCAACTAGCAAAGTTTCAACTTTTCAAACTCAGAAGTATTCAGAAAATATAATTGTCGCATGTATCATGAAATTTTTGATATGCATTCAAATGAAATCGAAATCGCTAATTCTACGATCATTTATGAAATTACATTAAACTCTTTTCTTTTACACGGTCCAACGAACGAACACATACTTTTACACGAATTATTTGATCTAACACGACTCGCAGAAATATTTATACTTTCAATTTCGTGCGTTGAACAGGCTTACTAGAGACGCTGAAATTTGCATTCTATTTTTTAACACACTCACTTATGCAAGCCTGCCTCTCTATCCTACCCCTCTGGTCAGTAGTCAGTCTAATCTGCAGATGTGTACGGCTAGATATCAAGAAATGTACAAACAACTTCTGAAACAAAATATTCAGAAGCGGGTAACAGATTTCCTAGTAACTAGAAATTCAACTGTTGCTGATAACATCAAACTAAAGGCTTCGTTAGTCTCTAACACATTAAGCGTGGCAGAAATTCCTAGCGATGAAAGCGATTTTGATCCAGTCCTTCATAAATATGTGCAGAAATTGTCGAGTAAGGATGACTAGTACAAACACGGTATCGTAATATCTTAATTAAAATACACGGCCTGCATAATATTTTGATAAACGTATTTTTATTATACATCTTTTGTTGTTATTATTATCTTTTTACACGACTTCCTATACCACAATGTTGTTACTTTTTCAAATAACACGAGTTTTTTAAATTTAGGGAACAAATCATTGATTCCTCTATGTATTCTATCACTTTTTTATTCTATCACGATTCTTACTTAGTGGAATGACTTTTGCGTATAAAAAAAGATTTAAGTGCACTACTTATTAATATCTACACACTGTATTTCCAGTTTTCTCTGTAAGGCAATTGATAAAGAATTCGCTATATGAGCCGTTTATTTTGAAAGAGACTTAACTCCATTTATGATCAAATCGAGATATTGAAGAGTTTGCGTTGGATTAAATTTAAAAATATGGATAATGATATAATAATAATAGAATATGATAATATATGGATAATAATAGAATAATGTTTTTGGGTTTCTAAAGGTGTCAAATTTATCATCCCAATTAGCATAATTAACATTATTTAAGAAATAATATGTTTTTGATGGCTATGAATGGACTTACGTCATTTTCAAAATCAATGAAACGACGTTTTCAATTCTTAAGAAAGCACAAGTCCATAGAAAAAGTAAATTTCTCTTGAAATCAAAATAAATGTTATTTTATGTTATAAAATCAAAAAAATATTCAACTTTCATTCTTTGTTAAATAATTTCTACATTAAAATTAATACAGTTTTATTAATTATTATTCAGTCTTCTCCAGTTTGTGTACGCGGGAGGGATTTAAAATAACTGTGGTGTGCAGGTGGTATATAATATAATAAATCCATTAAGTCCTTATATTTTAGGTTTGTGAGTGGTCTCGGTTTTTTTGTATAGTAATACCAACTGGATATTATTAAAGTTTTTCGGTCTTCCCCGTTACGGTAGTAAATCCAATGTTTTGAATGGTGCATCCTCGTTCATTGTCGTTTCATAGAATAACTTATATGAATCGCTTCTTAAAAATCTCATCCAATATACTTTAAACCAATTTACTCTTTCACCGTAAGTATTCTTTAGCCTTTTAAAAATCGCATTTTCTGTGAACAGGCACTGTTCCGTTGTTTAAAACAAATTCATTGCACATTGATAATTCAACTGTTACTTTGATAATTAAACATAAAGCTGGGATCTTATAAAATTTTACTGCATAATTATTTTCCATATCCATTTGAAACTCTCACAATGGGACTTACGCCACTTTCAAAATAAACGGCTCACATATACAGAGTGATTGAGCTGAATGTGCCACCTAAATGACAAGCAAACTATTTCGTATATAAAAAAATAATTGAAACGAAAATTGTGTGGCTGCAAATGTAGCGCTTAATGTAATAGTTCATTATTTTCTGTTTTGTTTTTATATTAACCAGTTGTCTGTGTTTGACGAGTATACTCGTTAAGAAGAATTGGCAGTACTTGAAAATTTAGTACCATTAGCTATTTAAATTGTAATTTTAGCGAAAACTAAAATGTATTCGTAAATTTGAATATGTCTAGAATATTTGGAGGTCAAGATGAAATAAAACAAACGAATAAAAAGTATAAACAATTTCTGCTTCCATATCGTGTAGAATGAAAATATTCTAGGTAAAAAAAAATGCCTTGTGGTTAGAGTTAAAACAGTTTCGAGTGCAAGGGGTTAAACTTTATACACACAAGAGGAAATGAACCACGTATAATGAAATTATTCTAGGTTAAAAAATGTCTTGATTTTGGAACTAAAATTGCTTGTGCAATTTGTTGCACAAAGTTGAGTGCTAAGGGTTAACATACATAAAATTATATTATACATGCTTATCTTTGTGAGTAATTAATCGAGAGACTAAGGGAGTCGAGATAGTAATCGATTTACTTATATTTTATCTTATAAAATATATCGTGTAGAATGTAAATATTCTAGATCAGAAAAAATGTCTTGTGGTTGGAGTTAAAACAGTTTCGAGTGCAAAAATTTAAAGTTTATACACACAAAAGGAAATGAGCCACGTACAATGGAATTATTCTAGATTAAAAAATGTCTTAATTTTGGAATTAAAATTGCTTGTGCAATTTGTTGCTCAAAGTTGAATGCAAAGGGTTAACATAGATAAAATTATATTCTACGTGCTTATCTTTGTGAGTAATTAATCAAGAGACTAGGGGAGTCGAGATAGTAATCGATTTACCCCTCTAAATCGTTCTGACGGAGAACATATACTTAGACACGAGGCAATGAAGCAGTATTTTCACTGAATGAACATTTCTATATAGCTTTTTATCAGACATTAGCCAGATTACGTGTTTCGATAAATCATCCGTTTCCGCTTGAAACGTGCACCGGTAGGACAGACTTTCCCCTTAGGGAAAACTGTTGTGTGCGTCAGGATAATACCGAAGACACAACAGTGTATCGTTTCTATCTTCCCTAACATGGATTGCGACGTCGTCGAAAAGATAACAGTCTGCTGTCGTTATTGCACGATCAAAAGCTTGAATATTACACTCCCACACGTTGAATAAAGAAATGTTCATTCCTTGTCCGGAAATGATTTATCAATCACGCTATAAGTAATGACAATGTACTGTGAGGGCCAGTTATTTAAGTGTACTATTTAAAAACAGAAAACCTTTTTAATCAGTTAGCTGTGTTTGACGAGTACACTTTGGCAATACTTTATGTCATGACGAGTATATATTGGCAATATTTTATGTCATGACGAGTATACTCGTCATGCATAAAATTTAGTTACCATTAGCTATATAAATTGTAATTTTAGCGAAAACTAAAATGTATTCGTAAGTTTTCACTCTTTCATGCTGCAATCGTCAAGTTTATTACAAATCTACAAAACTCGCAGTCTAATTGCAATTGTCTATACATGGAATTTCGTACTGTGCCAATACTTTTGTTCACCGCTGCAAGCACAATAATGTAATAAAAACATTTTAAATAATAATACGGCAACTTTTTAGTGTCGCCCCGGAGACGGTATTCGAGGGCTAAGGGTTAATAGTTCTCCTGAAGAAAAAACAACCTTGAAAATCAGAATATCTCCTTAAAACATTGACGATCGCGTACTTACTTCCTTGTAAGATATCGATAAACGCGATAAGTGGTGAACGGTAAAAAAAATGTTTCGATGAAACTGTTGAACGTACGAGAAACCGAGACTTTAATCGAAGCGAAACTTTAATTAGGACGTCTCGATGATGACCTACTGTCGACGGCGTATCGGTCTCATCGTATCGTTTCTATCTCGACAGCAACACACAGTGGTGCCGTAATACAGGTGGAAACCTTGATGCGTTCCGACGACGCGATAAATCACGAACTGTATCTACAAGCGGCGCGGACGCTGTATTCTGTATCGCTGCGTCCGAGAAAGAAGAGGAGAGCCGAGGAAGAGGTATTCCCTCTGTGTAATTCCGCGGAGGACGAAAGGAGAAGATCGAAAGTCGGGGACCATAACGGGCTCGGCGAACGAAGAAAAGCATAGACTTTCATCGGCTCAGGAAGTCATTTATTCACGGATCATGAACAGTTGGTGTGGTACAGCGCCTCTTCAGCATGTGCGATTAAAGACTTTACTGAAAGTTGCTATAATAGAAATCAAATAAGAAATGGGTCGATAAATATTTCTAATATAATTATAGTTTTTAAAGGGAAGCAATTGGAACCTATATACCCAACGAATCGATGGTTTGGTTAGCAGTCAAAGGGTTGCCGTTGATGAAAAGGAGGCCGACTGTTTAGCGCAAGCGAATAGTTTATTGAAAGTGTAAGGCTCGGCACGGCATGTGATACGTAGTTGTTGGTTGCTCATTCACGGGGAACTTTATTTAGGTTTATTTAATAAAATCAAGACGTAGTAACATGAACGAAACAGAGTAGTACGTACATTGATAAAAACATGTATACGATAGTTAAACGTAATCAATGAAAACATATATCACTATACTTGCATTTAAGAAAGTGAATAACAGTTTCACTGTTGCAAGGACGAATAATACTAAAAACTTGAATACGCATAAGAGGAAATAAATCGCGTAATGTGAAATTTTTGATACCAGAAGGCATGCCTTGGTTTTCGAAAGTAAAACAGCTTCGAGTGCAAAGAGTTAATTTATCCTAACAGAACTCATACTTCGTCAAATAATCGATGACTCAATTCATGTCATAATCTAACAATTGAGTTGCGGTTGGACATGTTTCGCATTTCTTAGATAAAGAATTAGAATCGGTTTTAGAGCAATATCTGTTAACGAAAAAATTTTGCAGAAACGGTTGCAAGCCGGCGAACGTGTCGAGTCATCAACCGACCAGGCCCCGTCTATCCCAAGCCATGAATGTATGTATGAGGATCGACGAGTGATGCCGGGAGATTCGAAAATTGTAATTTTCTACCTCGGGTTACAGCAAGAGGTAGAGCGGAGGTGCAATTGGTACCGAGTACTTAAGAAGGAAACGATGTAATCTAGCGAGAATAAGAACGACGGCTTCCTCCAGGTATCGAGTCGCCGTTGTTAGACTTTATTACTTCGCTTAAGCGGAGAATGTAACACAGCCGTGCGGGTTTGGCGACTGGAATACGACTTTGCTGTCGCGGTCTAGCTGGAACTGGAATTCTTTCGAAGTTAAACGAAACCTTTAATCTTTTACATTTTACACACTGGTGACGTGGCGTTCGCAACGTACGTTTGCCCTCAACGCTTCGGGTTTACTTCTTTTTAGTCTGAACACTTTAGAAGTGTCATTCTTTCATTGCTAACAGTAAATACAGGTAGAGTGTGACTTAACATGTTTGTACGAATTTACAATTTTACTTCTTGTTTTAGTAGTTTTGTTGTGTTTGTTTTACTACACATTGTTGACCGGCAATTTTACACAAAAATTATGCCATGTCACCGGCTATTATTTTTTAATTGTATATGGAAGTAAAGTAAAACATTCGAAATAAAATTAAACTTTGGACATATTTTTTATATAACTTTTAAAATGTTACGCAAAGCTCTTGCAATATTCTATATCGCT
>CM052098.1:11713801-11724370 GCA_028453745.1 Agapostemon virescens
ATCCACATTTTAACAAATAATTATAGCTTTTTTCATGAAATGGCGCATAAATCTTAATTCTATAACGTTGCCAAGACAACCAATATTAATATTTATGACCGTTGCTAGGCTCATCAACCTGAAATAGTATAAGATAGGAATGTTATAACTTTCTAACACGATTAAGTATATCAGATTTTTTTCTATTGCTACTTTTAAGAAACACTACTGCTCAATTGAATTCATAATTTAGTTGCAGCAATTTGTAGCTACAAGCGTCAAACAATTTTTTGTTTTAAGGAGTAATTTCGTAATAAGTGTATTTTAACAATTTCACAATTGACGATGTTTATTGCTATTCACTGACATTTTTATTAATTTTTTCAAATATATTTTTAATAGAACTTCTTGCAGACACGTTAGTATTTTCTTCCTTTGATCTTAATATAACAGATATTCGTTCAATTTAATTGCCATAATCTATGTGATTAAATGACGATTTTGATACTCTGAGTCAAAATAGACTGTATCACCGTAGTTAATAAGTTCAGAGAAGAGCCAAAATTTGTTAAGCAATTATAGAACTGTATTTAGTTAAAATTCGTTCAGTTATGTCAAATTTACAACCATTGAAAATCGTAACATTCTAGAACTACCAAACCAGTCATTTTGACTGGTCCCTAATTTTTAACCCTCAAAAGGTTAAAAGTTAAAAACTAAACCTTTTTAAAATTGATTTAACCCTCTACGGGCCCGTGTAACTTTCAGGTCACATTTTAATTTATCGACATTTTACCAAATAATTATAGCTTTTTTCATGAAATGGCGCATAAATCTTAATTCTATAACGTTGCCAAGACAACCAATATTAATATTTATGACCGTTGCTAGGCTCATCAACCTGAAATAACAAAATAAATGTTGTGCAAACTGTCTGCAGTAAAAATAAGCGAAACCATGTGATCCAATTGATATTATTTGTGCTTTTTTCAGTGAATACCAAACTAAAAATAGTGCACATAATAGCTCTGGGTTCGTATATCGATAACAACCTATTTGTTTGCATTTCAATTTTCAATTTGTTACTGTTTTTTTATGATACAGTTTTGTAACTTTAAGGTTACAGTGGGCTATTATGGCGGATTTCGGTGCATTTACGATAAAGCTTGTACTCTCTTCTATGTTCAGATTTATACATCATATACCCAAAGTATGAATACAAAATCAGATAGAAATAACAAAGGAATTAGAATTAGTCGCATTAGCGGTAATAGATCCGATGATTCCTTATTAGATTCCGAGTTCGATGAAGATGTAATAGTATTTCCCCTACGACAGATAAATGTCATTGACAGTGACGAAGAATTTAGTACTCGATCCTCGTCAGATGAGGAAGATGCAAGACCAAAAAGAATTGTTTGGCAACCACCATCCCAGATAAATAGTAATAGTTGTTATCAATCGCATCGATTGCTTGTAGAAACATATGGTAAGGTTGCACATCTGTCAACAATGATTGTATATAATGTTGTATATAATAAATGTATGTAATATTGTACATAATGTTTGTGTATCAGCGTCGGATACCTTCTTCGTGCGAAAGTGTCGAATTCTGAGCCGAATAAACGTCATTTGTGGGCAGTTCTAATTTACTTGTTTAATTTGAAGAAGTTTGCAGCCGAGATACATCGATTGCTTGTAGAAGCATATGGTAAGGTTGCGCATCTGTCATTAATAATTGTACATAATGTTGTATATACTGAATATATGTAATATTGTATATAGTGATTGTACGTCAGCGTCGTATACTCTTTTCGTGCGAAAATGTCGAGTTTTGAGCCGAATAAACGTCATTCGCGGGAAGTTCTGATTTACTTCTTTAATTTGAAGAGATCTGCAGCTGGCGCGCTCCGATTGTTTGTAGAAACAATCATATTATTATGGCAGATTTCGGTACACTTCGGATAAAGCCTGTGCTTTCTCCTGTTTTCAGATTTATACATCATATACCCAAAATATGAATACACAATCAGATAGAAATAACAGAGGAATTAGAATTAGACGCATTAGCGGTAATAGATCCGATGATTCCTTATTAGATTCCGAGTTCGATGAAGATGTAATAGTATTTCCCCGACGTCGGATAAATGTCATTGACAGTGACGAAAAATTTATTACTCAATCCTCGTCAGATGAGGAAGCTGCAGGACCACAAAAAATTGTTTATCAATCAGTATCCCAGACGAATAGTAGTTGTCATTGCCCTTGGAAAGGAGATTGCCCTTAAGACTCCGAAGGACTCTCACCTGTGACCCATTTTCGGAAACTATTTGACAGTGAAATTATAAATGATATAGTTTGGGTTCCAAAAATAAAATGTTCCGAATGCAACGTACATCAACGTTTAACGCCAAGTGCAAACTGTTTTATAGAATTTCACGCTTAAGCTTTTATGCACAGAAGTGCGAACTTTATAGGCCGTTGTTACCTGAAAGTCACATAGTGAATATATTGAAATAACATTGTTTAACAGAAAATTTTTTTTTCATTTGCATATATAGATTTATAATTTCTGATTTTTCGTTCCCCCAATTTGTTTTTTATTAAAAACAATAATTCGGCCCATAGAGGGTTAATCGATTTGCGCAGCGAACGGCTCAATTAACGAAGAGACGAATTTTGTCCGACTTGTTGCGATTCCCGTTCCGTGCGGGAGCACAGCTTAAGCTTCGCAGTGAGTTCACGCAGGAAATCGGAGGCGTTGCATGCATAAATCACGACTACGTTCCCTCGTGCTCGGCCGATCTTTCGTCAAATACCTGTTGCACTTGTTGACCAACGCAACGAGATAACCTACGGGGTCAACCGGCACGCGCCGGCATTTTCCTTTTTATCGATCCTGCGAACGCCGCATGATGCTCCTCCTCTAATTTACCTGCTGTCAGATAAGACAGCGCAAATCCAGTTTTCCCCGGTGGCTGCCTGGCAGCGTGCGGTTCGGCCGTGAGCCGTGAGCCATGAGCCATGAGCCGTAAGGCAGCACGCGGCACGTGCAGCGAATAGAATTCAAATGCGCCGCTAGAGAAATTCCTTCGACCGGTGATCACAATATCCCCGCCTCAAACTGCCTCGGAGTGCCTCGAAGCGCCTCGGAGCGCGCGTTCCGGACGTGCTCTTCTACTGTCCGCTCGCTAGATGATGGCTACGTAAAGTGTTTACATTCTCACTCTGCGCTGATTCCCCGGCCGTCGAACGCATTGTTGCTCTTGGCCGAAGTCGATGACGAAGAACGACAGTGTTCACATCGGATATGAGCAAAATGGAACGACGACTGCACCTGTAGGCATTTTTCAGGGAAAAGGACCGTAGTAGGGGTGAACGGTCCGAGCGAAGGGGGCGAGTTTATGATCCACACGTGACACTCACAAGAGAACATATTCAGATGTTCAGATGGTTCAGATGATTCAGAAAGAATCAAATTTTTAACCCTTTGCACTCCGCTGTCTCCTTTCATGGGATATCGTAATTCTAGCATATCACTCGGATGCCCCCTCTCATGGGACATTAAAGTTTATTAGTGATTACGGGGAATTAAGTTATTTCAGCGCAACTTTTTGAGACATGTATGGTTCCCTGAAGTTTTCTCTTGAAATGACACAAGAAATCAAATAACCGTAAGATGGTATAGTTTTCGCAGACGAACCCAATGCGAAATTAGACAGCCTTTCGGAATGGAGTCAAATGCAGACGAACCCATTGCGAAATTGGGGATCATCTACGATTACAGACGTCGAGGACGAACTCAATGCGAAATTACGGTCCTCTACAATTATAGACATCGAGGACGATCCCAATGCGAAATTGCGGAGCCTGCAGCATTATAAACGAGCTTTTAGGAATGGAGTCAAGCGCAGACGAAGTCAATGTGAAATTGGAGAGCTGCAGGAAGTTGAAACTTCGTGGACAAATCCTATGCGAAATCGGAGAGCTGCTGGATAATTTGATGACTCAGATGAACTAAAATCAGGAAGCCGCAGGATGGTGTAGTTTTCGTAGACGAATTCAATGCGAAATTGGAGAGCTGCTAGAGGTTGAAACTTCGTGGACGAACCTAATGTGAAACTGGGGAGCTACTGGGAATGACGTGCAGACGAATCTAATGTGAAATTAGGGAGCTGCTGGAAGGTTGGGCGACTTTCAGACGAACCTGATGCGAAATCAGAGAGCTGTAGGATACGGATGAACTCGGTGCGAATCTGGGGAGCCGCACTATGATATAACTTTCGTCTTAAAATATATCGAGTGTCTAAATTAATTTTACGGAGAAATGTGTGCGTTTGTTTGTGTACCGAAATGTTGTTACGACGGAACACCAGTCTTGTATGAAAAATCCAAAACTGTTTTTCGTTCAGATACGTCTGCGCGTCTACCACCCAGTGGCTTTCTGGTTTCGTATTGGGTTTGTTTACGAACTTTTTCAGATATTCTAGCGGCTCCCTAATTTTGCATCGAGTTGGTCCGTGTACCTTATCCTCGTCCTTACTAACAATCGACAATCATATTCTTTCATAAACTATAAATCGCTCGCTGATCCCACACGCTACTGCTCGACCCGAGCTCATAACAATTAATATTTTCAATGTGGAAAATATTTACCGTTTACGATAAACTGAAATGCAATGTTAAACATCGTCATTGTGACGTACCCTTCGATCGTCAAGTGCACGCGTGTGCGACCAATCTCGAGGGCATTTTCTATACAAATATTTCGTTTTCATATTTACATACCTCGTAATATTTGCATTCTTAACCCTTTAAGCGCTATGAGCCCATATATGCGTTTTCGCATAACCATTCGATTTCAGTTACGAACGCATATGTGGGTTCTCACAAAAACATTCAATTTGGGAAAAAGAAATCTATGAACAGATATATGTGGTTGGTGCTTGTAAGCCTATACAGATATAAAAAGACAATAAACGTATAAATGTGTTTTTTTGTACAATCGTTTATCAGTATTGTTCATTAAATTTATATGTGCATTCATTGTGCATTAGTTAACGGTATTGCTACCAAAGACTTTTGAGGTTAAGTGCTGCTACTTTCTGGAAATTTGTTCTTTGCGCTTTTAAAACTTCATTTTTAATTACCCCTAAAATGTCTAAGAATGAGCTTGAATACTTTAGTAAAAGTGGTAGTGACATGGACTATGAACATGAAATTTAAATAGTTGAAATTAAAACATTTGAAAGAAAAAGGATGTGAAATTCGTCTTCGGATTCCGAGGAGCTCTATAATCAAACCTTCTTTCGTAGCTTCGGAAACCGAAGAGTCAGTTCCATTGTATGAGCAAAGGAGAACATGTCTTCGAATATTTAGCTCATCTTCTGAAGAGGATGAAGGTCTACAGGAAAATGTTAATTCGACATCTAATGATACGGCAGAAAACTCTTCATGGTCTAAGAAAAATTTTGTACCAAAATTATAGAATTTTCGTGAATGAAATTCGGGGATGAGGGTACACTTAACGAAAATATCCACTCCTTTGGGTGCGTTTAAGGTATTTTTATCGGAAAAATTAATTACTGGTATCTGCGAAAAAACCAATAATTTTCATAAAAATCTAGCACAAACTAAAATACATGCAGTTCATTCACGCGTAAATACCTGGACAGATACATCACCTTTGGAAATATATTTATTTATTGCTATTACTATACTAATGTCCAGAATGAAAAAAACATCTATAAGAAAATATTGGTCTACTGATAAAGTTATAAAAACTGACATTTTTTCAAAACTAATCAGCAGAGTTAGATATGATTTATTGCTAAAAATGTTGCACTTTAATATTAACAATAATATGAGCTCGCACGATCCGTTGATAAAAATAAGACCGGTGGTTACTGAACTTAGAAACTCATTTTCTAAATCATTTTATCCGTATGAATATTTATGCATAGACGAAAGTCTTTTACTTTATAAAGGAAGATTATTTATTAACCCTTTGTACTCCGAGTAATTTTCATTCTAAAATCGAGTCATTTCTTTTACGTAGAATAATTATATTGTACATGGTTCATTTTCTTTCTTGCATATTAAATTTATTACTGTTATTTGTACCCACAACAGTTCAATTTTTAACGATTCATTAAATGCAATTATCGTTGGGTAATAGTTGTTTCGAATAATAGTAAGACAATTTTTAGTATCTCCTCCGAGGAGCCATTGGAGTGTTAAGGGTTAAACAATATATTCTGTCAAAATGGAGTAGATTTGGCATTAAGTTATTCGTTATTTGCGATTGCAAAATCGTAACCGAAATAAATGGTTATTAAGGCGTTTGAGGTCACCACATAATTTATTTCAGTTGCAATCAATATACCTTGCAATGAAAATTCAGTCTGCTCAACTTGCGCTCTTTCGTAAAAGGTACGCAGCACACGGTAGGCTTTTTCGTGCGGAGTGGGCAGTCCATGGAGCATGCTTAGCGTCGGGCAACTCAGCGCTCAGAGGGTTAAATCAGACATATCGTATGCAATAACCTAATATTTTTCACTTAGTGAGGATACGACTCGCTGCCGTTCTTCGATATTGTATTCGGCCAAAAACGAATGTGCGTGCGATGGTGAGAAGCCAGAATAAAATGGGACCATATTCTTTACCTAGCCATCATCTGTCGGATGAACAGTACTTACGTGCTCCAACATACCAGGGACACCAATTTCACGAGGTATCACGGCCAACTTGATCCTTCGACGATCACCAGTTCCAACTGACCTAACTATAATTGCTTTCGGGGAGCGGGCCATGGGATCCTCAGCGATGTCCAACTTTTCTGACTTTGATGGACACGAAAGTTATTATGAAATTCTTCGCCCGATCCATCAGAGTCCACACCACGATTAATTAAACTCTCTATCCGACAATGAGAAGAATTTGTTCTAATCGTTTCGAACTGTTCGCGTTCGTCCCATCTTGCGGATGTTTCTATTAGTTAGTTCATTAGTTGCAGGATGCTCGCATAATTTTCCAATTAGACGAACAATATACGGATCAGCTTCGATCAAAGAATAGCGTTTTAGATTTCCATAATTTCGCGTCGTGTTTCTTCGCAGTCAGCCTTAAAAAGGTTAACATACAATAAATCACATTGTTCTAACAACTTAATTGTTCAGAGATGAATTTTCTAAAGCAGAAAGTAGAAAGATATGTATATAAGAATTTCTTGTTTGATTATAATATGAGTTGACTTGAGAAATTGAATATAATTTCTCGTTTTTAATGAAATTTTAAATAAAAATGAACGTACACGTGTGTGCCAGTATCCACGAAGAGGTTAAACAGTTTCGTTTGTAGACAGAAATTAACTAAACGGAATCAATGTGAGAGCAAATGGTTTTAAATATGTAGATAACATTTATCATGTCCAAGATGTTACTCAGGAATAACAATTTAACGTAGTTTTTAAAAATGAAATCTTTCTGAAATATTTTTCATTCTAATACCGAAACAGAAAATTTATATGATCTATTTATATGATGTATTTTTAACTGTTCCATCTATTTACGTATTATGTAAAAGAAATAGGAATGCAATAGAAATGATTCCTATAGCTCTACCATTTATAATAATAATTACGTTCAATCAAAATTAGATGTTAATATACTGTTATTCTGCATAATTAAGTCATGTACTCATGAAGTAGTTGAGGCAATTAAAATGAAAGCTACGTTCAGTAAAGAAAGATTATTCTATGATACATTCGATAGTCGGGAAAATGTTCAGAAATTTTTGTAATTTTCTAATTAAATGTTTCTTTTATTCAAATATATATTGGCCATTATTATTTATGAACTTTTGTGTATGAAAATGTCAGACAAATTGGAAATTAAAAAAAAAATTAAATAAATTTAAAAAATTTTAAAAATGTATTCAAGATGAGTGGGAGCAATTAAAGAAAAAAATTATTTAAAAATCTCTATAAATCCATTTTTATGAAAATTCGAAATTACTTTCCGAACAACCCATTATAATCGATTCTCTCTCTCTCTCTCTCTCTCTCTCTCTCTCTCTCTATCTCTCTCTCTCTCTAAATCGTACTTTGATAAGAAAAATTTCAATTGGCCTGTTAATAATAAAGTAATCTCAACCGATGACGTTTCACAAGTCTGCTCGCATAATTGCCAAAAAGTCATTCCAACCCAATAGCTGAAACTAGTTCAGAAACTGTAGAAGTATGAAGTGAACCAAGTTGATGCGAGTTCGTGCACCCCAGTACTTTTGACTTCGAGATCTCGAGGATCACTCAAGACTGTAATTTAACGTACCTCGAGTACAAACTTTGGTTGGAAGAATAGCAGCATGAAATTGACCATGAAATTGACCATGAAATCGAGTGATTTGAAACGATTACACTAATGTGTGAAATCTCGTGTAACTTGAAACACAAAACACGGAGAGTAATCAAATGTTTTCTGAATTTCCGTATAATCGATTGAGGTTATCCAACCTTGAAGGAAACATTCCATTTTTATATAAAGTTCTGCTAGAACTTCCGAACACGCTCAATTGTTTGTTTGGGCGCATTATATTTCTACGCGAGTCACAGCCAAAATCGTAAACAAACACACACGTATCATAAAATTCGTAAAAAATGTCAGGGATGATTTGGAAAAAAAATTGTACAGGTATACATGGTAAACGTGTCTAAATTTATTGGGTATTAGTGAAAAAGACAAATAAATCTTTTTATGTACACAAAAATGTAAAACTACTAGAGTTCAGTCTAGAAAACGCTTCACAGCTGAAATTGTAGATCTTAACACCGTGCAACTCACAACTGAATGGACCAAACAGAAAACAGCAAAAGAATTTTTTTCATCCGAAATGTCACCTTTCCAACGAGCATAAATTTGAAATTGTTTGATCGATACTTTACGAGATATCGATGGCTACAGCCATCTACCGACAAAATAATGGATTACTTTCTCCCCAACTTAATATTATGTGAATCCGTTTCTTCATATTTAAGAAAACATAATTACGCGAATAAACTTGTTACACTACGTAGAACACTTGCGATAGGTTTTGGTATCCTGTTAAAATTTAATTAACCAGTTCGCTGTGGTTGACGAGTATACTCGACATGGAGAAGTGGCAGAATTTTGTGTCATGACGAGTATACTCGTCATGCGTAAAAAGTAGTGACCATTGACTATTTAAATTGTAATTTTTATGGAAAATAAAATATATTCTTCAACTTCAATATGTTTACAATATTTTGAGGCCAGGCCGAAATAAGATAAACAAATAAAAAATATAAATAATTTGAGATGAACTCACAGTTCACACACTTATCAGTTCGCAGAACGAATTTATTTATGTGCGATGATAACGTTCTTCAAATGTAAGCGTAAAAGGGGCAAAAGCAAAAGTCGGAAAAACAATCCTACGCGAAGGTGTTTGCATTGTTATAAGCGTAAGATCAGGAAGGAATCGCGTTACTGGTGTTCCATTTGCAAAGTTCCATTGTATATGGTACTCTGTTGCGCTGAATACCACTCCACAGCAGGAATTGAAATTCTTTCCTTTATATGCACTAATTTTTCTTGCGTTTTTCGTTTAATGTGTATGTAATATATGTTTATGTTAACCAAATAAGTAAATATTAATAACAATATTTTAACAGCGACACTTAGTCTGTAATTGACGAGTATACTCGTCATCGATCGATTTTCGCGACACATATAAGTGCACACTTTCGAAAGGGGACGCCACAGCTAACTGGTTAAATGATCGGTATCGGGAATCCCTTATTCCGTTAACGAATCCGCGATACCTGCAATTCATCTCGTAACGAGACGAGAAGAACACATGCTTCACTGTTGTACACGTGCCTTGTTACGGAAATAGAAGCTTAAAATGTCAATAAACAACGAGAATCAGCAACGAAGATGTCGCGAATCCTCCATCCGTCCATTATCATGAAATTTGAATAACGCAGCGACCTGACGGCTCTTTAGGTTCTATTCCCGACTCGCCCGCATGTCCAATCCGACGCTCCTCTGTCGAATAAATATCATAAACGTCGTTTCTCGCGGACACGTCGCTGAATAAATTCAACCGGCATTTCGCCGGGCGAAAAACTTCGCGATCGAGGAGTACGGCTTCGTGGAAACACACGAACCCAAATGAAAGTTACTAAACATAGGAGAGAGGAGATTGGAAAAGGAAGACGCCCACGTGGCATGATAGTAACGCGATGTCGTGGACGGCGGTAACGCACGCAGGATCTTCATTCATCTCGCTCTATAACTCGTCGGTGCGACGTTCTTCTTCCTGGTGGAGATATACTGTTTGTAAAGTCGCAATCATCGACTGGAAGATTACTATCGGCGGAGACTGGAACAATAACTTCGCCCCTTTGCATAACAAGACAAAAAGGACGATAGCGAACGCCGTCTTAACGTCAATGTTTCCGTCATTTGCTCGTAATTAACCTTATATGGGCCCGTGTAACTTTCAGATCACATTTTAATTTATCCACATTTTAACAAATAATTATAGCTTTTTTCATGAAATGGCGCA
>CM052098.1:11729818-11781325 GCA_028453745.1 Agapostemon virescens
TATTCCATTCCTCTTTCAGTCGTTCTTTTAACATTTCTTTAGATGTTATTACAGTTATTCTAATTCGTCGGTCTAGTTCATCCCATAAATTCTCTATAGGATTCGGATCTGGAGTTTCTTTTCAAGACTTCAATTCGACCATGCATTCTACATAAACAAAATAAGCGATAGCAAAACAAAAGGGGGATTTATTTAAAGTTTATTTCTTCTTTATAATTGCGTATATCCCAGTGACTGCAAAAAGTATTCCTAGCTGAAAACGTATGCGTTTTGTACGGAACAGTTTTCAAGTATCTAGAAATAAGAATCGCGGTCAGATAAATCAGGATGAGTTAAACCGGTCATAAAATATGAAAAAGGTCTACGTAAGTTTAGCACGTGCATATTGCAAAGAGGGCTTTCCATAATGGAAAAATTTACTAACCACATCCTACCTAATCTTTACGCCGGTACTAATAATCAATCCAAGCATTCAGTATCTTCCGTCTTCGGTGAAAATACACACAAAGAAAGAACAGAGACAGCACCGTTGAAGATTCCGCCAACGTGAACGTATATATTAAAATCGCTTTAATTTTAATCGAACCAAGCGGTCACTATCAATTAAAGTGCATTAAAGCCAAGACGAGCACGAGTATTCATCCGGAGGGAAGCAGTTCATTCCACTTTGGCTGCTCGCAGCGGCGCGAGGTTAGATATCGTAGCTTATCGAGGAAAGGATGGCAGCTCTCATAGGTTTCAGAAGCCCTCGGGGCCCGGAGGCCATCAGCCTGGAAGCTTAGAATTCGCATCGAGAGGCACATCACGTCTCCGAGGGGTTTTCTTCTTTCTCTTCCCTCTGCTCCACCTCTTCTTCCTCTTCTTCTTTTTCATTTTCTCCTCTCTCTCTCTCTCTCTCTCTCTCTCTCTCTCTCTCTCTCTCTCTCGTCCTCCATCCTCTCTCCCCCTCTCTCTGTCTCTCTCTCTCTCTCCCTCCCATATCTACAGATACACGCACAGTCTTTCTCTCTCCCTCTTTCTTTCTTTCCATCTACCTTACTACCGGTCATCGGAACACGTTAGATCAGGCAGACAAAGTGTACACGAAGGGCCCAGACACGCGTGTGTATGAGTCGGTTTAGAATGAATTTCGTTCGCGTCGTCGAATTGCATTCCAAAGGGCCCCACCGTTTCCTGCCCGCGTGTCCTCCAAGCAGCCTTGCCGTGAGCTTTTTTTTTATTATTATTCGCCCACCGATCGAGACGAAGATACCGTGTGCTGATGAGAAGGCCAATCATGCTTGTCAGTTTATCATTCAATTTATCAATCATACGACTCGTAGAGACGATGTGTTCAAAGTTTCAACACTTCATCGGACAGTAAGTCTGAATAATTGGAGGATCTTATTTTTACTACGCCATGTACATGTATCATAGAAAAAATTGCTAAAATCGTTCAACTTATTTCATAAAAATATAACAAGTTATGTCTTATTTGAGTTCGGGAGAATAAGCAGGGTGAGAAAAAATTGTACACTTTAATTCTGTTAACTTTGTAACAGTTTGTTTTGTAATGTCAGCTGATGAATACACAATCTTCTACGCATAATATTAATTTCTTGCCGCTATCTATTTGCATTATTAGTTTCTCCCTCATTTGAAAATGAGAGTAACACGAGGTTAAACATGAATCTATCACAACCGTATCCTTTACAATGCTATTTTCTATAACTGTTAGCTTATGGCAGCGAGACATACATTCGAGCTTTGAATCTCCAGAACGAAATTTTTCAAACAAACGCCGGATGGTTCGATCGCTTACATTACCTTCGCCAAAAGCAGTATTTATGTTCTGTGTTGCCTCACTCCCACAATGTTCGAGTTTGAACACGTATAAATAAATCAGTCAGTGAAACAATTCAATTACTGCATGAGACATTTCCTGGTCGTGTACTCTCTCGTTTCGGTGATCAGAATTGGCCCCCTAGATCGTTCGATTTAACACCATTAGATCTCTTCTTATGGGGTTTTTTGAAGTCAAAGGTCTATGTTAACAAGCTCACAACCACCCGTGCATTACAAGAGGTAATTAAATGCTGCATCAACGAAATTCAGTCACAATTATGCAGAAAGATCATGAAAAATTTCGACAAAAGAGTGCGTATGTGCCAGCAAAGCCGAGGAGGCCATTTGCCCGATGTGTTATTCCATAAATAACCCTATCCTATGTACTTTATGATTCAATGAAAAAATAACAATCTAACGACTAAAAACTGTGTTTTCTATTTAATTCAAACCTTGCGTTAATTTTGGGATACCTTTTATTATACCGAGTGTCTATTGGAAAGTACTACCTCTTTTGATTACATGTAACTACGGTACCGCCGAGTTGAGACAGGTGATCGATGGCCGTGTGACGCTTATCACCAGCAGATGTCGTTTGAGATTTAAATCGAAATTAAAATTCGTTCCGATACTTTCCCTGAATACAGTACGAACGACGATTATTTGAACTAATAGAGTGACAAATTCGTTCCGACACGGGTTTTTTCAGATAATCGGTTTAGAACAACCGAAGTTACGAATACGTTATAAAACTATTAAAGATCTAAGAGTCTTCTAACACAAATGTTTAAAGTTTTGAAAATTACATCACAAGTCACATGAAGAAAATAAATCGATTGATATTAAATACAGTTGAATGCAGTATTCCCTTTGAAAATAAAATTTGAATTGATTCAATTTTTCTCTGTACTTCTCTATTTATGCATCTTAATGCAACCATTTCCCAATACGTTTTGAAAACCCATATGCGCTGCATGTCGAAGATACCATTTCATTACATTCAGTTTTAATGGAAATTATATGATCGTTTAAACTGTTGCATAATGTATTTCAAACTAGCTTTAGAAAGTAAAATGTATTTTTATATTTCGCAGAACATTTAGACTCAATCTTTTAAGCTAATTTTACACAATTCCATAAAATTGTAAGGCTTTCGTGTCTTTATCGTTAGAGATCAGCAAACACCGCGATAACTATTCCTTGTAACGTTCTGGAAAGATTCATTCAGTGATTGGCCAATTGACTGAATCACTCGAGTAGCATTAAGAGAAGAATCTCTAAAAGTTTACTTTCAACTTTCAAATATTCACTCGTGCATTATTTAATTGCAAGACTAATAGCGCGGAAAATTTTGAAATTTCAGCTACCATCTAACTTTTAACAAGTTTTTGTATAGTCAAGTGCCTAAACAGGAATGTAAGAGTAACGAATTTGTATCTATTTATTTTTAATGTAACGTTGCTACTCGGACTTATTAATAAATATATAATCAACACTATACTATGCACCTCTCCCTATCCCAGGTCTGCAAAACGCATATTTTAAATTTTCATTATGATTGAAATAAAAATATTTTTAAAAATTTGTTTTTTACTTTTTCATGTAATTTCAACCAATCAGTATTATTTCGAAATTATTTCTGCATACCATTTAGTAAATCAATGTTTCTAATTGCTCCAGAAAAGTCAAGTCAGTTGGTTCAATTTTTGAAAAGTTATTTAGATTTAAAAAGTGTCCGAACACTTTCGTGATCCGCTGTATCTATATAATGTTCAGTTCAATTTAAAACATTATCGAGACAGATGATTGTCTTCATGACTCAATTTGCACAGAGATTTTAATAGTTTTAATGTATCACTTTACTTTCAGAAATCGTAATATTCACAATGCTATGTTTTGTGCATACAATTTATAAGTTAATGTACGCTCGATGCATTCCGACAAGATACTTAACTCGGGAATTTAAAACAAAAGTACGTGTTTCAAGATGTAAACGTTGTTACATAGTTTAGATACACGAATCATTCCGTGTTTCGATAATTGCTGTTTCGAAGAACTGGTATTCGCATAATCGACGGTTTCGCTAAGTGACGTTTGGATAACTGGCATTCTGCCGTAGTGTCTATTTTAAATACATCTGTAGAATCTGCTATTAGGTAGCAAAGTCAAGATGAATATGAACATTCTATAAAAATGCAAAAATTAAGAAATGTAAGGAACGTGCATATTATAACTTTGGCAGACATTTACAGCTGTTCAGAACTCTAAAATTGGGTGACTGTTTATAGCTGTAGTTTCCCGAGTGTTATATTTACCGATAAAGAAAGATTAATAATATTTTGTTTAATAGTAATTTAAAAACAAATTATTACACTATTTTATGCGCAATAATTTGTAACTTTACACATACAATTTTCATTGCTATGCAAAATTGATTGTTAAGTCCTTATTTATTTCTCTGTCATTTTTAGATATTAACCCTCTATGCGACCGTGTAACTTTCAAGTCAAATGTTAATACATCGACATTTTACCAAATGATTTTAGTTTTTTGTAATGTAACGTAAACGCCTAAATTATATAATGTCTCTGAGGTAACAAATAACAACATTGATAACGGTTTATAGCATCGTCAACCTGAAATATCAAAGTAAATGCCTTGCAAATTGTCTGCAGATAGAAACCAACGGAATCATCTTGTGCAATTTATTTGGTTGTTCGGAAAGTAATTTTGTTTTTTTTTTTTCGACAGAGGATTTAATTGTATTTTTTTGTACCCAACTTCACACTTAAGCCGCATAATCATTATATGTTTTGAGGCTGATATAGCAAGGCTTGTGTGTGAAAAAGTCCAATTGATTCTACACAGTAGTTTTTGGTTGGTGCCCTTTTAAATATGGAGAGAATAAGCGTATGGAGAGAATAATAATATATTCATATTTATTTATATTCTAGTTCTCTGGAATATATTGCGCATAAAGATGTTATGCTAATACCATCGTAAAGTAAACAGTTTACTAAATAAAGGGTTTTCCAATAAGAGGTGTTATTTTGATATTCAAAGAAAAATGCCATTTTTTAATATAAATGATCGGATGTTTATTTCATTATAAAGAGGAAGGTATGCCGTTAATAGTGGAAAATAACATCAGGCAAATGACCACCACGACCACGCTTACAGGACAATATCCTTTTCATGAAATTTTCCATAACCGAATCGCAAAGTGGCTGCCCTATGTCCTCGATAGCCTCACGAATTCCATCTTTGAGGTCTTGAATCGACGCTGGGCTGTTGGCGTAGACCTTCTCTTTCACGTGGCCCCAAAGAAAGAAGTCGCAAGGTGTTAAATCTCAAGATCTCGGTGGCCAATTGTGATCACCTCTTCGAAAGATAACACGGTCCGGAAACTTTTCCCGTAAAAGATCAATGGTTTCGTTGCTTGTGTGGCACGTAGCGCCGTCTTGTTGAAAATAAACGTTGTCCACATCAATACCATCCAATTCCGGCCACAAAAAATCGTTTATCATCTCTCGATAGCGCAATCCATTCACCGTAACTGTTGCTCCAGCTTCATTTTCGAAAAAGTAAGGTCCAATGACTCCGCCGGACCATAAACCGCACAAAACAGTCACACGTTGAGGATAGAGAGGCTTTTCAACAATAACTCTTGGATTTTCTGAGCCCCAGATCCGACAATTTTGCTTGTTGACGAAGCCACCGAGGTGGAAATGGGCCTCATCACTCAAGATGATTTTTCGATGGAATTCCGGATCGTTTTCATGCATTTCAACGACCCAATCAGCAAAGACACGATGTTGTTGATGATCGGCCGGCTTGAGTTCTTGTGTTAACTGGACTTTATAAGCCTTAAGACCCAAATCTTTATGCAAAATACGGTGTAATGACGTTTGTGGAATGCCTAATTCCAAAGAACGACGAGGAATGGACAAACCTGGGTTTTCTTCAACACTTTTGGCTACAACAGCAATATTTTCGGCTGTTCTTGAGCGACGTGCACGGGTTTTATTCTTCACATCACTAACTTGTCCCAACAGCTCGAATTTTTTCACCAATTTCTGTATTGCGGTCCGACAAGGTGCTTTACGATGACCCAAAAATGTTCGAGTTTTACGAACCGTCTCTGCCAAATTTTCACCATTTTTATAGTGAATTTTAATAATTTCAATGCGTTGTTTAAGCGTGTATCGTTCCATTTTTATTAATGGCGTAGTTTCTACTTGTCAAATATCAAAAAAATGACAGCTTCAAAAGCGACATCTACCGAAATAGCGGGCTATTCAAAATAACACCTCCTATTGGAAAACCTTGTATTTCAACTTTCTTAGTGACATGTACCTTAAGGCATTTACTTACGTCTACGACGTTATTAACGCCGCAATGCAACTTGTATATCATAAGAAATGATCGAAGAGATGTCCAACACATTCTAAACTGTTTTTCATTCGTGTTTTAATGTTATTCATAACATCGCATATTTGATTCTTACATATTTTAGCGGTTTCCGTAACAATGCGGTTTCTTAGGTCTTCAACATTTTGAATTGATCATAAATAAATTTTATTATCTAAAAAGCTTCAGAGTAAAATATCCAAAGGCATTTAGGGTTCAATGATCATGTTGCTCAACGTAATGATCCTCGAATTTCAACAATTCAACAATTGGAATATTTTCCATTCCAATAATTTGTAATCATTTTGGCATTATATTTTGCAGCACGATTTTACTACAAGTAGTAATTTTTTATCTTGCAGCTACTGATATGTTCGAATCGTACAAAAGAATTGGTAAGTCATATTCCAAAAATCGTCGGCATCGCTGTCCGTTCGCATTGTTCAGAAAATAAAGCCTAATAACCCAGTTGTTAAAGATAGACAACGAAACATTTACATTGATCTTCATTTGATTATTTGTACTTAGTCGTACGCGAATAAGGTCGTAGACATAAGAAAATGCTTAAAGGTACGCACGGTTAAGAAAGTTGAAATATCGAGTAAACTGTTCACTTTACGATCGTATAACCGTAACATTTTTATACGTAGAATGTTCCAGAGAATCGATGTATATAGAAAAAGTTATACAGTTCCATTTTAGAAAAAGATGCAGCTGTACTTTGTAAGCGCATCGATGCACAAAATGCATAAGAGTGATATAGAAATGTAGAACATACGATGCCGTTTACTTTTTTTCTACTTTTAACAGTTTTAACTCTTCGCGCTCCAATGGCAATTTGAGGCGACACTACTATTTCCAATACTATTATTTAAAATAATTTTTACATCACTGTGTTTGCATTTAAGAAATCCGTAAAAATTGAAGAGTTACACATTCGAATAATAGTAGTAAACTTTATATGCATAAAAGGAAATGAACCACGTACAATAAAATTATGCTTGGTCAAGAAATGTCCTGATTTTGGAATTAAAATTGCTTGGAAGCAAAGGGTTAATATTGTTTTGTTTAATACCGTTATAACTGGTAACTATTTCTTAATAGTTTAGTATACGTTCATTTTATATGTACATACATTGAAATTTAATATGTGCAGACCTAATACGACGATATAAAATATACAATTGCTTGAAGTGCAAAGGGTTGAAGATGCAGTTCTGTCCAGTTACATCAGACACATATTGGAGAAATTTCTTTTGCATTTAAGGGGTGAATACACTTTATAAGATGAAAATTTTCGAATTTTTTTTCTGTGAAATTGATTCCAGTATGTGTCTAGAATACGTGTATAAAGTTACGGAGCAAAATTTTATGTATTTTGGGAGATACAGCTAGCCGAACAGGTAAGCGTCAGGTGCAAGTAGCGCAAAGCTGAAGCGAAAGGTGAATTAGATGATTTTAATCATCCTAAACATTTCCTTAAACATTTGAAACCGATATATGAAGATCTTTCAAAGGAGAATTTATTAAGGTGTCTAGGTGGACACACACGGAATTGCAATGAAAGTTTCAATTCAACGGTTTGGCGTCTAAATCTAAAGCATCTAAATTCGAGAGCAAAAATTATTGAAACCTCCGCCTTTATTGCGGCTGGCATTTTTAACGAGGGTTACTCGGCTATATTAAAAATAATGAATGTATTAAATATTAATATCGGGCAACAATGCAAATTCTTTGCCGATACGTATGACGCGCAGCGCATAACGAGACAGGAACGCCGCAGACAAAGCAGCACAAAAGAGGCACGAATCTCTCGTAGGATGCACCAAATGGAGCAAAATGAATTTTTTTAAGCCACAGAAGACTTACTATATGACCCTGGTATAGAGAATTAGTTTCCTTCAGAAGTAAGTGTTCAATAACTACTACTCTAACAGTCGAAAAACTTTAAACGAGTTTTTCTCAATATCGTATTTCTGAATCTTGTGTACACGATACAGAACGATCTATTGGATCAATTGAACTCCTAAGGCGATTTTTCGTTAGGTACTGATAAAATATCGTCGATGAACTAAAAAAATTCCTAAATAGTTGCATTTTTTCCTTTCAATTTACATTATAAAGTCGAAATTTTTAGCGAAAAATCGTAACTTTTTCAATAAAGCTCAAAATTTTTTCATTTTTGTACTTTTTGTTGGAATTTTTTTAGTTCATTGACGAGATAATTTTATAAGGATTAAAAAAATCTTTTGTTTTCCTGTTTCAGATGAAAATTACAGGCTCCAGGATGGCACGGAGCTGTGAAGATTTATAAATATTACGAAAAAAATACATGAATCATTAAAATAGAAAATTTTTTGTATTGTTTAAATATAGAACATAACATCATGAAAGTTTGAGAATGATTCGCTTTGTAGTTATTCAGAAAAAAATTCCTAAAAATCATTATTTTTAAGGCGCATTAAAGTGTATTCCCCCCTTAATGTGTGACGGCTGGACTTATGGAGCTGTTGAGAGTTGTCTATCCGTTACTGTTCATTATATGAATTAGGATTTTTAACGAAACCGATGTATGCCAAGTTTAATTCGTTTGCACATCTGAGTGTCTCCAAGCTGCATTACTTATATGTTTAAGTACATGAGAATCGAGTACTTGTAATACACCTGTTGTTTGCAACAGATCATATTTGTAACAATGTGAAAGCAGTTGAACCCAATGAATATTGAATACGAAATCCATGCTACGCCCTCTGCCTGCAATTGGCGGTTAAATCGTCATTGTATGAATATGCAATATATTCAGGATTGTGAAAAAAATGCAAAGATATAACGAGGCATTTCTCAAGATCAGCAACTGCTACAGAGAAATTTTCACAATTCTAAAAAGAAAACTGCAATCCTTAAATAGAGCTTCAACATCTAGTGCAAGAAGTAGACACAAGATGGAATGCTACTCATTCTATGTTGCAACAGCTGGTTCTTTTACGGAGGCCACTAAGCATGGCATTATGTGACCAGAATATGTCAGAAAACTTAGATACCGCTGAATTGAATCTTGTCGAAGCGCTAGCAAATGTCTTAGAACCATTTAAAGAAGCAACCCCAATGATGTGTGCCGATATAAATTTCATTTACCCACCGTCGTCGCAATACGAACCGCATAAATAGCTATAATAAAGTATTCGAAAGACATCATACACAATCTGAAATAGTTAACCAGACGTCTACCAATTTGCGTGGAGGATTGAATGTAAATCAGTCATTTTGACTGGTAACTAGTTTTTTCTTTCGCAATTATTGAAGTTATAAAAATGTTTTCATCAGAAATTTTCGGATGTACTTCTTTAATGACGTATACTTTACAATAAGAATTGTATAAAGTTTTAATAGATGCAGTCTCGTTATTATTACAAAGCGTATATCGTTGGATTAATTGTTCGATACTTCTAGTCTTGACGTATGACTTGAAAATTACACGGCTCCAATGAGAGGGTTAATGTTCGGTAGAATTAGTGTTAAGATTATTGACCTATTTTTATCGTAAATACATAAACTCCACAGTTTAGTAATACGTAGAGAAGAAAGAAGAAAACAGGGATAATAGTCTATTGAATTACTATTGAATCGAGTACGGTGCACTCAAGTCTCAATATAATTAAGAGTTCGAAGTGATAGCAGGTAAAGTGTATGGATGATTCATTGGTTCGTTCTATGAATACGTTTATGGACACAAAATAGCACGGGGGAGGACAAGGCTGCCTGGAGGACACACGTGCAGGAAGTGGCACGCCCTTCGGAATGCAGTTGGACATTGTGAACAACCGCAAGCTAGAGAAACAAAAGAAATGCATTCTAATACGTTCGATACGCACGTCGTAGCCCTTCGTGCCTTGACTGCGACGACTTTCACGTGATATCCTCTTGGCAGAGAATTCGATTGAAAGGCCTCGAATACGCACGTGTTCATGTTCCGGGAAGAAAAGTCAATGAACTGGAAACTTTCAATCTTAAATCACAATCGGGTTGTCGATTAAATTCAATTGCTATGCTGCAAATGGAAGACCGTCAAGAATTTCATGATTGATTTGCTTGTAAAAGGGAATTACTCACCGACATTTTGTAACTCTATAACAGCCAATCGACCTGAACGCGTCGACACGGATTATGGATATAACAACTTTTAAAATACCTATAAAATATATGTAACATATCATTTAAATATTATTTACTCCCAAATTAGTGTCGTTCATTTTGCTTTAGCGCAATTTGTTTGATTCCCTGGAGTCAGCTCTTACGCTTATAACAATCTTTTAGATGACTATATTGTATTACTTAATATAACCAATCTTCGAATATGTATTGCTTCATTCGCCTACTTTTCTCTTTATTGGAATAGGATCGTTTAACAGTCTCGAAGTTATAAATTGTACATACGAGACATACTCTATATATATATATTGGTGAAAGTAAGATTTATTCATGTTTATAATTCTTTTCCAACAAACTATAAACTTATTTATAGCTTACATAAAAATATAATATCTTCGAACGATTCCTCAAATCAATGAGTAGTCTAAATCCTCAAAGGTATGACAATTTGTAAGATACTAATTGCAAAATTACACAAGACGTAGAAGAAGTGTTTTATTTTAATAGATTTCTCGCGTTTGTTTCGGTTTAAATACATAAAATGACAATCTCGGTAAATTGCAATTGTTCATATTCGAAATAAATGAATAAAATCAGTTTTTATAAACAGTGTAAACAAATAATAGAGGGAGGTTAATATTGGGTTGACAACTAATTGATTGCGAATTTTAAATGAGAAGCAAAATTCCAAATGTTTACATGAAAATATAATCTTATTAAATTAGATATTGTCTGTTTTTATCGACAAGCTTTTGCCATCTTTCAGGCAGTGTCGCAATTCCATATCCATAAAAATTTTTTATTTTTTACAGCAAAAAACTGAATTACATGAAATTTTACATCATCGACGTCATTAACACTAGATTTACGGACTGAGCTAATTTGACTCATTAAAAATGTGATTGCTATGTATGTACAACTTAAATATTATTTTTTAAAAACATATGTTAGTTTTTAGTTACGTAATGAAATATATGTAAATGTTGATTCCTCTCTTCCGTAGACCACTTCATTTCGTATTATTGAATGTGGTATACCTATTTTTATGGTTGTGAGCCAATTTGACTCATAAAATGATTTAACAGTTAATCTGCAATCTCAAGTGTTGTACCATGACAATTTGAATCGCTAATGGCCATGATATGGCTCTCGTGAACTTTAATTGAAAGGTCAGATCGTTACGCATTTTTTTAGTGAAAAGTCACCAGAACGAAATTTGGCAAACCAATTTTTACACATAACTTCTTGTATGCTTGCGATGCGTTCCTGCCAAAAAATACCAAAATACCAAAAAGTTTGACTAAAATGCGCGTTTTGTTCTCCCATTTTTAAATTGGGATAAAAATTACTAATAATTAAATGTGAAACTCCAAAATACAAGAAAGCAATATAGATGCTTTGAACACATTGAAAAAACAAAAGAATACGTTAAAATTATTTATCGACAAAATCCGCAATCATTTAGTTGCCAACCCAATACCATTATAACTCAATAAATGAGCCCTTTATTTTGAAAGTGGCATAAGTCCATATATGCTCGAATCGAGATATTGAAAGGTTTGCGTTGGATTAAATTTAAAAGTATGGGTAACAGGTAACATAATAGAGTCATGTTTTTGGGTTTCTAAAGGTGTCAAATTTATCATCCCAATTAGCATAATTAACATTATTGAAGAAATAATATGTTTTTGATGGCTATGAATGGACTTACGCCACTTTCAAAATCAATGAAACGACGTTTTCAATTCTTAAGAAAGCACAAGTCCATAGGAAAAATAAATTTCCCTTGAAATTAAAATAAATGTATACACTTTTATGTTATAAAATCAAAAAAATATTCAACTTTCATTCTTTGTTAAATAAGTTTTACATTAAAATTAATATAGTTTTATTAATTATTATTCAGTCTTCTCCAGTTTGTGTACGCGGGAGGGATTTAAAATAACTGTGATGTGCAGGTGGTATATAATGTAATAAATCCATTAAGTCCTTATATTTTAGGTTTGTGAGTGGTCTCGGTTTTTTTGTGTAGTGATGGATATTATTAAGTTTTTCGGTCTTCCCCGTTACGGTAGTAAATCCAATGTTTTGAATGGTGCATCCTCGTTCATTGTCGTTTCATAGAATAACTTATATGAATCACTTCTCAAAAATCTCATCCAACATACTTTAAACCAATTTACTCTTTTACCGTCAGTATTTTTTAGCCTTTTAAAAATCGCATTTTCTGTGGACAGGTACTGTTCCGTTGTTTAAAACAAATTCATTGCACATTGATAATTCAACTGTTACTTTGATAATTAAACATAAAGCTGGGATCTCATAAAATTTGATTCCACAATTATTATCCATATCCATATTCCATTTGAAACTCTCACAATGGGACTTACACCACTTTTAAAATAACCTTTTTATCGCTTCACTAACCAGCAAATTTTCGTGTTACAAAATCTTAACGATTTTAAATATATTAGTAACAAGTTGTGTCAGAATGAAAAGATCTTGTAAAAATGTAACTATTATTGTAGTTGACTCGATTTTTTTTTAAATGGACTTACGCCACTTTCAAAATAAACGGCTCATTTAATAAAAGCGTGGTAATAATACACTGTGGTTATTATTCCGAATCTTCTGCCATGAACCAACCGACTTGGCTGTCCTGGAGCAACTAGAAGCATTGATTTCCTAAATGATATGCAAAAATAATTTCGACGATAATCTAATTGGTAGAAATTACATGAAAGAGTAAGAAAGACATGTTTTAAAACATTTTCACTTCAACTCGTAATGAAAATTTAAAGTAGGCGTTAGTTACATACGTGCTGAACATTTCATTGAAGTTGATTGATGCAGAAATTAACGATAATTTGTGGAATTTAAGCAGAAACTGACCCAGAATCGTGAAAAATTGCGATTTTCACCATTTTCTATCAGATGCGTCTTTAAAATTTTTAGTACGCGACTGAACTAAAAAACATTTTAAAAGTTAATTTTTTATTTGTCATGTATTTCATTGACTTGATTCAGTGACTTACGCCACTTTTAAAATAAACGGCTCAAATATAAAAGTAACCGAAAAAAGGTAACGATAACAGTTAACAACAATTTATCTCCGAATAGAGTTTGTACACTTTTATGCTCTCAGAATACAATTGAATGAGGCAAAACGTTTTACCTTTTTCATAAAAGTCAGGAAAGTGTGCAGGCATTCGCTAGCATTGTCCACAGCATAATTTTCCGTTATTGTCAAAGGAGCAATGCGGAAGACGTATCGAAGGGTAAAACCGCTTTTGGACACCAGGAATACGGTAATTCGATAAAGAAGCAATGTAGCGAGCATCTTCCATCGATGATCATGTTACCAGACAACCTCTAAACCCGGCAGAAATCCGCTCGGGTTTCTCTATGACTGGATTCGTACCGGGACACTCGAGTAACGAGAACGCGTTTGCAAAATGAAGACACATGATCGGACGAAAGCGTTTAACTTGTGATCTAATGACACAACGGTGAGATGCGTCTAACGGATCCATTTTTTACTGCTGCCTAGATTGAGATGAAAGGCGACTCGGCTACAACGAAAGGTATCGAAGAACACGGAGGGTTCCTTTTTCTTGGAAAACATTATGGCAAGTAGCCGAATAAATTAACAATAATTTTACAAGTTTACGAGACGAACGTCCGAGGCACTGTTACACATAAAATTATAACAGTACATGTGTAAGAAAAGCTTATGTATATTAGTATGCATGCGGTGTTATTATAATATGTTTTTATTATTGGCTTTAATGCATCGGAAAACTGAAATCCTAAACATCTGCCATAAAAGCAATATTGATTAATACTATCCATTTCAAGTAAAATATCATGGGGGTTATGATTATTGTTTATGAAAAGAGATGGTTTATCATCAGCCATATTTTCACTCCAAAAGTATAATGTTTGTAAATGTTCTAAACAAGTGTACAAAGATGCTAAAAATTGCAAATATGCTTCTATTTCTCTTGAGTGATAGCTTCTATGAAAAAATATAGAATCTTTCTGACAATGTATTCGGTGACTGACACGTGTGTGTATGCGTAGTTAATCGAGAATGATTAACTTGTCAGGATGGCAATAATTGTAAGAACAGCTTATGTATATTAGTATGCATGCAGTGTTATATTCAAGTGTTATATATGTTTTCATTGATTACGTTTAACAATTTTATGTATGTTTTTATCGATTTACGTACTACTTTGTTTTGTTGACATTAACACGTTTTGATTTTGTTAAATAAACATCGGAGACGCCGTGTCGAGATTTACACATATCAAATTATTTGGAGATACGTGAAATTTATTATTACTCGCATACAACTTGTATGAATGTTATATGAAACATATGAATAAATGAATAATATTATTTAACAATAAAGAAATTAATTTTTGAATTATTACCGTGTAAATTCGATGATACTTAATTATCGTCGCTAACGGTACTATACCTTCGTTAAAAAAAAAACGAAATAGAAAATCAGATTTCAATGAATAAAATTGCGGAAGCAAATACGAAATAATAAAACTGATTCACGGTTTCTGTAATTAGTTCCCTGTCGAAATGTTACTCTCTGAAACAAGAAGTCGATTATTAACGATATTAAATCCGTTGCAGAGTCATCGAGAAACATTTGGTAGTCGAGTTTTCATTTCCAAGCACATACATAAATCACTATACTAGTTGCAAAGAGTCGAGGCGAGATTGGAATTCCAGACAGAAACGAATTTCTCCCGAAGCGGTCGCGAGCCAATGAGAGCCGACTGTTTTCCATCGCGAAGGCAAACACAGAAAGTAATCCGTGAAACTTTGATAAAGAATCATTTTCCACCCGCTAACGGCTAAATGATCGTGAAACTCAATTTGCCGGAACAAAGCTTATCGAAACGACAGGATAACGAGCATCATAATCATCGTATAATAAAACGGACTAGGTTTGCGACCACTTTATAGCAGAATTCAGCATAATTCGATACAAAAGTGCTTCCTACAAAAATAACGTAGCATCTGCAAATAAAAGTTTGCTGCCTTTCTGAACTTGATACTTCCTCGATTAAAATTTTATATCATTTCTCATATCGACCGTTTATTTTCCGTCGTTCGTTGACGGAGATAGTCTCAAATGTTATACCGTTATCAACGATCAAGAGGCTGCGTTCCGGTCAGTTTCAGAATTACTCATCTACGTGGTAGCGTAGGGTAAGCTAATGACCGAGGTAATAGAAAAAAAAACGGATAAACTCGAGATGATTACTATGCGACCTGATTTATACCTTTCCCTTCTATAACTCGCGGGATTTGCAATTGCGATCAAATAAAGTGCAATCTTTAATAACCACCTAGCGCTAATAACAACCCTATTTCTTTTTTAATTTCCTTTTATCTTCATACGCGGAGAACGCGATGAATCTGTTTCTGTGCAATGTGATTTTCCGACGCTACGATATCGACCTGTTCCACATCAGTTTCTTTTCTTGAAATGAAACAGTACATTTTTTCAAGGGCCACGCAGTGGACTAGAATTACGAAAAGACAGGCAAAATATGTGTCTTTGTTATTTAGATGTTCTTAACCAGTTAACTGCAGAATTTAGTTTTAGAGGGTCTAACTTTCTTGGTAAGAAAACGCATATTATTCACTTAATAATTGCCATTATTTTAATAGGAACTATAAATTTAACACCTTTAGATACACTTAAGTAGTATGACTAATTAGTATTCTGTACGTATATTTTTAATTGCATTGAAACGCAAACCCTTAAATATCTCAATTTAAATATAAATGGACTTAGGCCACTTTCAAAATAAACGGCTCATATTCAGATGCGAAAATCCGACTTTGATGAAATTTATGGGAGCTTATAGTTCTTTGAAAAATATTTTACACGTGTTTTTTTTTATCAGCAATCATCCAGTTTGAAGGGGTGAAAATAGCCCTCAAAGTTGGGGTATTTTTCAGATATGTCGGAAACCAGAGGTCGAAAAAATTTGAATTTTTTGAAAATTGTGTAGTTTTCAATGGGACATGTAGTCGCGCAAGAAAATTTTCAAAAGTCTTTTGTTTAAACAATAAAGCTATAAGCTCCCATAAGTTTCATCAAAATCGGATTTTCGCAGATGAATATGTTCCCTTGTGAGTCTACTTTCTTCAAATGGAGGTAAAACAACGATAGTCAATTTAGAACATAGAATTTTAATAAATCCTCCACTCGAAGAACAGACAATAATACAGTAAACAAAAGTAAAAAGATGATGACCGAATACAAATGGCAAAGACTAAATACAAAATGGAAAAGACGAAACACAAATTGGAAGAGACAGCTTCCAGTTAGTTTCTGAAATGCAATTACTGTTCCTACTATTTCTACTTATTTATCGCATTGCTAAAATACATTTTTCGGACACCTGATTAATTCAAGGTGAAATGGGACTCTATTGAAAATTTTCGCCGTTTAATTGACCGAGTTAGTTTTGACTCGTTTTTCGTACGTTATGCTTCAAATATAAATTATTAAGATGGAGTCCGTTTGACACCGGTCAGTAGCTACATTTATAAATTGCAGATGAACAAACAAAAACAATGATCACGTTTTAGAAGATCAATCGATTGTCGCGGTTGAGAGGAATCCGGAGCATCGTAGAAATGAATAAACTATTCTGTCTGCGTCTTAACAACAAGAAAAATTAAGGAACTCTATATACTTGAGAGAATAATCAAATTTTGTTTATAAAATATGCAGTAGTTTTATTGATAATACAAAGGAAACATACTGTGAAATTACATTTTTGTTACATCTTATTGAAATTTCGAGTATTTATAGTAAACGTTAATTGTTTAATTTACACGACGAGTATACACATCAATCACTGTATAATGAAGCTTTTGATTGACGTGCATACTCGTCGAACGCAGTTAACTGGTTAGTTAGAAATTGAACGATTTTAGAGGCGTTTAAGGTTGTAGAATCTAATTTTGGTATTACTTATTTACTAGAATGAAAAAATGTTTTCATAAAACCTTTATAGGGGTAGTTTCAGTCTAAGAAATTTTAATTTTGTTAGTTGTTTTCGAATATGATTTAAAACAATTAATATTGTTAGTATATCCTCCGAAATAAATAGTTACTTTTCTACTTATTATTAAATTATTTTTTAAAACAAGTAATAAATATAATAATGGAAATTTTTATATATATCTAACCTCTAAGAAAGTTGCAACATCGCTATCCCAGTGTAGTATTAAAATATATCAAGTATTGATTTATGTAAAAGCGTAACAGAAAATTACAACTTCAATAAGAGAAAGAAATATAAAAGATGTTTTAGTAGAAACAAATAAATGCCTGAACAAATAAAACCTCATTGATACGTTGCTTTAAAAGACTTGAACTTAATTGAGTGAATACTGAATTAAATATTAGCTTCCAACGAGCCGTAATGTCACCTTATTTCATGACAAGAAAACTATTTTAACGAATTTCACCTATTTCATAGAAACAGACCACGATTTCCTTAAACCAATTTGATAAACACATACTATAGGCTATATTCAAACTAGAGTATGTCAACCTGAAATTCAATGAAGCTTTGTTAAATAAAGTAATAATTTTAAATTTAGCAGTCACGTATTTTTAATTTTATTCAAAATTCATTTGCATTGTGTCCATTGCACAGATTCATTCAAATTATATAAAAATCTTTTTCTAGTGTCGAGTTCCTAAACTTAAAATTTTTATTCATTTTTTAAATTAAAAACATTAGAATTAATATGTTACTTCATTTAATAAGTAAATGTAATTCTATTATATTGACGAAATGAATAATTCTATTATATTTGACGCAATATCATAATCCGCAGGGTTTGTTTTTAAACATCCAATTTTTTTATAAAACACAAATTAATCGCATCCATTGCAAGAAAGAGTCGTCTATATAGTAATTTAAATTTGAATTAACTGCTGAACAACCACTGAATTAACGAGTTTCTCGCTCAATGCATTGCAATTATCTCCCTATGCCTAATTGCTCAGGGCTATTAATTAGTTTAGTATAATTCAGAAGTTTTACAAATGCAGACTATCATTGAACATCGTTATTAACAATGTATTGCTGCAATTTTTCTGACAGAATATTTTATGTGTCCGAGATTATGCAAATTAATGAAACACGATAGTCTGACATTAATTTTCGACGAGAAAACATCGAAGCAGGTGAGAATTCTTAATAATCCCTTGGTATATTATCGAGTGATACTCACGATGAAGATATTGAGCAGATTCCTACCATAATTACACGATGTTTATAAAAGTTTCGAAAAAATTCAAAGTATCAAAGACAATATTTAGCTATACAACATTTGCAATAAAAATTGCACGGAAACAATGAGAACATTAAAAGCGTTTCAAAATATCCTGTTAACCTTTAGCACTCAAATGGCGCCTTTGAAGGCGACACTCGAAATTGATAATAGCGGTGAACAAAAGTATTGACACAGTACGAAATTCTACATACAAACAATTAGAATTAGACTGCGAGTTTCGTGCATTTGGAACAAAAATTGGTGACTGAAGCACGAAACAATGAGAATATTAAAAGCGTTTCAAAATATTCTGTTAATCCTTAGCAGCCGAATGGCACCTCTGAGGCGACATTAAAATTGCCACGCTATTATTCAAAGCAATTTTTACATCACTATGTTTGCATTTAAGTAATCGGTAAAAGTTGAAGTATTGTTCGTACGAGAAATAGTAATAAACTTTATATGCCCGAAAGGAAACGAACGATGTACAATGGGGTTATTTTAGGTCAAACAATAGGTTTCGATTTTGGAATTGAAATTGCTTGGAGTACTAAGGGTTAATGAAGATAAACTATTATTAAAAATAACTTTTACATTACAATGTTTGTATTTGAAAAGTTAGTAAAAATTGAAATGTTGCACGTACGACTAATAGTAACAAATTTGATATGCACAAAACGAAATGAACCACGTACAATAAAATTATTCTAGGTGAAAGAATGTTTTGTTTTTGGAATTAAAATTACTTGGAATGCAAAGGGTTAACACTAGAACGACGGAGCACTAAACTATACTAATATACACTGCTTTATAATAATGACAATATTGCAATTATTCAAACATTCTATAACTTTCATATATTTTATCTGTTTTAATGAAAAAGTTTATGTAAAAAGCTTTCGTGGGGACATTCTTATAATTTCAATAAGGGCCAAATAAAAAGTCAGTAAAGAGTCATTTTGACTCGTCCCGTCAGTGTCAATATTTTCACCACAATGCTTTCCCCTTTGTAACATGCAACTTTTGTACGTATTACTCTTTCATACGATTACAGATGACGAAGGTAGATGATCAAAATTACTGGTTCATCCCGTACGTTATCAATCTTAATTTCAATCTTAACACTTTCTAAGACGTAAAGAACTATCTACAAGTAGGGGCTTACGAATTATGCGCAGTCGAACAGGCTCCGGAAAACTTGATTTCAGTAATCTCGATACTCTACAGTGAGTAACTTTAATATTTGGCCACTATAAAATTTTCACTTTGTCGCATTGTAATTTTGTTCACGACGCAGGAAAAAAAATTAATTCTAAATTACATTCCTACATAACGTCCAGTTAATATAAGTATAAATTTTATTTATATAATTGCTAGCGTTTATTAAATGTTCTATTTTAAACAAAACAATGTCTGATTTTAACGTTACAATAATATTCGAACACTTTTAAAAAGTGATAGTTTTTGTACTAATTTTTACAAACGAAAAGTAATTCAATATAGTGTAGGATATCCTTCTTGACAAATTACCTCTTTTAATAGTTGAGGCATATTGCAAATTATTTTTTTCATATATTCTATACTAATATTATTCCATTCCTCTTTCAGTCGTTCTTTTAACATTTCTTTAGATGTTATTGCAGTTGTTCTAATTCGTCGGTCTAGTTCATCCCATAAATTCTCTATAGGATTCGGATCTGGGGACTGAGTTGGCGGTTGTAATAATTTTGGACAATTATACAGCAAATATTCCTGTACGATACGTGCCTTATGCTTGGGGTCATTATTTTGATAATACTTAAATGTATTTTGAATCTTCATTTTTATTGCACTTTTACGTAAATTATTTTTTAAAATGTTCAGGTATACATTTTCGTCCATTATGTTATTAATAAAAATTAATTCATCCATTCCAAATGTTGAGATACATCCCCAAGTTGACTTACGTCAACTAAAACCTACATAAAATGAAAGTATGAAAAAATGAAGGGTGATTCCCCGCATTTCATTTGTTTTTCCCACAGGATTACCAACTGTCCCAGTTTCAGTTTGAGGCTAGTTTACATGACTTTTAACATTTCCATTTTGTTTTGAATTATCGTGAATAATTTTTGTCTTTGCTTAATAAATTTTATTTGACCTTAAGTGTAAATTATTGAAAATAATTCTGTTTTTCATTTAATTTGTTTTCTTATACTAATAATAACCTCAGAAAGTGGAAATATATAGGTGTCCGAGTCTTACTTTGAGCCACTGTACATGGTGATACAGTAACGTTGTATACGAGAAATTCTAAACGAAATTTCAAAAACAGTCATTTGACCGCGCATGGTAGGTTTAGTGTTAAAGTGATTCACTGTAGATCGGAGGATCGAAATCCGGAGAAGCTTGACCAATGAACGGCTTCCAGAAACAGCTGAAACTGGACAGCGCGGTTGCTCGTCGCGGAAAGGAATCGAATGAGTGGATGCATAATGGTGAATCATATCGCTGCCGAAGAAACTAGATCATTAAGCCATGCAACCTTGGATTTCTTGCCAAGTTCAGTGCACTGTTCGACCGGCTAGGCTGAATATACCTACCCCGGCACTATTCGTTGCCTCTGTCTCTCCCTTGGTCGTTCTCCTCCATCTTCCCATCCCGGTGCAGGTTTCTCTGTTGCTCCGTTTCACGCGGTCAATTCAACGCGTGCTCTCCTCTTCCGTTCCACGCACGCACTTACACGCGTGTAGAAAGGTAACAGAGCGTCTAGTGCGTACCTCTATTCCTGCTCCCTGGCCGCAACATTTTTCCCCGTACATCCTCCCCAGACTCCAGACCGGAGAACAGCCATCTAGGCCCATCCTAGTTTTTGTCTACCCAGGCTGACCGAAGGAGATACCGAAGGAGAGGGACCTGGAACTGGGCCCGTGTAGCCTGCCACCGGTCATTCAAACCATCTAAGGCCAGTCCCCCTCGGCCTTATACGATCATTTCTCTCGGCGAATAACGCGCGCCACGCGAATCCAAATGCGACCGGGGAAACAACGACCAAATAGAGTGTGCCACGGTGTTCGCGTGTACGTCAGATGAAGAAAGGTAGAGGAAGAGAGTTCAAGGTGAGAAAAAGAACAACCAGAAGAGATCAAAGCCTGAACTCCGGAGGAAATCCGCGGAACGAGAGACACCGTCCAAAGGAAAAAGGGAGGGCGACGGGGGGATAAGACCGAGCGACGAGGATGAAACGCGAAAGACAGCCACGGTTCACAAACGAAGAGAAAGAGAGAGAGGGAACAGAAAGGTTCTCTTGGCAGACGACGATAACGACATGGTGTACGCCTCCACTTTCCATCGTAAACATTTCGTGGCTGCTTCTCCAGACGATAGGAGGACGTCTGGATTTCCTAAGCGCTCCGAGGCATTCGCCTCGTGGTCGTCGATGGTAGGTGCGTACTTTGCTGGCCTGCTAGCGGAATTTCGTAGCCTTAATATAGTGCTCGAAGCAAAATAATGTGATGCGACTGTGTCGCGTTCACCATGATAATACTGTTTCCCGGCATTCAACCGCGAGGAGGACGACTGTGCCTGCCCTACGCTTCTATGATTCTCGGGATGGTGTTTATATCAATCTTCGCGCGAAGTAACACATTACTCTGCGCGGCGTGTAACGTAAAATGCTGGTAATTCGCAGTTTGCAATTGGACTTAAGGAAGGTCACGACATTCTCATGCTTTGTTCGAGCTTGCGCTCGTACTTGTCGGCATTCTTAATGTTTATATTCGCCATATGGTGTCTGAATGAAACGAGTCGTTGCGCGGGTCGGCTCGGCTCCGCTCGGCTCGGCTCGTTTTTAAGCAGAATAATAGGTAATTATTTCCTGCACGGATATAGGAATGGTACCGGGAGACTATAATTCATTGGTACCAGCGGCAAGTAATAGCGAGTAACCGATTCGAGTACGACGATACTAATCTTTTTAAATGTTCTCGGACGATTAGAGAAAAGAGGCTGCCGGAGAATTGAATTTCTATCATTATCTCTTAACTTTCTCGAACATCTGCAATTAGAGCAGAGCAGTATATCATCGTAGCGAGCCCCGCCTCATTTCTCTGCGCACAATTAGCACTACAATGTGCTTTTTGCTACCGGCAATATAATTCACTCGCATAATTCCGCGATACTAATACATCATAATAATAGAAAAATTATTCAACAGGAAGTTACACGTGACCTCGAAATATATGTTCGATGGAATACCGTATAAGTAAACGTTCTCGTTGATTTATAATTGAAAAAACGAAACTTTACAAGGTTTCCCGCATCTAACCTAATTTATAGGACACCCTTTCGAGACTCAAAGTTACAAATAGCCCTCTAATTGGCGGCTTCTGCCGCGTTCTTCCCGGCACTGGACAACTACAGGGTGACCCACTTGAACCTAATATCAACTGAGGAGTATTCCGAAAAGAAGAATTGTATGTCACCTTTTTTCATCTTGTTTTCAAGGTCACTCGCGTTTTTAATTTTCCTTTGTATTTTTCAGTAGATGCAAAAATACATTCCGCTATGTCCGAAGATAAACACTACCTTCGGATAACCATGCACGCCAGAACTTACTACCTCTGCTATAAGTGTTCAAAATGATGTCCGTCGGCAGCGATACATTGTCTGGCACGAGTAATTATGGACTGTGCTGCTCTTTCTATTGTTTCCGGTAGGATAGAGGCACAAACGTTGATTACGCGGTTCATCGTGCCTTCGGGAGTAGAAAGTTGATGTTGATAAACTTCTTCCTTTAGCTTTCCCCCAAAGAAAAATGTCAAGTGGAGTTCGATCTGGTGATAGCTATGGGGCCGTGAAGGGTCAACCGAAGATTACAATCTAGGCACACTCAAATGTACTTTTGTATCCGCTATAAAACGCAATAGAATACAGGTAGCCATCCTACAACACGGCATCCTATACCACGGTTTCGTTCTAGAAGAAATTGCGAAAACTTTTGTACAACATTGTACTTCTACAGCACTGGATAACATGATTTTTACTTAACATATTTAACCAGTTGATTGCAGAATTTGGTATTAAAAATCTCTCGCAGGATGTGGAATTAAAATTAAGCAACGACGAGTACACACGTCGAACGCAGGGCAAATCCTCTTGTTGTCAAATCTATGAAAAAAGTAGAGCAAAACGAGGAAGAATTTCATTTCCATTCCGATGTAAAATTAACAATTCATTGTTGCAAACGTTTCTCCTATTAAAAACATAAAATTGTCGAAACAATAATAAAATTCATAAATAAGAAGAATTAGAAAGTCACACAACACGGCATTTTCTAGCTTATTTTTTCATTTTCATATCTACCGTGTTATAGAAGGGTTACCTGCGCCAGCAAATATACAGTGTGAAGCAGTAACTATTACCACTTACAAGAACTCCAAAAGTATTATAACAGCAGAAAAGTTTTCGAAATAAAAAATGCATGGGACAACGGGGGCTGTAACATTGCGTTAATCTTTTTTTCCTAGATGGAGTCGCTACAGAGATGTTCATCTTTGTTTTTTAAATAGAATGCTATGTTTTGGTACATCTTTTCAAGTAGAAAACATTTCCCGCTACGAAATGTAAGTGACCCCGAAAAAGAACATGAAAAGATGATCTCACTAAAAATTATTCTTTCCAAAGCATTCCTTGGTTGATACCATTTAAATTGTGCCACGAAAATTTCCCATGTCACGAAAGTTAAAGGAGATATTTAGGTGGCCTCCTTTAGCCGGTACACCCAGTATAAATCAGTATCGATACTTGTATTTGGATCGCATAGTGTTCGAGCAACACAGAGAGAAAGAGAAAGAGAGAGAGAAAGAGAGAGAGAGAGCCTGTTTCTGCAAAGCATAAGAGAGAACTTATGCGGCAGTTTAGACATAAATAGCTTCTTCATCCGCAACGATAGTAGCTTCCAAATTATAACCGCTCCAACAGCTAGTCGCAGCTTTCTCGAGTCTTATCGATTCGGCACGGTAGCCTTCTCGTTTCTTATCGGGAACCGATAAGGGTTGCAGAATTTTTCGAATCGAGCTTGACAATTTATCGGCGCACTCGCGGCGCGATCGTTAATGTTATCGTACGTTCATGGTTTTTCAGCGCCTTATTTAGAACCTTTGCTCGCGCAGAGAAGCAGCATACGCGCGCCGTTAAGGACCCTGAACCAGAGAGGGAAGAAGGCTTTAATCGTTCCGAAAATTACAGCACGCCGCCAGCTTATGGCGCTGTACGTTACGCGCTACTCTGTCGACTCACAGCTCACAGTTCAGAGCATACGGCTCATGGCCTCAGAGGAACACACCGAGAGAGAGAGAGAGAGAGAGAGAGAGAGAATCACGATCATCGTAAGAACAGGAACAACACTTTCAGCCAACCTACCGTGGTGCACAAAAGTATAAGACACTTCATATGAGCCGTTCATTGCAGAAATCGATTAATTCCATAAAACAAAAAGTGGAGAAATACGATGAAATAATGTGCATTGTTTTTTAAAATTCTCTATGGAACATAAACACAAATAAATAACAATATTATAACCCGTAGCAAGATAAATTTAACAACATAGTTCGCCATGACCTTCGGATGACCTTGAAGGCAAAGAAACGAAAATTTCTACGTAGAACGAATTATGCCTACAAAAACATGGATTTCAATTTTATGAGACTTTTTCACAAAATCGTTTGCGTTCATTCAGTCAAGGTTCCGGGAATTAACCCTTTGCGCTCGAAGCTGTTTTAACTAAAAAAACTAGAGCATTTCTTCTGAGGTAGGATATTTTCATTCCACTTGAATTATTTCACCCTATGTATATACGGTTTTTTACTATTATTCGTCCTTACAACAATTAAATTTTTATGGATTTATTAAATATAAAGGTAGCTGTGTTCAAATTATTTTAAATAGTAGTGTGCCAATTTTTCGTGGCGCCTCAGAGTCGCCACTCGAGTGCAAAGGGTTAATGTAATTCCGAGTCTTAATATTAAACACAAGTTAGTGTCATTCATTCTAGCAGATAGTCATTTTTTGTTGAAATTTTTATTTCTTTCGCTCTCCTAGCCTACTCACTATGTGGCAGTCCTCACTGCGCTCTAATTCGTCCCTATTTTTATAATTTGAAAACGAAGAATCACATTGCGAAATGGCAAAGGAAAATGTTGCATAGATTTTTAAATTTCAAATTTGCTTGACAAAAAATGTTTGAAAATTCTTCTTTTTATAATATTGTCAAGATCACCCACATTTTTTAAAATGGCACTTTGCCATTTGCGATGTCAAAATTGAGCATTATTTTGTTTAATATTGATTAACGCGAAAACTGTACAAATTAAATAAATAAGAACTATGTTTCTAACCTTTGAAATAAGTGTTTTTTATTATTATAAAACGACGAATTATTTAAGTCTATTAACAATGAAAATAAGTATCATGCACTGTTCCTACGAGCTATAATAATATGTATCGATCAAGATGCTTCATTAGATTCACATTTTAAAATTGCACATTTCAATTTAACAGCTTAATGTTTACAGAACCAAAGTCGAATCTTGTTTATGTTTTCTTCTCGAATTTTTTTCTAGTTCTTACATATTTATATTGTTGTTTGTTCTCTCTAGCATTTAAAGTAAGTATTTTTTATTATTACAAAACGAGGAATTCTTTAAGTCCATTAACATTGGAGATATAAAGCAAGAACTTCTCGAGTATCATGGTGTCCCAATATTAACGCCGGCCACTATACATGTTCTAGAAGAAGTATACAAAAGAATAGCGTTTTCGTTGCAGATATGCAAAATATACGAGACATACGGCGTCTTATAAAGGGTGTCCCAAAATTAACGCAAAATTTGAATTTGTCGCCATTTTTGCAGTAAATTGTTGGCAAACGTGAAAGAAGAAGAATTTGACAGCTGAGAGCTTAGGGTTAGTAAAAATGGAGCGTTATACGATACTTCTATTATTATACTATTTATACTATTATACTATATAATAATAGTATATATATGTAGTAATATTTATATAGTAATATTTCATAGTATATCTATGAAATAATAGATAAAATGAGAAACAACGCTAAAATAAATGTTTGGACTAGGCCATGTACAATATCCTCTTTCTTCTTCTTTTTCCACTCTTTGAATTTGCATAATTTTTTTAAGATTGAAACAAACGTCTTGATTTTTATGGAGCAATTAGAAGCATCGATTTACTAAATGATATGCCAAAAGGATTTTGTAACAGTTGCAATTGGTATGAATTACATGAAAAATATAAATAGCACTTTTTAAATATTTTTCATTTGAGCCACGTACAAAAAATGTTAAAGACCCATTTCGTAGACCTATGATAATTCTACACCTGCAGAAAAATTCATTGAAATCGATTGACGTACACACGAGCTGCATGCCATCGAAAATGGTGAAAATCGCAATTTTTCACGATTCTCGGTCAATTTCTGTTTAAACTCCACAAATTCTTACACCTTTCTACGCGTGTCGTTCTTTTCTACGCCAATCGATTTCGATGAAATCTTCAGCATACGTAAAGGATGTCCCAAAGCAAGATTTGAATTTCCTGTCATTTTTGCAGTAAATATTTGGCAACCCTGAAAAAAGAACAATTTGACAGCTGAGAGTTTAGGGTTAGTAAAAATGGAGCGTTATACGATACAACAACGTGTTTTCATTATTGAACAATATTTCAAAAATAATGAAAGTTTGGCGGCCGATGTTCGAAAATTTTATACAAAATATGGTCAAAATAACCTGTTTATGTTTTAACCTCGTTACCCGTGAAAAGATTAATTGAAAAATTCAGGGAGACTGGATCAGTTGGAGACGCTAAACACACAGGTCGTCTAAAAGCAAGCCGTTCAAATGTCAATATCGAAGCAGTGCGTGAGAGTGTTGATGAAAACCCAGGAACATCAATTCGGCGTCGTGGACAAGAATTGCAAATTTCAAGAAGCTCTCTGCAGTGTATACTCACAAAAGATCTGTGTCCCCATGCTTACAAAATTCAATTAACACAACAACTGAAGCCTAATGACCATGAACAACGAAGAGAGTGCGTGGAATGGATTATTGAACACAAGTGGATGCTGATTTTTCGAGCAAAATCATCCTAAGCGATGAAGCACATTTTCACCTTGATGGCTTTGTTAATCGCCAAAATTGCCGTGTTTGGGGTTCGGAGAACCCACATGCGATTGTCGAACAACAAATACACCCACAACGTGTCACTGTTTGGTGCGGATTTTGGACTGGAGGCATCATTGGACTATACTTTTTTGAAAATGAGGCCGGTCAAGCAGTAACTGTTACTGGTGCTCGATATCGCGACATGATAACACAGTTCTTTCTGCCGAAATTGGATGCTATTGATGTAGCCAATATGTGGTTTCAACAAGACGGTGCCACATGCCATACAGCCAGTGAAACAATTCAATTACTGCTTGAGACATTTCCTGGTTGTGTACTCTCTCGTTTCGGTGATCAGAATTGGCCCCATTTAACACCATTAGATTTCTTCTTATGGGGTTTTTTGGAGTCAAAGGTCTATGTCAACAAGCCCACAACCACCCATGCATTACAGGAGGAAATTAAACGCTGCATCAATGAAATTCAGCCACAATTATGCAGAAAGGTCATGAAAAATTTCGACAAAAGAGTGCGTATGTGCCAACAAAGCCGTGGAGGCCATTTGCCCGATGTGTTATTCCATAAATAACCCTACCCTATGTACTTTATGAATCAATGAAAAAATAATCTAAAGACTAAAAACTGTGTTTTCTATTTAATTCAAAGCTTGCGTTAATTTTGGGACACCCTTTACTTTTGGGCAGCGCTGTATACCTGCTATCCCCGCGTGTAACTGTTCCTCTTGATATCTATTATAACGTTACGCGCCCTTCGCGCCTACGATACCAGAGTACCAGTATGAGTACGAGTATGTACTCGAATACTATCCGGTATGTACTTGTACTCGCAATACGCTTGGTTTATCGACGTAGCATTGTGTTTAACGGGACCTCGTGATTCGAAATAGCCGCGTGTTAAAGCGATTCGCAGCACCACCGCGTGCTTTGATTATCGCTAATAAATGTTTTCGTTGGTTGAACACGGTTTATGAACGAAAATAAACGGTAATACTCCTAATTATCACCTTGTTGACCAATGACGCGGCACCGCTCCGGTACTTCGGATTTGTATATAATAATAATTCACGTTGTTGCCGGCATTGCGCGACAATGGATAGGGTAATGTAATATATTAACCTCTTCGTAATGCGATGTTGTGGATGGATAATGCATAGGCTTTTCAAGGAACTTGAAACGCTTCGTATCGCTCGATGCAATGTACACCCGACGCGAAAATAAAGGTTAACGTTGTAGTTATATTAGCTGAACATGAGGTGACAATGGCTTGTTTTAAAGCAGACATTCTTTACGATTACCAAGCAAATCGAATATATAGTTTAATAAAATGACGTACGTTAACACTTTGAAAATTGCCTGGAAAATGTTAAACTTCATAGTTCGCGTGATTAAGGCGTTCGTTATGCGGTCTAATATTTTTTCGTGTGATATGCGCAAAATAAATGATCGCATACGAAATGAGATGTAATCTAGCATGTATAGTTTATACTCAATCTATGATTAAGTCAATTTCACGGTGCTATTAGTTTAACTTTAATGAATTGTGGCACGAATGGGTACCCTCGAGTGCTCGTTACTCTTGCAAAATCTTGACGACTAGACTATGTACATTAATAAATGAATATTTAATGTTGAAAATTTCCATAAATCTGCTAATTACTCTTCGCACAATTATCTCGCGATCTGGAACCAGCACGGAGCAAAGAGGCAACTTAATCCTACCGAAAATTATCCCATCCATGAACATACGGCGTTCGTACGTAACCCGGAATCATCTAAACAGCGTGCTGGAAGGAACAAGCTAAAAAAAGCAATACAAGGACAACCGAAGCAAAAGGAGCAACGTTTCCCGTGTAATTCGGTCTTGCCTAACGTTGCCCTTATGCTGCGTAACATCCGATACCTTTGCCATCCTCCTCCGCTTCTTGGTGCGCAGACAATGTAAGATAACACCTGTGATATAACTGGCGAAAATAAAGCGGTCCGGTGACCGACCACTCGCGTATGCACATGGTTGCACGTAAAGTAACGGCTAACCGATCCACGGAAAAATTGAAACTTGGCCCATAGCCTAATGTCCTAGATATCTTTGTACAATGAACTTGGAACAACTTTAAAAATGAGTAGAGAAATTTGGAGTAAGTTGATGCAAAGAAATCTTTTCGAAATTGAGCATGCATAAGCGAACCAAAACGGGGTAAAAGAGGATAAAATAAAATAAAATTTAAATAAAATAATAAAAAAATAATTTTAAAATAAAAATAAAAAAATTATAAAATATAATAATATATTATATATATTATTTTTTATCATAATAAAATTTATTGTGCGATCATCTTTGTAGTAAGATGGTTTTGAAGAAAAATGCAATATCAGTATAATAATTATTATTAAGATTTAGAAACTTGTAATTTTGTTTTAATAGCGGGCAGTTTTTATAAGATGACTTCCAGAGACCGTAAAATAAGCTAAATTATAATTTATAGTCGCAATGAGAATTTTGATCGATGATCTTAAAATATTACATTTGGATTAACAGGGATGGTTAAATTTAGAAACTTATAGTTTTGTTTTAATAGCGGGCAGTTTTTATAAGATGACTTCCTGAGACCTGAAAATAAGATAAACTATAATTTATATTCGTAATGGGAATTTTAACCGACGATTTAAAATTTTTTGGATTAATAACGATGGTTGTAAAGTATTTATATCAGCATACGTGATAGAGACATCAATGTCTAACTCGAGAGAACCAATTTACTTGGTGATGATAAAATTGATACGTTTGGTTTAATCAAATTGTATATTGTTGGTTCTTCGCTTCTAACATATGTGTAAAGAGGGGGACCACACTCTTTGAAAATTACAGGTTTACGTCCCTGCCTACAAACAGCTTCTTAGCGACTACTTTGGAACACATTACCCCTATCACTCGTTCAACAATGGCAAGTCCTCTCGAGAAGCATGTGTTGTTAAGGGATAGAATTCACTGCTAAGATCTTTTTTCTTAAGAATGTAAAACTATATAAAAGTGTTGGATACTTGTTCAATTGAAGTGTATTTGCATGAATCAGCACTAAAGTCTTATAAACGGTGTCATTTCAGCAGAAAAATCGTGTTGAAAAATAAATGAAATTTGTTTACATTATATTAATACTAAATCTACCGCAGTGGGTTAAATTACCATTTTTATATTTTCTACTTTACTACTATCGAAGTTATAAAATTGCCTTCATAGGAATCGATTCCATAGATTTCTTTATTCAATCATATATTGTAATAAAGATCGCAGAAATTCTAAATAAATTATATCTTGTCATTTTTATAAGACAATGTACTCTAGTCAATTTTAACGCTTGGTAGGTTTACCATTAACACAAAACCTATCATTTCATATATACCTAATCCTACCATGAGCGATCAAATGACCGCTTCAAAAAAACATATGTATCTTAATATAGAAAGAGATTTTAGCCAACTGGATAGTAAACAAAATGTTTTTCTGGTGCTACAATAAAAACCCGCTCCCCGCTTTTCTATTTAGAAAGCTTTATTTACCTTTATGCATTTTCAGCACATTTTTTTACAAATTACAGCATTTTGTATTGTACATTTTCCACATACGTATTTTTTACATTTTATACAAATTTTGTTAGTCTTATTGACTTTACAATATCTTATTTGACAAGATTTCCGTCCAGAAGAATTTGTAGCTGTGTTTATTATTGTTTTTGATGAATATTCTTTGCTTAGCTGTCTCTTCTTCTGATATATAAGAAAGCCGAGTGCACGCGCACTAGACAAATTTTCAAACTCATTTTTCTCGAAAACAAAGCCTTGTATCAAAAAATTTTATACTATATTTTCGACTCAGTCTTTCATGTAGAATCATTCCCTGCTCGATTGTACCACCAGTTACGGGACACCCAGTATTATATGGCATTCCTCTTGCTGGATCGCTGTTATACTGACAATGAATACTTCAATGTATTTCTTTCTGGCTTACTGGCTTGCCGATGCGATTCTGTTATCGGCACTGTTGCGGAGAAAGGAGAGGAGAGCATATTGAACATTTTAAATGAAACAGAATCGATGCACAATTTCCGGCGTCCGCCAGAGACGCCGTATACCAATTTTCAGCTCGATCGGAATGAAATTGCGGCCATGGTGCGATTTTGAAAATTTCGAGGCGTTCGAAATCGCGAAAATGGGCAAAATGGGGTTGATAAAATGAAGCTTCCTGAAGTCCCCTGAAACGTTAGCCTAGAAAATAAGGGCTCTTCTTAAAGAGGAAGGTTTGGGGAAGATTTTCGCGTTTGAACCATCTCGATAGCTCTAATAGTTTGGTCGGGGCACGACTTCAAAGATTGCCAAATATCGCCAACTAGTGAAGGGACGACCCCCAACCTGTCGAAAAATTGGAAAAAAATTTTGGATCGCCGATTCTTTTGTAATTTTTCTTACACGTTTCTAAACGCATAGATAGAGTGTATGCCAATTTTCAGGTCGATCGGAATCGAATTACTACAATGGCACATGAAATGGATGACGTCTAACAAACGTCATTACATACCAAGGGGTTAATGTAACGCGCGAATTGCTAAAAATGCAATATCCAACAAAAACATCAAAGTACCATTAATCGGTCAACAGTTAGAAACAGAAGGTCTGCATCAAAGGCTGCACAATCGGAACGAATCATCCTTGTCACCAATGATTTCCTAAATTACATTCCCATTAGATTTCTTCGGTATTCGGCTTGCGACGAAGGTGTCCGTCACACGTTAATAATACCGGACATCCATCCACGCCAAATATTCGCTGGCAATGAGCTCGTAGACTATCCAGCGTGCGTAGGACGTAAAACAAGTATGTTCTCGTTCCTGCATCCGTTTCGAAGCTGCAAGTGCGATTGCGCGTAGCCATACGTCGACCAGGTTAAAGTCTTCAGCATCGATAACGCCAATCCGGCTGGGAGAGGATGTTTTATTCAAGGGAAATTGATCTTCCGTGGCCTGCATGTGTACATCGACCGTACGTGCACGTTTTACGTACACATTGACGGTTCGACGGTCATGAATTCTTGCGTGTTTCGCGCGACGTGCCATCGAAGATGTCTCGGGGAATCAACTCGAAAGAGTGTAACGCGTGAGCATTGTTCTTCGTATAAAGCGCTGTGATTTATGAAAGAAAATTTCGTGAAATAGTTATGGGCTGAGATTTAACCCTTGAAACTCCAATGGCGCCTCTGAGGCGACACTAATAATTGCTAATTTATTATTCAGAACAATTTTTACATCAGTACGTTTGCGTTTAAGAAGTTGGTAAAAATTGAAATGTTGCACGCATAAGTAATAATAATAAATTTATTTTTAATATTTAGTAATAAATAATAAACTTGGTATGTAGCAAAAGAAATAAACCACGTACAATAGAACTATTCTAGATAAAAAAAAGTTTCGATTTGGGAATGGAAATTGTTTGGAGTGCAAAGGGTTAAGGCATTTTGGCCGAATAAATTTTGTTTTATAGTATTAGGAATTATTTCTTCACAAGAATTTGGATTATCTAAAATGATCAAGTCATTTTTAATATTCCTTTAATATTTTATATTAACTTTTTTATAAAATTTAGATGTTGAAAACATTTGTTGGTTAAAAATGCAAAGTATACTAAGTGACATAAATACAGCACAGCATCGCTTTTCACGTTATTTCATTTGAGCATTTTTATCATTTGACATTAAACACTTGAGCAATCATCAATATCTTGCGTCATTAATTATATTTAACTGTATGAAACGAATGTTAAACAACAATTTTAGATATTTCATTTAAAACCTTAAGCTTTCAGGTAACCAATTTTAATTTGCAAACTGCAAGAATTTGTTGTTCGGAATAAGCACTTTCTCTTTCATTCAGTATACTAACATGAATTTGTGTTGAAATGTTTTATATATAACGGAATAATAGTTTTTCGTCATTACTATGAGAACACCTTCACCTCTCATCCCCATTGTACCATCGTTTAAAATACAATTCACACTTTCTTGCTACGCTTTCCTGAATCACATTCTTATTGTGTAAATTTTGTGGAAAATATAGTTAATTTCTAAAATAAACCATTTATTTATTTATACGAAAATTGTTATTTGTTTCGCAATTTTTAATCAATAACTGTAGGGAAATCTAGAGATGTTTACATCCTTCCATCTCTATAACTTTATTCTGCATTAATAGATTTCAGTGCAATTTTCAATATGCATATAAATTACTGCAATCTACGAAACTCAATACTTCAATTTTCATTGCAAATTCGGATAAAACAGTTTGAAGTATTATTTTCTTATTTCTTTCATCATATCAATGTCCTATCATTTTTACTAGCTACTGACTACTCTAGCTACTGACAAGTCCATCATCTAAAAAAATTTAAATTGCTTTGTCCAATTTTAAAAAAGTTATTCCTGTTTTAAAAGTGTCCGAATATTTTCGTGACCGAGTATGTACATAAGTACACGTACACACGTGTAATAAACGCATACGGATCTCGATCCGTGTAATATTAACCCTCCAACTGCGGTGGCGGAGTCTATTTTGACCAAAGTAATGAGACCGTCATTTAAATATACAGATCCTAGCGATTCAATGGAATGAAAAATTGTTATATCAAGATCAACAGAAAAAATAATGTATCTGCAGAAAGTACCACCAAAAATAAATTTTAAATTTTCATTACGAGTTGAAATAAAAATGTTTTAAAAAATGTCTTTTCTACTTTCCCACGTAATTTCTACCAATTAGAATTATTTCAAAATTATTTTTGCATATCATTTAGTAAGTCAATGCTGCTACTTGCTCCAGAAAAGTCAAGTCTTTTCGTTCAATTTTGAGAAAGTTATTTAGGTTTGAAGAGTGTCCGAATACTTTCGTGCGCTACTGTATTTCAAAAACAGAGTTTATATGTAAAAAATGTTTTCAATGAATTGTTTAATAATAAAACTTTCATTTAAATTGATTTGGAACTATTTTCTTTGCAAAAACTTTCAATTTTCCTGTATGAGTCAAATTGGTTCATTTCAGTAAAAGTATGTACATAATCAACATCCGTAAATCTAGTATTAATATACGATGATATGAGGTTGGAAAATTGAACCGTTTGACATCGACAGTCGAAAAGAATTCCAAAAATAAAATAGCATTGAATTCGCGTACAAAATTGCACGGATTTCCGTGGTCGTGTACGCAGAGACTAGAACGCATAATTACACATGTTTGAAGGACATGATACTTGATTGGCGATGATATGGTTCACGGATTCCATGTACACATGTCCCCTACAGTGTACACGCGTTCAAAATTGTAGATTCCAATTAGACCGCTAACTAGGACACACGAACAGTTTCCATTCCTGTAGGTGTTTGTAAATAAATTGTATTACGTTAGGCCATTCATAGATCAGTCACCGCTTCAGTAATGCTTTTAACAATGCTATAACGAAGAAGACTGCTTCAAAATGCACAGGCCAGTTTATTGAAATGGCACATTACAGTTCAAGTGAAATCGTTGTCCTGATTCTGAAATATAAATTTGAAGAACGAAGTTTATCAACAAGGAGGAATTACCCTCGAAGACTTGAAGTGACCTCCTGAGACGAATAATTCAGAGTGGCAGATCATGTAGAGATCGAGTGAACCTCCATATTCTCACTGAAGGACGATATTTTAAGCATCGATTGCAATTAGGTAAATAGTGTATCTCTAATGCTATTTTATAGTGCTAGAATTGAAAAGTCACTTGAGCTAATGAGTTTTCCTTATAGGAAGGAAAATAACTTTTTCTAAAGAATAGTAAACTACATCTATACTACTCAAATACTATACTTTACTAATGCAACACCCTCGTTAAACTAATAAAAAGCATGAATACGTTGATTGCTATGGTGGTCACCTGTGACCGTCACCATTACCTTGTTTAATACCGATTTGTTAATGCCGAAATTAACCAGATTGTAATATAAGGTGAGAACAAATTTATTCAATAACTAACAAATGGCCTAAATTTATTTTAAAAAAAATCAAGGTAGCTACTTTAATATTTACATTTCTACGTTATCTTTTCATTTTAAAACAAATTGTAAATAATATATTTAAAATCACTAAGATTTTATAAAACGAAAATTAGCTGGTTAATGGAATCATAAAGATTTTTATTTTAAAAGTGGCTGAAGTCCCATTTTGAGAGCTGCAAACGGATATAGAGTATATTATGCAGTAAAATTTTATGAGATAAGAGATTTATGTTTTATTATTCATGTAGCATTGCTCGATTAACCCAGACAATGATTTTTAAATAATAATATTCCGTATAAGCGATACGAGCAATAGAATTGATTTGAAAAATAATTCGTAAAGTTCGCAGCGGTAGAACTCGATTCTTACATTGCGCAAACCTAAGAAAACACGAAGTACGAGTTTCGCGAAGGAATTTTCAATAAGCTGCATCGATCAGTATAAAGAATCGGCTCTAACGACTTTAAAAGAAAAGAGGAGAAATAAAGATGATCGGGGATATGCCAGGAGCAATGACGCGCATCCTACGGTCAATGCTGAACCACCTTCCACGTGTATCCGCTGTTTTCCGCTTGGTCGAGAAAGGATGACTCGAATCCCCTCTGGCGCGATCTGTCCGCCCGCATGAAAAACCTTCGACGTGCGTACGTACACTGTACACGGACCGGAAATACCCCCGGGTGCCACTATACGAGCCAACCACGGGTTCTCTTGCGGAAGTGCAGCACACGGAATGCAAATTTACATCGACGGAGTCACTTTACGGGAAAATAAAATTGATAACTCCTTCCATTTCGCAGTAAAATCGTCATCTATTCTCTTTCGCTGATGGCTCAACAATTAGGCTTTTGATACGAATAAACGTCCGTGGAATTTTTAAGAATCATTTTATTACCGGTTATGTCGTGCGAATGCAATAAAAGTCACGGAAATTGTCCGTCTGTCGTTGTTAATTCTCGGTGCTTTCGATTTATGTACTTCGGAGTCCGTAAATTCGGTAGAAATTTACGGGAAGGAATGGACGCGGCCGAAAAGGAAAAAATCTTTAAGTAAATTCTGAGAGGGTATAATTAATATTATTAAACGCTCAATTTTAGTCGGACGCGTACGAAAACTGTAGACTCGTACGACCGCGAAGCCGGCCGTAGTGGAACTTGAGGGCAATGTTACGGCGGTTGTTCATATGGAGTCGCCGTAACGAAGAATTGAGCCGTTTATTTTGAAAGTGGCGTAAGTCCATTTATGTTCGAATCGAGATATTGAAGGATTTACGTTGGATTAAATTTAAAAATAAGGGTAACAGATAATATAGTAGAATAATGTTTTTGGGTTTCTAAGGGTGTCAAATTTATCATCCCAAATGGCATAATTATTTAAGAAATAATATGTTTTCGATGGCTATGAATGAACTTACGCCATTTTCAAAATAAGCGGCTCAATTACTTCACGGTGAACGACCCTTAAGAAAATAATAGAAGTTCGGGGTTATCATGGAGCTGTTGTACCGACAGACAAGCGAGACAAGTCGAAGTTTGCCTGTCAAGCGGACTGGACAATAACTATTTACAACAAGTATTTAACATATTTATTAAATAAACAAGACGCCGCGTCGTTCGCCAAACGAAGAACATGAAAACGCGCAACATTGATTTGCATGGTTTTCAGAAAACCTTCAAGTTTTGCGCAATGTGGATGATACTAGTCGTCTTCGTAGAAAGTAAGACGACCGTGTTCGTCGCTTTTAAAGTCGAATTGCATTTTATAAACAATCAAGAAGAAAATATTGTCACACCGACGCGCGATCATTTGTTCCCTGTCTATCAGCGGTGCAGCGTGATCAAAGTGCAAGATCAAGGTCAAGGTCAAAGATAATTAATCATCCAAACGAAAATATCAAGACCCCTTGGGTCGTAACACGAGTTTCGACGTTCTCACCGAATGCATCTGGCTGTCTAATTAAACCCATAATTACGGCCGACATGCATAATTGGACTGAGTCAGAAACAACTTCAGCTACAGAGATCAAAGGTCCACGACCGATTTCTCGAGATGTACGACGATCGGAGGTCGTTCACGATCGAGCAGAGCCACGGTTGGATGGTACCCACTCGTAGCGTTGCACCTGCGTCAAAGACCGTATTGTCTTAGGACCAGGTAGATGATCTTTAATAGGTTTCGGACACGCTCCGTGCCTCTCAGGATCTCCAGTGGACTGCGTCGCCACCGTGAAACTCTGTAGACAGGAATTCTATCTTATTTGCTTCCTTTCTATTAGTTTCTTTCCCTTCTTTTTCTTTTTTTCACCTCCTCTTTCTCTTCGTCTTCTTTTTCTTTCATTCTTGCTTCCAATCCATCTCTCTTAGACATACAATTCTATTTTTAACCTTTTTGGGATACGGGCTTTGTTCCTTTTACAGGTTTTGAGTTCCATTCTCCGGACTTACGGTTCATCCGTTCCCTTACACGGGAACATATGAGCCGTTTATTTTGAAAGTGGCCTAAGTCCATTTGTCAATTATTTCCGGTTGCCCGTGGTTACATCTACAACTTCAAGTTATCTATCATTAAAACATTTAAGGTTACTTATATTCCGAGTAAATACGATAATTCTGGACACATAGGTTTTCAGAGTTAGTTTAATAATTGAGCCGTTTATATTGAGAGTGGCCTAAGACCATTTATACTTAAATTAAGATATTTATCATTGATAATATCCAAAGGCAGTGATGAAGGTAATTTAAATTAATTAGTATTTAACAAGTTAACCTCAAAAATATCAACAAAATTATTAGAAGACGCAATTTTTAAAAGGGTAAAGAATTCTAACGGAGAATCAATAAACTGATTAAAAATATGTTGGATGCGAATGAGAACGAAAAATTTTAAGTTCTGAATTTATTACCACGTCAGGGTAGACCAAGAAAGTTCGAAAATATTGTATTGACACCACTGTATAAAAATATCAGACAAATTACAACAGCAAAATTCGAGGACATAATTGACCTATTACGATATATACCACCGGAACACCATGGTTTCTTCAAATCCCTTTTACACACACAAAATGTAGATGAGTAGTAAATTGTTTCGTAATTTATGTTTGTAAAAAATGTTCTGAATCGCATAAATTATGTTTTTGAAGTGTTGTAAAGATATGTAAAATAAAATGAGTTCGTTTTTTTCAGCATCTTAAGTTATGTTGAACGGACTTGGGTTCCTTCAAATTTTATAACGAATCTGGTTGTTAATTTTGAAAGTGGCCTAACTGCATTCTTGGTAAGAAAACGCATATTATTCACTTAATAATTGCCATTATTTTAATAGGAACTATAAATTTAACACCTTTAGATACACTTAAGCAGTATGACTCATTAGTATTCTATACGTATATTTTTAATTGCATTGAAACACAAACCCTAAAATATCTCACTTTAAGTATAAATGGACTTAGGCTACTTTCAAAATAAACGGCTCATATTCAGATGCGAAAATCCGATTTTGATGAAACTTATGGGAGCTTATAGTTCTTTGAAAAATATTTTACACGTGTTTTTTTTTATCGACAATCGTCCAGTTTGAAGGGGTGAAAATAGCCCTCAAAGTTGGGGTATTTTTCAAATATCTCGGAAACCAGAGGTCGAAAAAATTTGAATTTTTTGAAAATTGTGTATTTTTCAATGGGACATGTAGTCGCGCAAGAAAATTTTAACAAAAGTCTTTTGTTTAAACAATAAAACTATAAGCTCCCATAAGTTTCATCAAAATCGGATTTTCGCAGATGAATATGTTCCCTTGTAAGTCTACTTTGTTCAAATGGAGGTAAAACAACGATAGTCAATTTAGAACATAGAATTTTAATAAATCCTCCACTCGAAGAACAGACAATAATACAGTAAACAAAAGTAAAAAGATGATGACTGAATACAAATGGCAAAGACTAAATACAAAATGGAAAAGGCGAAATACAAATTGGAAGAGACAGCTTTCAGTTAGTTTCTGAAATGCAATTACTGCTGCTACTATTTCTATTTATTTATCGCATTGCTAAAATACATTTTTTTTACTCCTGATTAATTCACGGTGAAGTGGGACTCTATTGAATGTTTTCGCCGTTTAATTCGCCGAGTTAGTTTTGACTCGTATATGTAATGTATATTGTAATAATTTATCTATTTTTAAAATTTGGATTGAAGATTTGTGTCTATAATTATGAAAGTGGTCTAAGCCAAAATTAAAAAAAAAAAAGTTTATCAGTTATTACACACCCCATTATTTTAAACTAAATTTATTCAATGTAATTTTTATGATATCGTCAAAAATGAACCATTAGATAGTGGTTGTAATTTCAACGTTATATGGAATTCATTAAGTGTTAATTATGAAAGTGGTCTAAGTTAAAAATGTAAAGAAATTATATAAACATAACTTGAATTTTTTATATCGGGTCATTCCTTTCTACCGAATGAGCGTGATTTTGGGTTGATAGAAATGAAAATAAAAAAAGCAAATTACTTATACAACCCTGAGCATTATTATAAATTAAATAATAAATTAAATAATAAATTTACAAACAACATTTTCTGAGGAAATTCGCACAAAATTTCATATTCATAATAAATTTCCATTAATCAAGACTAATAAAATTATAAATTAAAATGTCGCATAATGTAAAAATATTTTTTAATTTATTCAAATGCAATTTATTAAATATCTCGAAACAAGAAATATATGACTTAGACCACTTTCATAATTATGGGCACATTTGCGATACATCATTTCGACGAGACGTGCGTTAAAACAATATCATGCGCAGGATTGCTGGTACTTCCATTTCCGTCATCGATGCGTTGATTGGATTACAAAACACGAAGAAAAAGGGTTTGTCGAGAATTGACTCATGCCGTCCCGTTCCTTTAACACTCTCTAATTGTCCTTCTTATCCACTCCCATCCCATCCTCAGCGTTGCATTACCAATTCTTTTCCTTCTCCGACAAGTTTCACATCCTTCCTGCACTTACCCTCGAGTTTATTTAATCGTATCTACGACATTTCTAGTTGATATATCAAGTAGTTACGCTATCAGTCCACCTGATCATTCTCCATCGAACTCATCCCGTTCTTTCGTACCTATCCGCCGAGACCTGCGAGCGATGCCTAAAGCGGCTCTATGCATCTTAATACATCCTACATATGCAGCGTGTTAATACTCCACTCGTCGAATTGACTTGATTCGCCATTCTTTGATTATCAAACCGATTTCCTATTTACATGGTCAGAATCGTCAGCGCAATCGACCTTTTTGTGCGACGGAAACGAAGTGCAGTGAAACTGCTATGCAATAACAAATCAATGGCAATCTGAAGCACCGTGCGATGTTGTTTCATAATTATTGCTCTTAGTTCGATTCGCTGATGGTAATTAGACAAGTGGCACTGTTTCTCAAACGGATCTTTTAGTTCCATTATGAAATCGAGATCAAAATCAAAGGTCCAAAACAGCAACTATTTCGACAACGTTTTTGAAGTCAGTAAATTTATAAAAATTAAATTTTATGCACGTGGAAACAGGTATCGTTAAATCTTAACACTAGAACTATGAAACCAGTCAAAATTACTGGTCCCTACTTACTTCTTTCGCAATCACTGAAGTTAGAATAATGTTTTCATTAGTAATTTTCCGATGTACTTTTTTAGTGAACCACATGTGTTAATGAAATCTGTCAAAAATGGAGGCTAAAAAATATTAATTCTCATTTATTGTGATCATGGATAATAATTAGAAATGATTGCAATTTTTATTGGTTACTAGTAACTATTATTTAGAATGGAAATTTAATTTTGGTTAGCAGTAACTATTATCGGAGACCGGAATTTTATTTTGGTTATCAATAACCATGCATATTTATATATGAGATATATATTTCACTTAGAATTATTTAAATTTACACATTTCCTAACCCCTTAACTTTTCTACATAAGTAAATTAGTATTTTTTTTTTGTAAGTTAATGTTGAGCTGCATTCATTGATGAAATAAAAAGTTCATCATTCTAGTTAAGAATATGACCACCATGCATTCACTCATGAGAAAACTAATAATGACAGAATATGACCTACTTAATACCATTTAAACTTCCTCTGAAACATTTTTCGTTACGAGTAATAATAGTATGAAAATCTGGTGAGACAATGATTTATTGTTATAATATGCTTGTACTAAATGTAATTTATATTCAATGTACTCTTGCATGCGTATAGAAATATTGTTTCGCAATTTTAAACAAAACATTTCGTATACAGCTTTAACCCTTTGCGGACGAAGCTTTTTTTAAAATATCTCAAATATTTTCTCCAGAAAACTAGTATTAAGTGAGAATATTCAGAAAAATATATACTGATCTTATGATAATACAATAATTAAATTATATTTTTTGCAACATTAAAGATTAAATATATGGAACTGTTGCCAATATGACGACATCGATTTATATTGGTTATTGATAAACGAAATATTTTAATCAAAGATACCGACTTTTATATAATAAAATTTTAATTTTTGTCTTATAACTGACATACGGTCTACGGTAATGCTATTTGCTTTTTGCTAAGAAAGAGGTAAAAATACAGTTTAGAAACCTCACCTGCAGTTGCTGCGACCTTGGCATACATGTTGTCAATTACTCTCTCTTGGGAGATCTTAAGAAAGTCTTAAGTGTTTCTCGTTCATCGTTAAAACGCTGTTAATAATGATAATTAACACTTCAAAAAATAATAAATCGTTTATCATATAAAGAAAAGATTCGCTTCTTTCTTTTCTTAACTGAGTGACTTCGTGTCGAGTGACATAGCTTGAATCATAAAAAGACTGAAGAAATATGACGCAGTTTGTAATAATAATCTAGTATAATTTAGAATAAAAATTTAACGTACAAAACATGACTGTTCTTTCTTTAGAAACGTCTGCTCTCTGCACGTCTAAAGATACGTGCAAAACTAAGCGACGCGTCAAGCAATTATTTTGCAAAATAAGCATTGAGTGTTTACATTTACTTTCGCCACTATACGTCAAGGTACTGCGAAATATTTCTTTTGTAAAAATTTTATATGTGACTTTGTATTCGAGTTATTAATGAAAATCACAAGTCAACAATGGAGTGTAACTACAGTTGCTAGATTTCGGCTCAACGTGGCGCTCCAGCTGATTTGGCTTAGCGACAGCGTTGGATCAAGCTCGAATCGTGTGCAAGAGAAACAGTAGCAATTTATTTAAGTAAAATTCGTATATTCAGCCGTAAATTCATTTATTGATTCGAATTCGTCTATACAATAATTTCGAAATACTCTTAACCAGTAAACAATTTTACTATACTTATACTTTTACTAAATAATTTTTTAAGTCATTGAATTTCTTGTAGAAACCAATGACATTAGACGTAAATTCGCTAAACCATATTTTCATTAAAAAATGTCATCTTACTTCATTGTTTTCGTCCTATAGGATATAATTTTTTCATTGTTGATACAATAATAATATATTTTTACTGCATAATAAGAAAATATAGATCTTACTATACATGTTGTTGTTGTTATATCTTATACGAATATCACAACTATGAATTTGTTCAAAATATTTTTGTCAATTGTCAGATACGTCCTAAGTATGCAATCGCTTTCCAAAATTTAAGCGTAGCCTCTAGGAGACGTTACAAATTTGTTTATATTTTTTTAAATATCATACAGCGATTGATGTACAATGATAAAATAAATTCTGACAACGAAAAGTAGATTAAGGTTGTTCGAACAATTTTTGGAACATGTTAGGATTAAGTACTATTAACTCTTTGCAGTTGAAGCAATTTTAATTGCAAATTTAAGCGATTTCTTCCAACATTGAACATTCTTATTATATGGAGTTCTTTTTATATTATGCAGTTGACCTTGAACCTGTTTTCTTGTTCAATAGTAGAAGTTTTAGCAATTTATAGAATGCAGACGAATTTAGTAATATGAATACTGTTTTGAAAAAATGGTAGTGTAATTTTACTGACGCCTCAAAGTTGCCATTCTAGTACAAAGGGTTAAATAGTTTCCTTTAATCGGTCCTTAAAAGAAGGGTGATAAAAAACACATGCAATCGAACATCAATTTATGGTCGTAAGACAAAACATATGAAAGGGACAAGAATTCTTTGCAAGAACAAATTATTGCAAAATTAAGCGATTCTTGTGTATGTTTATGTACATACCACATAGATGATTTTATAAGAGAATAAATGATTTAACATGTAAATTGTGTGCTTGCTAAATAAAAATAATTAGACTCTATAAGAGCACTGTGTACGAATGCCATTTAAAATATTTCTCAATGATAAATTTATATGTACATTTTATAAATACATACTTCAGTGTCAGCTTCCGATGGTACTAAAAAACGACCAGTAGTTTGAAGATCAACGCCACATACACTGTCTAGACATCCAAGCGCAAACTTACCTGTAACAAAATAATTATTTTTTCAGAATGAGAAATAAATATTCAGCTCTTAAAGATTATATAACGTCATTACAGCATTTGTACAAAATCGTGACATTAAACATATGGACTGTTTATTTTGAAAGTGGTGCAAGTCCATTTTCTTCTACTTTGAGAAAATTAAATGTTAGCAGATCTGACCATTAAAAAATATAAGTTAATTATGTGAAGTCTGGGAATGTTTGTACTAATTTATCAATACGTAATTTGATTATATAAATTTATTTAGGCGAATTTAACTAAAATAATATATATTTCCAGGCTGCAAATGGACTTACACCACTTTCTTAATTAGTCAATTGTAAATATCATTTAATTGGAATTTTGAAATAACAAATATCACTTAAAATATATTTCATATTAATCCAATTTTGTTTATAAATAATAACAAGAAATAAAATAGAATTAGTATTGTTTATTTTGAACGTTAATTATATTTATGTATTGTTAAACTTAACACAAGATATTGGTATTATTAATTACTTATGCTCTTCGTGTGGCAGTGTTTTGAAATATTCATGATGCACATGAGGTATATAAGGTAATAACTGCTGCATATCCTTATATTTTTCGTATGTAATAGGTCTGGCATCATAATACGAAGGCGCCAGGGCGATTTTTTCAAATTTTGGTGGTCTTCCCCGACATGTAGGTGATAAATTTAGAATCTTAAATTCTGTGTCCTCCATTGATGTTTTATATAAAATAGTATACGGTGCACTTTTGCAAAATCTCATCCAACATATTTGCAACCAATTTACTTTTTCTCCATTAGTGTTTCTTCTTATCTGTTTTTAATTTGCGTTTTGTAGATTTTTTGTTGAAACGAAATTCTCTCGTTTCATTTCGTGTAAAATAAATTTATTATGTTGTCTACATTGGTTTATAACGTCATAATAATCCTGTGGTGTGTACAGGAAATTCTTTTTTCGTAATGCCATTTTTTCTGTCTATGGAAATTGGACTTACACCACTTTCATAATCAATGGTTATGCAATTTCTTTTACCGGCAAATTTGAAATTGAACAAAGCATAGGCATTTTTTAAGATATTAAATACTAACTAGTTATAAACAAAAAGTTTACACTAAATTAAGCATAAATTACATCATATCTCATTTTTTTAAAAAAAGGACTTGCACCACTTTCAAAATAAACGGTTCATATGCATAATTGTGTATAATGGTACACGGCTCCATTAGTTTCGTTAAATAGTTTTAGTTACATGTAACTACAGTTCAGTTACATGTAACTTCTGAATGTTCACTTTATAATTCAAAATTACAGCAGTCCAGGCGTGAATTTTTCCATTGATTCTAGATCAACACAGATTTTTCGATTGAACGGTATCGATAGTGTGTACGATCTACGAGTTGCTTTTTTTTATTGGTGAGGAGAGTTCTATCAGCAGATAATGTTTTGTCGCAGGAAACCGTAATCGTATCATGTACAACGACGATAACGTTTCTTTGGCTTCTGCTTTTGGTCCTGATGCAGCGTAACGAGTTTATAAGTACCTGCGCTCGTAAGCTTCTGTTTTTAAGTATGATATGTATCTGCGTGTCTAAAATATACGACGGAAATGATAAATATTCAACGAGCGTCTTTTTTTTTATCAAGCACTTCACGCTAGAAAGAGCCACATAGAAGTTGCATAAATTACTGAAATTTGCCTAAGCCTATTTTGTCTCCTCTTTTTACGTCGAAAGCGAACAACTCGAAAGTAGAACGTCTGCACGCATAAATATGTCCGTGCTTCCGACGTGTAAATCGGTCTCAAAATATGTCCCTGACATTTACGATGCTTAAACCTGTTTTATGTTCGAATGAAAGAGTTCAACAGGTAACTTCTGATACAATTTATTTAACATCTTCATGCCGTCTGGGTAATTCGAGGGAATGTTCCAATTTAGGATGCTAAAAACTGATCGTTTCCCCGGATTTGTTCTAACAAAATAAATCAGATAATAAATTGTAGTTTTTGGATATAATTGCATACAGACCGTGACGAAATTAGTGGGCACGCTCTAAAAACTAATAACTTTTTAAAAATTGGATCAAACAACTTCAGCCTTTTCTGAGACTTTAGAGAAATGAATTTACTAGATAATGTATAAAAAATTTAATTCAAAATTATTATCAATCGAAATTGTGAACAAAGAAATAAAGGTCTCGACGTTTAACGCGTTTACCTCTGCCTATAATAAAAATTTTAAATATGCTTTTTGTAGATGTAAGTAAATTGTGCATAGACATTCGCATAGTTTCATAAAAATTAATTAAGATTGCTACTGAAAAATTGTCTGTTCTCGGAAGATTTGTAAGCTACCAGATGTATGTGACTATTGATCTCGAATTATTGGGTTGTCCGGAAAGTTCGTGTCTATTTTGACGAAAACTGACAAAAATTAACGTAACCAACATTTTTCAATAGTCCTAATATATTCAGACCCGTCTTTATGTCACCTATCGAAAATCCGCACAAACTTTCCGGACATCCCAATACTTCGATGCTTCGAATTCTTCTTCGATTGTTACACTACCGTCTGCCAAATTAATATTGGATGACTAGTTCAATATATTCTCGGTGGATCTTTAGTGAAATGAATGCAAAAAAATGATTTCACGACGATCATTCATTCTTCAGTCTCCTTATACCTCGCTACGATAGACGCGTTGATGCAGAATGTCCCAGGATCGGTAATACAACCAAGGAGAAGATTGTTTGACATGGAAAAGACAAATTGAAAATGAAGAAAAGAATTGTTTCATTTGAGGCTTCGTTCTCGAGAAAATCAGTTTTAGAAGGAATCTTTCCTTAAATTAGAAGTTTCATCTAGAAAAATGCCGGCAGTCAACAAAATTCATCGAAAGTATTAGGTCTGCCCGAAAGTTCTGTCCATTTCTATCGCAACAAGTCTCGACACGTAAGCACATGTTTATTTGGCACATGTGTGCCTCTATTTTTATCACTTAATGTATACATACTGACGTAGCAAATTAACTAAAATAATGTTTTTTAAATGAATTAATTGATTAATTTTAATAAATTAACTAAAATAAAAGCGGAGAACATCATACTGCATCATGATAATGCCAGGCCACATACTGCTTTGGGAACTCGTCAAAAAATTGTAGAACTAGGCTGGGAAATTCTGTCGCATCCACCATAGTCCCCGGACTTAGCACCCTCCGACTATCACTTGTTTTTGTCCTTACAAAATTGTTAGAAGGGCAAAAAATTAAAAAATGAAGAAGATATCAAACAAACACTGGTTCAATTTTTCGCATCAAAAGATAAAACATTTTTCGAAAAAGGGATATACAAATTGCCCTCAGGCTGGCAAGAAATCATTAATAATAGTGGCAATTACATTATTTAATAATGTTTATTGACGGTAATAAAAATTTGTATTTTGTTTTACTCCAAAAACGGACAGAACTTTCCGGTAGACCTAATATATTCCCTGGTTTTTACGTACATGTAATTGTCCTGCGTGTGTTTACTTTCTATTGGTGAAGCGTGTTGCAATGATGCAACGGTGGAACACTCTGACCGTGACGCGCTTAGAAAGAATAAATTATGGCAAGAATTAAAATTCCAAGTAATCCGTACGGAATATTGATCACGGCAATTATCGTTAAGGTGTTCGAGTTTTCATAACTTTTCATTCGGAATTTCATGCTCGTTGGTTGTGACACGGAATTGCATTGATACGATTTGACGAGTAAAAAGTAGCTCGTAAACAATGTAAGTACCTCACGAGCACACTAATGAAGATTTATATTTCAATAGGAAAATCCAGTAACTTCTTAAGCTCGTGAAAGAAAATACACCTTCAAATGAGCATAAGAAGGTAGGCGTGAAACTGCAAGTGCGCTCGAACAAGTTACTACTCGACTGACCTGACCACTCGTAAAGCAACAACCACCTGCTAAGAAACCGACGTAAATACAAGAAGACGAGTAGCAACTAAAGAATCCGTGCTACGAGAACCCGGTAGCTTAACGATCGAATCAAATGTCACGATTCTTTGAGAGAAAGAGTTGCGTTTCACAGACGCTGAAATGTAGTCTTCGATCCTACTCCCACCCTTTGCAATTAAAACTAAATACTATCCATACAGTAACACTCGATAAAACACTCTACCAAAAACATGGAATTACCATAACCCTCTATGGGCCCGTGTAACTCTCAGGTTACATTTTAATTTATCAACATTTCACCAAATAATTATAGCTTTTTTCATGAAATGGCGCATAAATCTTAATTCTATAACGTTGCCAAGACAACCAATATTAATATTTATGACCGTTGCTAGGCTCGTCAACCTGAAATAACAAAATAAATGCTGTGCAAACTGTCTGCAGTAAAAATAAGCGAAACCATTTGATCCAATTGATATTATTTGTGCTTTTGTCAGTGATTACCAAACTAAAAATAATGCACACAATAGCTCTGGGTTCGTATATCAATAACAACCTATTTGTTTGCATTTCAATTTTCAATTTGTTACTATTTTTTTTATGATACAGTTTTGTAACTTTGAGGTTACAGCTTTCTCCTGTTTTCAGATTTAAACATCGTATACCCAAAATATGAATACAAAATGATTGTAGCACCATGTTTGTATTGTATGATTGTATTATATAAATGTAGTACCATGGATATATTGTATGATTGTAGTACCATGATTGTATTATATGATTGTAGTACCATGATTATATTAAGATAATTGTAGTACCACGATTGTACTGTATGATTGTAGTACCATGATTATATTGTACGATTGTAGTACCATGATTGTATCGTATGATTGTATTATACGATTGTGGTACCATGATTGTATTGTACGATTGTGGTACCATGATTGTATTAAGATGATTGTAGTACTACGATTGTACTGTATAACTGTAGTACCATGATTATATTGTATGATTGTAGTACCATGATTGTTCAAAATATGAATACAAAATCAGATAGAAATAACAGAGGAATTAGAATTAGACGCATTAGCGGTAATAGATCCGATGGTTCCTTATTAGATTCCGGGTCCGATGAAAATGTAATAGTATTTCCCAGACGACGGATAAATGACATTGACAGTGACGAAGAATTTAGTACTCAATCCTCGTCAGATGAGGAAGATGCAGGACCACAAAGAATTGTTTGACAACCACTATCTCAGACGAATAATAATAGTTGTTATCAATCGCATCGATTGCTTGTAGAAGCATATGGTAAGGTTGCAAATCTGTCAACAATGATTGTATATAATAAATGTATGTAATATTGTATATAATGTTTGTGTATCAGCGTCGTATACCTTTTTCGTGCGAAAGTGTCGAATTCTGAGCCGGATAAACGTCATTTGTGGGCAGTTCTAATTTACTTGTTTAATTTGAAGAAGTTTGCAGCCGAGGTACATCGATTGCTTGTAGAAACATATGGTAAGGTTGCGCATCTGTCATCAATAAGTGTACATAATGTTGTATATACTGAATATGTGTAATATTGTATATAATGATTGTACGTCAGCATCGTATACTCTTTTCGTGCGAAAATGTCGAGTTTTGAGACGAATAAACGTCATTCGCGGGAAGTTCTGATTTACTTCTTTAATTTGAAGAGATCTGCAGCCGGCGCGCTCCGATTGTTTGTAGAAACAATCGATTATTATGGCAGATTTCGGTACATTTAGGATAAAGCCTGTACTTTCTCCTGTTTTCAGATCTATACATCATATACCCAAAATATGAATACAAAATCGGATAAAAATAACAGAGGAATTAGAATTAGACGCATTAGCGGTAATAGATCCGATGGTTCCTTATTAGATTCCGAGTCCGATGAAAATGTAATAGTATTTCCCAGACGACGGATAAATGACATTGACAGTGACGAAGAATTTAGTACTCAATCCTCGTCAGATGAGGAAGATGCAGGAGCACAAAGAATTGTTTGGCAACCACTATCTCAGACGAATAATAATAGTTATTATCGCCCTTGGAAAGGAGATTGCCCTAATGTCCCCGAAGCACCCCATTCTCCTGTGCCCTATTTTCGAAAACTATTTGACAAGGAAATTATAAGCAATATAGTTGACTATACCAATATGTATGCACTGCAATGTGATCCAACAAATTGTTCGCTTGGGGTGATAAAATGGGGTTGATAAAAGGAAGCTTCCTGGAGTCTTTTGGGACACCCTGTATACGAATCGGTGACGGATCAGGTACTAGCAGGAAAAGGCATTCAATTATCCATCTATCTATCTGTTAGCGAGCGTACAAAGTAAAGCTGCCACAAGATCTTTTCGATAGTTACGGAAAGAATGCTGTTACGTGTAAGATAACTTCGTATTGTTACGTGTGCAAGATAAACTCAGCGTGATGGAAACATTCGTGTTATATTGTGAGGTCGGGACCCCCCCATTTCAGACTAAATTACGTTTGGTGATTAGGGAAAACAGGAGGGCTTCCTGGGTCAGTGAGTTCGTCGATCAATTTCGACCAGGAAGTCCCCCATTCGACTCTCGGTGCCGGTTTTCTTTTCCCTAAGACCCTACGATACGAAAGTAGTAAAAGGTTAGTAAATCGTGTTATTTGGAAATCTTGTTATAAGAATATCACGTTATATGAAGGCTATCACAATTGATTACACTGAAACCGTGTTTTCAGATTACCATATTATGCGACGATTGACTGTACTTTCTGGAGGATTCCAGAGACTGCTCGTCTCGGCAATGGGTAATTATAGAGCAGTCAATCATATGTGTACTCTTTTCATCGCTCATCTATTTGCTTTCTTGATATAACCGCATACGAACATGATGAGACCACAGCAAGCGGCAGAGTAGGATACATGTACGCGTATTTAGTAATAAATGTAATCAGAATATTCCTAACAGGTAATTATCAAGCAATTACTATATTAGATAATATTTGCAGATAGTGAAAATATTAAGTATACATACTAGTATGAAACAATAACCCAACACACTTTTTATTG
>CM052098.1:11784041-11807988 GCA_028453745.1 Agapostemon virescens
TGTGAATTTCATACGAAATTCACACAAAATTTCATATTCATAATAAATTTCCATTAATCACGACTAATAAAATTATAAATTAAAATGTCGCATAATGTAAAAATATTTTTTAATTTATTCAAATGCAATTCATTAAATATTTCGAAGCAAGAAATATATGACTTAGACCACTTTCATAATTATGGGCACACATTAGATCGTAGAATAAGTTCGTTCGCGTCGAACGTGTTACGTAAAGTATGAGCAGCGAGGAGGAGCAGCAGTGCTTTCTTTTACTGATTGATCAATAGATCGATCGGAATTGCGTGATTGTAATAAACAATATGAGCGGTTTATTTTGAAAGTGGCCTAAGTCCACTTTCCAAAGAAAAAATAGCTATTTTAATATTACATTTGTACGTTATCTTTTTATTTTGAAACAAATTGTAAAGAATATATTTAAAATCACGAAGATTTTAAAACGGAGATTAGATGGTTAATAGAATGATAAATTTTATTTTGAAAGTGGCCTAAATACCATTTTGAGAGTTGCAAACAGATATAGAGTAGTAAAATTATGCAGTAAGATTTTATGAGATAAAAGCCTTATGTTTTGTTAACTCTTTGCACTCGTAGCTGTTTTAACTATAAAACCAAAGTATTTCTTCGGACCTAGGATATTTTCATTCTACATGAATTATTTCACCTTTTGTGTATGGAGTTTTTACTGTTACTCGTCCTTACAACCGTTCAATTTTTATTAATTTCTTAGGTACGAGGACAGCGACGTTAAAATTGTTTTAAATAATAGTGTGGCAATTTTTCGTGGCGCCTCAGAGTTGTCTCTCGAGTGTTAAGGGTTAATAATGCAGTATTGCTCGATTAAGTCATATATAATTTTAATGTAATATATCAACACAAGCAAGCAAGTAAGAAAAATTATCAATGTGTTACGAACATTCTACTGTAGAATTATATTTTACAGCTTATTCTACTTTATGTTTACAGTAGATAGAATATCTTACGAAAATAGCAACTTAACACATTTACAGCTTTAACGTTTTTATCTATTATTTTCAATTTATAAACTGTCTATTTTTCTCTTCCTTTTTTAATGTTTCCACACTCTGTGAAATATTGACTATTAAATGTAACTTAATTTCTCTGTAAGTTCCATGTTATATTATTCTTATTATGTTCATCTGCATATAGCTCATGAATATCTGTAGGTGTGATATCGTATCTTGCCCGTCTACTTTCCAAAATTCATCACGTATTCCCTGTTGGACTTAAATATGAGCTTTGCGAGACGACCATTTCACCACAGACAACTTTTGATGTTTGAAGTTTCGACCACATTTACGGTATGTTTAAGCAACCCATCTTTTTGAAATATGATTTCTTTTCCCTCGTATTCGACAGAGCTAACAACGAATGAAAAATTTAGTTTGTACAATGTTTAAACAGTATCTATGCAAATATCCATGGAAATTATACTTTCGATTTTAAGCAAGGAATTAAAACCAATATGTATAAAACAAGCAGCACATTATAGGATCTGTTTCGATCTTCGTAGACTGTTTTACATATGAAAAAATTTTTTTCACTCGATATATAGGTTTATAATTTCTGATTTTTCGTTTCCCCAATTTTTTTGGATTAAAAACAAAAATTCTGCCCATAGAGGGTTAAGTTTCTATTTCTTTTCAAAGATTCCATAGATGGTATTATACACATGAATGAAAATAAACCGTTACATATCGTCAATTGCACTCACCTTGTAATTACAATTACTAAATCCTGATCGATCAAACAAAAAGTTGGTAATGTTATGTTCATTTTTATGAAACAAGCAGTGTTCCGTTTCCGGCTGAATCATTTAAAATAGGTGGCCTGAATATCTCGCTTGCTTTCAAAGAGACACTAAAATGGATCAGGCCAAACATACTTGGTATTGAGGTATTCATAGACTGATTACAGTTGAGCTTGAGTCCTTGAATGACCTTTACAGCAGGTCATTATGTTCGTGTTGAAACACATTATCGAAATATAAATAAAAAACAATACCCTTCCCTTAAAGGCAAAAAGAAAGTTCAATTTCATATCTCCTTGACGCCTTTACCTATAATAGAATCAGTGACGTCAGATTATGAGCCCCTCGACATCATGTAAATTTTACTCGATGCATTTTCTTCTATCTTAGAAAGCAAGCGACTTATTCGCATGACCCATTTTAAATTTCCCTCTCTGTATACTTTGCTCGTCACCGTACATACGGTTTAGAAACAAGCAGGAACATTTTCTGAAAAAGGTAATGTTTAACTTTCTAAACAGATGGAAGAAGGTCATAGAACAAAATGATGCACAACATAATTAATTAGGAAAGTTTTAAACAAAATAAAACAGCACGTCAGTGGGAATGCGAACGATCTAATTGCACAGCATACTTTTCCAGGAGCATTCGAGTTTTATTGCGGAAAGAGCGTGATTACTTTCATGCAATAAAACTATCGATATACTTTCACTCGGTATCATTTTATTAGTGTTAAGCATCTACAACCTCGGATCAAATTCATATGGTATACGTGGTGTCATGTAACTGGTGGTACAACCGAATAGAAACTGATTCTATGCTAAAAAAATTAGTATAGAATGAAACTTGTTCATTTGAAACTTAGGTTTCGTGAAAATCGACTTTAAAAATCTATTTGGTACACTTACAATTAACTTAACAATAATTGCGAAAGAAAAAATTAAGAACCAATTATTTTGACTGGTTTGGTAATTCTAATGTTAAAACTACTTTAAATAGATTGTTTCGTAACATAGAACAATATGCGGACGCTGATAATTAACCCTTCGCACTTCAAGTAATTTTAATTCGAAAATCGAGATATTCTTTTTACCTAGAATAGTTAAATTGTACATCATTTCGTTTCGTGCATATTAAATTTATTATTATTATAATAGTAATTATTCGTAAATATTCGTAATAATAATTATTCGTACGCACAACACTTCAATTTTTACCAATTTCTTAATTGCAAATACAATGATGTAAAAGTTATTTTGAATAATAATGTGGCAATTTTTAGTGTCGCCTCAGAGGAGACATTTGAATGCTAAAGGTTAATAACGATTGTCATCAAATTAGTGGCACAGAGTAACACTTTATTCGTTTTTTACTCTTCACTCTTTACTCTTTACCCTGTATTCGTTCTTAAATTGACTAAATTATAGAACGAGATGTAAATGGCATTGCCAAGTAGCTAATAATAATAATTGATGACTCTAGTCAATTATACGAATAAAATTCACTAGGCAGTTAGCGTGTTATATGCGAACATTGTTAATATAAGAGAAAACATTGTTTTGAATAATAGTATGGCAATTTTTAAGGTCGCTTTAGGCTAAGGGTTTACAAAGATTTGTTTGAAGATGTTTACAGTTTTTAAATTCCTACAAGTTGCCTTTACCAAAGCCACAACAAATATTGACTTCATTTGTTCCTCCAAAAGGCTCCTCATTCGGTGCATAATTGATTTTTCTGGATAAACATGTAGTAAAAGGTCAAATAAGGCTTCTTTATTTGTTTAATTTGTGTGGCGTATATTTTTATTTTACTCGAAAATGTAGGAATTAATTTTTCTATTTTACACAAACAACGGTTTATGATAAAAAATTAAATTGTATTCAAAATGTAAATATCTTTACACATTATATGATTTATTTATTGTTATATACATCCTGAATATTTATTTGCGAAGAAAAAAATAAATTTGGTGAATATAAGAACAACAATGGTATACTTATTTTAACCTAGTACAGGAAACACTAATAATAGTTTAAAACAAAATTTCAAACCGACGAATTTAACCTAGTGTTTTGTAGCCACCTTAATCCACAGATTGAATATCAATAGACTCTTTTACAATAAACGGAAATACCAAAAAAAATACCACGTTAATCCACAGATTGCATGTCATTAGACTCTTTCACAACAAACAAAAATACCAAAATAAGAATGCTTATCGCGTACGCATTAGATACTGTAATTATCCTATTAAGTAGATCATTTAATAAAATGAAATTGAAAGTAGAGTGGCGTTTCTCAATTTGTCGGTCGCGTTTTTTTTTAATGGACTGTGAAATGTGCTACTTTCCTTCATGGCATATCTGTAGAAATTCTTGATAAACACAACTGTTTTGCATATTCCTATAGCTAAATTTAAGTAATATAAACTCAAAAGTTAAAAGAACTTCGAATAATTACACTGAATAGAATGAAGTTTAAAGAAACTACTTTTACGTTATATTGGGTTGGCAACTAAGTGATTGCGGATTTTGTCGACAGATGGATTTTACACTTTTTTTTGTTTCGTTAACGTGTTCAAAGTACCCAACCTATATTTTTTTCTGACTGTTTGGACTTCTACCTTTTATTTAGTAAAAAAATTATATCGAATGGTTCTTTAGTTTTGTTTTTATCCCAATTTAAGTATGGAAGAACAAGACGTGCTTTTCAGACATAGATTTTCATTGAAAAATACTCAACGATCTGGCCGTCCAGTTGAAATCGATGAGACGCATATCGAGGCCATTATCAATTCAGATCGTCATAGGCACAACACGTGGCATTGCAGAAAAGCTCAATGTATTGCATACATGCATTGAAAAAATATTAAAAATGCTTGGCTACGTTAAGAAACTCGACCTATGGGTCCCTGACCAGCTTAAGGAAATTCATTTGGCGCAACGCATTAGTATCTGCGATTCGCATCTGAAACGCAACGAAATTGATCCATTTCTGAAAAGACTAATTACTGGCGACAAAAAGTGGATAGTTTATAACAACATTAATCGGAAGAGATCGTAGGTGATGTAAGATGAACCAGCTCAGACGACATCAAAACCAGATATTCATCAAAAAAAGATTATGCTGTCAGTCTGGTGGGATTATAAAGGAATTCTGCACTTTGAACTTTTACCAAACAACCAAACGATCAATTCAAATGTGTATGTTCAACAATTCGCCAAACTGAGCGATGCAATTCAAGCAAAGTGGCCAAAAGTGGCAAAATCGTAAGGGTGTTGTTTTCCACCATGATAATGCAAAACCCTACACATCTTTGGTCACTCGCTAAAAATTATTGGATCTGGGTTGGGATGTGTTGTCACATCCGTCATATAGCCTTGACCTTGCGCCTTCAGACTACCATTTATTTCGTTCCATGTAAAACTCCTTAAACGGTAAAATTTTTAATGACGCTAGTGATGTCAAATCACACTTAATTCAGTTTTTTTTATAGCAAAGATCAGAAATTTTATAAACGTGGAATTACAACACTGCCTGAACGATGGTAAAAGGTCATCGACAAAAACGGGCAGTACCTAATTGAATAAAGTTATATTTTTAAGTAAAAATTTTGAAGTTTCATTCTTACTGAAAATCCGCAATCACTTAGTTGCCAACCTAATAGTTTCTAACGAAATTATTAGATAACGTTACTGAAGATACCCTAAGAATTCTCAATAAAAATTCCTGTCAGCGTTGAAAGATCGGTCGAACAGTTTTCAATCATAAACTGTGGACTTTAAAAAATGATGAAACAATCGCCGGTCGGTAAAGTGTTAAGAAAAAAATTCGTCCCATAAAGGGTTAATAAACAACAATGTAAAAAGACCTGAACGAAAGAAAAAAAAATCGGTGAAGGGTATACGTGTCTCGAGCAAACTAGGAGATACCATCTCAGATAGAACGTTGTTCGGTGATCGAGATCGTACAAACGATGCAGCTTGTTACTAATAACAGATTGTAAATCCATTGAGGATATCCTACCGGTTGGTTTTAGTCGCGCGGCACAGCAGCCATGAAATGTAAATGAGCTTGGACACCTCGTTCAAACAGGCAGTTACCACACTCGGTTACTTACGCGTCGTCGTAGAATTTTCTTCTGTCAGGCCGAGCGAGGACCATTAAAGGCAGACAAGTCATATTTCTAAGGATGCGCTTTGCGGTGCGTTTTCATGGCACTACTGGGAAATTGCGAGAAGGCGGAGAGGAAACGAGAACTGCCCTCGCAGGGAAATGCCTCGGCCTCGGGGCAACGAACGACAAACTGTTCGTCGAGCGTAGATCGATCCGTCGTTTCGATCGATCTTGAATAAATGGCGCACATCTTCCTCGTTCCTTCTGGTCTTTGAATCGCTGCGCTGCGCCGCGCCGCGTTGCGAGTTGCCACGAGTGATTCATTCGCCTCGTTTAACGAACGTAAAATCGAGTGCCCGCACGCGCACATGGTCCGAGTGATTGCGTCGAGTAATTAGCACTTGAGAAACCATGTGTTTATGTGTCCGATGGTTGTAAGTTTGACGAGGTGATGACGAGAACGTTGTAAACGTGATTTAGAACTCAATAGTGTAGGAAGGTCGAGAGATTTAAAATTAAACTGTAGTCAGGTTAACGAAAAAGGAGAAAATATATAAGGTAAAAACACCAGTAGTTGACACCGTACCAGTACTTGACACTTTAAAAAAAAAAAAAATAAAGAAACCACAAGCTGGAATACATCGAACCTTATTAGTTTGTATAGTGTCGCCTTTCAGTAGCTGAATTGCGAACTACTGCGCATAGTCCGCCATTGACAAGTGTCATAGCCACCTGTTATTCGAACTAGTGCGGGGCTTTTACGATTTTTTGCATATTTTCTTATATAAATCGCTAAGGACTTGGTTAAAATGTAAGTATTGAAAGTTTGTATTATTTAAACATTGTGGGTAAAAAAAGTACTCGTTTATGTTGTTTGAAACTTAAAAAGGGGTAATTTATTAAAATTGGCAACAAAGAATGCTAAACTGCCTAAATTAACCCTGTGTCAACTATTGAAACTTGTAATTATCTATTATTCAGTAGTTGACATGGGGTGTCAACTATTAAATTACTAAGTGTCAACTACTAACTTTATTCCTCTGTCAATTTTGAGATGCCTCCTACGAAGGGTAACTTTAGAAATTATATAGAAGAAGCTATGCAAGCGGTTGTGGAGGATGTCCGGCTCCATAAAACTCCGTATAAAACGGCAGCTAGGAAATTTAATGTTCCTAGGATGACTTTAAAATACAAGGTTGAAAGCAAACATCCAATTAAAAGAAAAATGAAAGAAAATGAAAGTGCTCCAAAATGAAGAGAGTACTGATTCTAGCATTGATGATGAGATCTCTTATGGCGGTGGTTCAAATGATGAGAGCGAGGAAGAAGATCTACAGGTGCAGAATAACAATTTACCCGTAGAAAGAAAAGTGGGCGAATATGTTGTATTTTCCTACGAAAAAGAGTTGTTCCCTGGAGTTATAATTGCTGTGTCTGAAGCGACTGCAACCATTTCAGCAATGGCAAAGTGTGGTAGACTGTGGAAGTGGCCAGAAAGAATGGATAAGCTAGATTATGAATGGGAGGCTGTGCTATTTCGTATCAACGAACCCATTAAAATGAGCAGAACCAGAAATATGTATTCAGTTACTGAACTAAGTTAGATTTTTTATGGAAATAACTTCTAATTATTAATTTTTGTTTTGTAAACTTACTCAAGAATAATGTTTTTGAAACATTCAATAAATTTCTGTGTTCATACATTACCAAGACTAGTTCATTATTGTTTTTTCTCTCTATGTCAACTATTGAAACAAAAAGATGTCAACTACTAAATTTTTTGTTTTCGCTGGATGTCAACTATTGAATCAAATTTCACTTTTAGAAAAAAAAATGTTTACAAACCGCCGCCAGGAATAAATAATTGTCGTAATATTACAATAGAAGAATAATTCGTGCAGCGACTACTAATCATAAATTTTCCATAAAGTGAACTTAACTTGAGCTATGTAAACAAATAAGCAACAAATTCCTTAAAGTGTCAACTACTAGTACCTTTACCTTACAGGGTATTTCACCTAACTTGACTACCTTCGCCGTTTCAGTCCCAGAGGGTATTGAAAAAACACTGTCGAAGAATCCCAAACAGCGCAACCGCGCTTTCTCTAAATGAGGTCGAAAAGACCCAAGCAGCGCGATGACGCTTGTTTTATTTTACGTCGAGAAATACCAAGCGGCGCGATAGCGCTTTGTTTATTTTATATCGATGAATCCCAATCAGAACAATAGCACTTCTCGTATGTGTTAGGTAACATGATTCTCGTCTTTTTCTCATCGCTCCGTCACATTTATTATTATTATTATTTCTCCGTCGCAGTTTGCAAAGTGATCGGACGTACTTGCAAACTAGTACTAATGTAATGTATTAGGGGGACCGGAAAGCAATGTCGTCTTTTCTTTTACATATTTTGTGTACTTTAAAGTATACAACGAGCTGATAAATGATAAAAGAATGTCGACATGCGCAGAAACGACATTACTTTCCGGTCCCCCTAATACTTTTGCGTCAGTAAATCTGAGCGCGCGACTTCGACAATCTATAACGGATCGTCAGTTGTTCACAATGCTCTAAATGTGCTGGGTTTTCTCGACATAAAATTTCAACAGCGCGATCGCGTTGTTTGGGACTCAAACGGTTGAATTATCGCATATTTTGTATGGTAGAAAAAATATCAGAGGAGAAAATATTCTGTTGGAAGGCGCCAATGCGATGATGGGCCGAATTTTTTTCCCATGGTCATTTTCATTTTCGAGATTTCAAGGTCATCGTGTTTCTTTTTTAAATGGAACTGCATATTTTCACTACAACAGTCTTATAGCTTACAAAAAAACGAATCCAACGAGGTGCAATATGTTGACCTTCACGTGACCTTTAGCGAGCAAATTATGAAATGTTTGTCAGTAACCTCAGTAAGCGTTCAAGGACATATATCGGGGATATATATAGTTAGCCCGGGTGACTGTAATAGTTCGTGGTACTGTATACAGTTTTACCATGAAAGCTGCGACTGTCGCAAGGGCTCGAAATGATCTGGTCTTGAAAGGATTTGGAAAGAAGACCCGTAACCCCTTTTCAAAGAAAACTACGAAATGGTGGGATTTTAGCCCTGGCCAATTATGTACATTTAGAGCGGTTTTCTGGTTGCCTAACATCCGCAATCTAATACGTTAGTTCGCGGTAAATTGCTCAGAAGGGTGAGCGGAAAATGTCACGAAGACCCTTTTACATTCTACGAAGCCGAGTCATAAATTATGGGTCCTAGCGCTAAACGTGGGCCTACGCTACACTAAGTACCATTGAGAAAAGTACACTGAGTTTTTCTTACGAAAACTATGATGCTTATAACTGATACTTTTTGGCCATACCCACAGCCGTAAAGTAATATATTTGCAGAAAAGGCAATGAGAGGACTTCTCAAAAATGACAAATGAAAAATTGATCGTAACGTGAACCTAGCCTAAAATCGGAGATGACGACGCAACGAAAGTAGTGGTCGTAAAATGATGTTGTTATACATAATGTGTCAATGTTATATGTAACGTTAACAATGATAATAATACTGACAATAACAATGGTATAAATGATAATAATAATATATCTAATGAACATTAACGTACACTAGTAAGATGTGACAGAGATCATCGTTATTGTATCATCAATGTATTATTGCCCAAAGAAGTGAACGTGACATTGAACCCTTTTGTGAATAATTATTAAACAAATGCAGGTATCATTGGTAAATTGAGTAAGGTTACCTTGGTAATATTTAAACTACAATATATCCTTAATTAAGCTATATCAATCGGTGCACAGAAAATATACGGTTCTATTAAAAAGAATCCAGATTGAACTTCATAAGTCCTTGACGTGTCCACCCACCAAAATATTTCTTGTTGCGAGTAATAACAATAACGAGTCGAGTAAATCGAGATGGTAATGTTTAATGAAACACTTTGTAAATACTAAAAAGAGAGTGAACATATTATTTAATTTAATTGATATGTAACAAAATAACTTATATTTGACTGGTTCACATTTGTAACACCGGAGTAGGCACAACGTCATAGCTATATTAAATTTGAATAAAATCGTTGAATTATAAACACAAGTTGTTAAAACGAAGAATTTTAAGAATGTATAGAACTTCCTTTCTCACGTATAATTAAAAGGTACGGTTAGGCATGTTCTTAACTAATTTATTCAAAATTTCTTCGATAATTGCGTTTCAGGATTCGATATCAGCCTCTTTCGGCTTCGAAATATTTGAGAACTGACCGTTATTTGCATAAATACGTCGTGCCATAATATCCCACTTTCATAGGATTTTGATTCGGGTTACATGTTGACCACTTCAATAAATTGATATTAAGATTTTAAACCACGTTTCTCAACCTTTATAAATTAGGACATTTCCTGTTGATACGTCCATGAAATATACTTCTTGCAAGAATTAAAAGTAACAAATATCTTTTAAGTATTTCAATGTACTCCGAATTATTTATTTTAAACAAAAATATGGTTAATTCAAAATTGTTACTAGAGTAAAATAGATACATGTTATACCACACACGTGTAATGAAATTACGTTTGCAAAACTACATTGGTTCCCTTTAACAGTAAACTTAAAAATTATTTTTTAAATTAATTAACTTAATTAGATTTCGTGCAACTTTTATTACAATGTATGTTGGAATAAAAAAATCTATTGAATCGATTTCTGTGAAGACGATTTGGTAACTTCAGTAATTGTAAAATAAAAAATCTGGAAAGGGTCATTTGACCCCTTATGGTAGGTTTAATGTTAAAGATGCCTCTTATACCAATAAAATTCGTGTAAACTATCAAGGTTGAATGTCGTTTCATCGGAAATAATAACAGAGTATAATATATATTGTTCAATATCATATACATTTATTAATTAAGAAAATATAATTTTAAATATATATATATACAGATTTTGTACATTAATTTGTGTTTCGTATATAAATACGCACATATAAATGTTGATATAGGATATTTTGTATTTCTGAAAACAGTAAAAATCTGTAAAAATATCTATAAAAGAAATCGATCCGACAAAGTAAACAGTACACTATTTCAAAGAATCAAAATCTGCTAATATTTACCGAGAAAAATCAATATTTAATACTTTGTAAAACTTCCAGGATTTCGAATCATCGAAATTATTCGCTTTGGAATTGATTTTACAAGTTCTTTAATTTCTTTTATTTATTTTTTCTCACTCAGATAAAATATAATTTTTGGGCTCGTTTGTCCCGAACCCTAGCAAGATGTCCCCAAAAGTTTTCAACTATACATATATGTATTGGGCGAGCACATGCTGGTCATATCAGAAGTAGAATAGTATTTGTTTCAAAATGTGTAATATCACTTTTGCACTATAGACTGCTGCGCCATCTTGTTGAAACATAAATGTGTCACCGAAAATTCTCGTTACATTTCAATCTTTTGCTATTTATTTTATCCTGAATAAACTTTATATTTCTCTTTTCATGGTAATCAATATCGGCTCACATTACGCTTCCTGCACTCATTTCACGACACCTCAAAATGTTTGTCTCTGTTCGTGAATCGTGATAATAATAATTCCATCCGTCTGAACCGTCCAAATTAAATTTTTTCTCATCACTGGACGGGTTTTATCTCGATTTATTCGTTCAACGAACACGTTGCTTCGCAAATTACAATCTTGCCTTTTTATATGCCTCCGTGAAGCGAAATTTTCTTTGCAGTTTCTTTCATTGCAAATGTTTCCACTGTTGAAAGATATGTTGCACATTTTTAATTCTCGTTTTTATCCCAGAAACTTCAGCAATCTCCCTTGCAGTAGGTCGTCCAGGTGTTTCTTTTCTCCACAAAATAGATTTCTTGATAAACTGATTTCAAACAACTTTTCGTCTTCTATTAACAGCTTTGTCTATTTCCAAGACAGAAAAATTCTCTTTTGTTATATTAAAATTGTTTGTATTTCAACCACCTTTAGCTTCTTTTTCCAGACCTATTTTTCACAAATATTTCAAATACGCCATACTAAACTGTGAGGCAACAAATTATTCAGTGTCATTTACTTGTGTACAAGCGAGAAGTGAAAATATGTGATGCTCACTATTATTTCGTGGAAGTAATTTACCAGGAAATGTACAACCACAATTCCAGAGATAGTCGAGGAATGTTTACATGCCCCAGTCAAACCTACATATAAACAATAACTGAAGAATTATACAAATAAAAATCACCATATTTCTTTTCTTTCTCATCAATATTATAAAATTTACAAAGTGTGCTGTTCTATCATCGTAGACTGTACTTTCGTTTCGTCAGAGAGCTTCTTCTCTTGCAGTAAAAGTTACTAAGTAAGATGATAGTACCGATAAGATCGTAACCAACACCTCTGTCAGAGAGTGAAGGAGAACAAAATCATTATGGAAAAGAGAAATAAATTTTTTTACGTCAGCTTGGATTGTGAGTCCAGATAATAGCACAGGAAGTCTTTATCGTCGAGTGTAAATCAGAACGTGAAAGTTGCGTTTTTCTCTCGACTATTCGATATTTTACAACTGATTAGTTCAGATCGAAGTTGTACGTTGCACAAGTGCATCTGTTAGATTGTAAAGTCACTGAAGATGCTAGACGGGTAATTCAAAGCGGATATGTCGGCGGATGCATCAGCGGAAACACGCGTCGACTTTCTAACTACGCACCGTAGGAAACGTGCGGTAAATCTTTCGTGAATACCAAAGATTGATAAGAAATTATTCCAACGCATTGTATTTCCTGTCATCCTTCATGATCAAACTTTCATGCTTTTTAATGTTTAATAAAACATTAAAATCTTAGAATCTATTTTAGGATGTATTGGTAATTGTTAATATTATGGAAAGAGAATATATTGTTATACGTTCTGCACACTTCATGTGATGCGTTTATATATAATATTTCATATATAACTATTTCATTCAGTTGATATACAGGGTGGTTGGTAACTGGTGGTACAAGCGAAAAGGGGGTGATTCTACATGAAGAAATAAGTCGAAAATATAGAATAAAAATTTTTCGTTTGAGGCTTTGTTTTCGAGAAAATCGACTTTGAATTTTAAAATTTTATACTTTAAAACAATCGTATACGTTAGAAAGTGTTCATAGAAATTTAATTAGAAGAGCAGAAGTATGTGTTCGACAGAATGGGCAACATTTTCAGCAATTTTCGTAATAATAAACTTTGTGATTACTTCGTAATTTACGTGTCCCATCGAGACAACGATCTACAGTGAGATCAGTTATTTCGAGAAAATTCAAAGTCGATTTTCTCGAAAACAAAGCCTCAAACGAAAAATTTTTATTCTATATTTTCGACTTATTTTTTCATGTAGAATCACCCCCTTTTCGTTTGTACCACCAGTTACCAACCACCCTGTATAACTATTTATTCACAAATTAGTAATAATTTACAGTAAAACACAGTCTGGCTTAATTTTAACGAATTCGCTAAGCTTGTCTAAGCTGTTCGACAAGCAAATTTCGACTACTTTCGATTGTCTGTCGGTATAACAAATTCGTGACAACCCCCATCTTCTATTATTGCTTTAAGTCATATACACAAGACATTCAGTTAATTTTGAAAATGGTCTAAGTCAGTTCAACCTTTAAAAACAACATTTTCGTATGAAATTTACACAAAATTTCATATTCATAATAAATTTCCATTAATCAAGACTAATAAAATTATAAATTAAAATGTCGCATTATATAAAAATATTTTTTAATTTATTAAAATGGAATTCATTAAATATCTCGAAGCAAGAAATATATGACTTAGACCACTTTCATAATTATGGGCACAAATTGTCCCGATATTCTTCGCATAAGTACGACATTAAGAAATTGATCAAAATTTAATTGTTGTAAGTACGAGTAACAGTAAAAAATCCTATACATAAGGTGAAATAATTCATGTAGAAAGAAAAAGTATCCTAAGTCAGAAGAAACGTGATGGTTTTCTAGTTAAAACAGCTTCGAGTGCAAAGGGTTAAGCGTGAAATAAATAAGTGAGCTGTTATAACGGTATACCATGCCAAAACATGAGATCAAGAAAAACTCTTCGAATTGCGATATCGTAGCTATGAAATTTAAAAAAAAGAAACAAGAATAAAAGATTCTTTAGAAATTCATTCGCAATTGAGATTCAACCGATCGTAGAATGGTGAAATAAAAGATTCAGGATTTCTTATCACCGGTGTCGGTAGAAAGGAGTGTACGTTAAGTACAGATAAGCTGAGTCTCCTTGGAAAGGGTTAAATATTCTTCACGCGAACGCGCGGTATTCGGAACTGTGTGCATCGATGTTACTGATTCATAACCGTACCTTAGGTGGACGATGTACAACGCACAATGCCGATTATACAATGCCGTGGGACTGGAGGCTAGGGACAGCGGCGCGGTGGACGAGGCGACAAGGAAGTGGCTGGAAAGAGGGATGAAATGATACGCGCCGCGGATAAACGGAATAGAGATATTTATTAGTGTAGCCAGTGTCGCCTCTATGAAGCCAATTTACATCTCGAGTCACGTGCATAAAGATAACTTGTCGCGAGAGCCGTAGATATACGCGGACGTATAGATCGCAAGGGGTCTCCGTTATACGCGAAAGGCCATTAGTACGTCGTGCCCCGCAGAGGGGAGACGGACATTGATTTGTGTTTTGATGCGAGCTACCAGACTGCGAACCTTCGCGTGGAATTAGCGAAACGTATCTATTTATCCTGCTAATTCTCACGGCGCGATACCCGCCGCGAATTATTATTAGGAAAACTCACCGCGAATAAATACCGTTCCGTGTTCTTTCTATAGCGTAAACTACCGCGTCGATGCGCACTCGATTATCCTGATGCAAGCTTGGACACTTACTTGCACCTTGCGGTGTCGGAAATCTTACTATTCGGTTTTCAACTAACTGATTGCGGATTTTAAATGTTTTAGTGCCGAACGACGATATCTCGACGTTCGCAACACCTGCGAAAAATGCCAACGACGATACAGTGGCTCGCATTAACCCTTTGCACTCGAAGCAACTTTAACTCTACGATTAAGAGATGTCTTTCAACCTCGACCATTTTAATTCTGTGCAATCCTTTTTGTACTGTGCACCCGATATCAACCCATTGACTGCCACGCAAATTTAGCGCGTCTTGCCCTGAGTGCCACGGTTTTATTTTAATATAATTCATTTTATATATAGTTTTAATAATGAGTTTAATAATCAAAATTGATAATCAATATGTTCTCTACACTATATACATTTTTCATTCGTCCTTCCTAATAGTTCCTAACTCAAATAGCCATTTGTAGCCAATCTAAACTTGCAGCACCCACTACGAGATATCTCGTAGCTGGCAGGCAATGGGTTAAACATGTTTCCTCATACAACAGTTGAATTTTCAACGATTTATAGAATACAGACAAATTGAATAATATAATAACTGTTTTGAATACGGTATGACAATTTGTACGGGTGCTTCAGAATTACCATTTGTGTGCAAAGGGTTAATATTCGGACATTGAGCTTCTCTGCAATCTCGCGCGTCGTGCTATGACGATCTGAATCGATAATGGCCTTGATATGGCTCTCTTCAATTTCAATTGGGCGGCCAGATCGCTACGAATTTTTCAGTGAAAAATCACCAGAACCAAATTTGGTTAACCTATTTTGACAATGCCTTTCTTTCAAACCTACAACCCTATGTATGACACATAACTTTTGACATTTTTGACTACCTTAACCGACTATACTCTTTTCTCAGAATTTATCTCATGATACAGGCTATTATCTCGTAATTGGATGTCCAAATGAAACAAGATAAATAAATTTTATTAAATCGTTTTTCATATTTATTTTTGGTATGATAAATGGTGTAACAATCATCTACGTGTAATGGTACGCAACAAGTTTTACAAATATATTGGGTTGTTCGGAAAGTAATTTCGTTTTTTCCCGACAGAGGATTTATTTGTATATTTTTGCACCCAACTTCACACTTAACACTTTATCGACCAGAAGCCTATTATTAGGCTTTTGAATATTCGCGCTGTATCAAAATGAAGCTTAAAATTCTATTTTTACATTCCAACTTGTAACAACATTATTAGACAATATTATTGGGGATGAATTGTTGATTCGCAATAAAAATTACTGTCAGCGTTGAAAGAGCCATTAAAAAGTTTTCAGTCATGGATCATGGGCCTTACAAAAATTCTAAAATAGTCGCCGGTCGATAAAGTGTTAAGCCGTATAATCATTATATGTTTTGAGAGCTGATATAACAAAGCTTGTGTGTGAAAAAGTCCAATTGATTCTACGCAGTAGTTTTCGGTTGGTGCCCTTTTAATGGAGAGCAATAAGCAGCATTTTCGTCATATTTTACTTTTTTACTATAGAAAAGGTAAAAATGCTGTTCAAATCAGAGAGAAATTAACCGATGTGTATGGAGAAGATGCGTTGACAGTACGCCAGTGCCAGAACTGATTGACAAAATTTCGATCCGGCAATTTTGATGTCGAAGATGCACCACGTTTTGGAAGGCCTGTTGAAGCTGATAAAGACACGATAAAGGCATTAGTTGATGCAAACCGACGAATAACATCACGTGAGATCGGTGAGAGGTTAAATTTATCAAATTCAACTGTTTATGACCACTTGAAAGGCCTGGGTTTAACCTCGAAGCTCGATATATGGGTTCCCCATGTTCTCACGGAGAGAAATTTGTGTCGTCGCGTTGACGTCTGTGACTCGCTTCTCAAACATCACGAAAATGATCAATTTTTGAAGCGCATCATTACTGGGGACGAAAAATGGGTTGTATATAACAATGTCAAACGCAAGAGGTCATGGAGAAAAAAAGATGAACCGGCTCAAAGCATTTCCAAAGCCAATATCCATCAAAAAAAGGTGATGCTGTCTGTTGGGTGGGATTTTAAAGGAATCGTTTTTTTGAGCTTTTACCGGATAACACAACAATTAATTTAGAAGTCTACTGTCATCAGCTGGACAAAGTGAATGATGCACTTCAACAGAAAAGGCCAGAATTAATCAGCAGAAAAGGTGTAGTGTTCCACCAAGATAATGCGAGACCTCGTACAAGTTTGGTTACTCGCCAAAAGCATTTACAGCTTGAAGGGGATACAATGCCACACCCACCGTATTCTCCAGAACTGGCACCTTCGGATTATTATTTGTTTCGGTCACTGCAAAATTTTTTAGACGGTGAAACCTTCATTTCAAATGAGGAGGTGAAAAACCACCTCGATCAGTTTTTGCCAGCAAAGACCAAAAATTTTATGAGCGTGGAATCATGCTACTACCAGAAAGATGGCAAAAGGTATTGGACCAGAATGGCCAATATATAATTTAATAAAATATTTGTTCATTATACGGAAATTGTCTTTCATTTTCACAAAAAAAACGAAATTACTTTCCGAACAACCCAATAGTTTGTTTCGCTGCGTTTTCCTTGTGGAGAGCATACTCTACACCTTGAAGATGGATTGTTTTTTTCTATCAGTAACTATTTTTTCTACAACGTGGTCCCTTAGCTGTCCGAAAAGCGTGAAGCGTGGATCATTGTAAAAAGCTGTTTTAGAAATATGGGAGGAAACGTCACATACTATGCTGCAATCATTGAAGTCTGCAGTTATCCATTTTCTAACTACTTCCCGTAGAAATTTTGTATATCTTACACGGGATCATATTCAGATGCGAAAATCCGATTTTGATGAAACTTATAGGAGCTTATAGTTCTTTGAAAAATATTTGACATGTGTATTTTTTTATCGGCAACCATCCACTTTGAAGGAGTGAAAACAGCCCTCAATGTTGGGGTATTTTTTAGATATCTCGGAAACCAGAGGTTGAAAAAATTTGAATTTTTTTAAAATTGTGTGTTTTCCAAAGGGAAATGTAGTCGCGCAAGAAAATTTTAACAAAAGTGTTTTGTTTAAACAATAAAGTTATACGGTCCCATAAGTTTCATCAAAATCAGATCTTCGCATTTGTATATGTTCCCGTGTTAGTTTATTGGTGACGGAGAGATACAGTAAATTTTGAATGCATTGAACAAACTGCAGTTTATAAGAAAGAAAGCAACAACAATTATACTGTACGATCTCGAAGAACGCACTGACCCGATATCGCTGATGCAAAAAAAGCGCATCGATCACGAGTTTACTCATGGCCGGTCAGCAACGTTTGGGCATGAAGACACGTTGCGCGTACGATTAATAGTAACAAATTTGATATGCATGAAAAAAAATAAACGGCGTACAATGGAATTAATCTAGGACAAAAAAAATGTCTCGAATTAGGAATTAAAATTTCTTGGAGTGCTAAGGGTTAATATTGCAGCATGAATTTATTTGATCAACGCGCCTATCCATCGGGTGACATTAATTAATCGCATCCGAAGTGACGAATGTGAGAAACACTCAACTCTACCGACCTTTCCGTCCACGCACGTACATTATTTCTGCATTCATAAAAATAGTAATGTGAACAAATAATAAATCAATTATGATGACACTCGAGACGATTTAAATCCCTATGCTGAATGTAGAAAGTTTACCTTTACAGCGCATGAAAATGTTTATTGATTATTACATTACTGTGCAAAAAATGACTCTGTATAATAATTGTATGATGATATGAACGACTGTGTGACTGGTGTATGAATATTACAGAATTTTTAAAATTTACTTGAAACAAAAAAGACAATTTCAGAATGCCATACTTTCATCTTTGAGAGTTCATATTTCGGGGACGACTTATGCCAAAATTATGTTCAAGTAGTGTTTCACAAAAGCTTCGAAGCCAGCAATAATAATATCTAATAAAAGATATGGACTCCAATTAAAAAATTCAAAACTGCCCTTTATAGATTTTATCAGAGTGACCTCAAAGTCGAATAAATAACAACTTAATACGTTTCCTGCCAAACCATACAACTTCTGTCTAAACAATTTCTTCATTTCATTAATATTTTTCTGAATATTTGCCTCGGGAATTTAAAATGCGATATTCTGTTGTTACGTTCGCGACGGTGTTCTAATTTACGGCCGATCGCGACACGATATATTTCGTCCTTACTTTTTGGGTCAAGCCACTTAAGGAATTTACCCGGGATCGGGACTCGGGTAGTGAAACGTGGAGTAAAATAAGTGTTAGAACTGTTTATTGGAATTCGAGTTGTACAAGGGGTGTTGACGGTTCGGAATTCGGAACTAGAGTGTCTGTCGGTTTTTGCTTAGCTTACGAAGTGTATTTTATTTTATTTCTATTGGTTGTCTGCGTTTTGTGTGGGGATGAGTGTCTATTTTCCTGATTGGCGTAGGTGTAGCTGTGGGTATGGTCTGTATGGATCGTTGGAGGTAGAAGTTTTGTTATTTATTGGGTGTTGTAAATATTGTTTGTGATTTATCGCTCGTACGCGTGCCTAACCGTTCCGACATTTTTAGTAAATTACTTTATGACGGTTCAGCAAGGACTCGGCCAGTTGCGAGCCTTTTTCTGGCCGCTCGGGTCGCCAGGTCTGGTACGCACGTGACACTGTGTAGAGCACCGTGTTAAAGTGATTTTTCAAAATTTTGATGTTAATGAAATTATACCAATTTGTACAGAGACGAATATTTTAAAATTTTCAACCAAAAAATGGAATGACGATATGTTAATTTTGAATGTGTTAAAATTACTATGGAATTAACATCAATAAAGAATCGTTTTTAAAATGTCGACGAACAATATTTTCTACCCTGTATTTTTACTAACCTTTAATAGAAGATGGAGACGAGTCATTGGTATACTAGTCATAAATAATTTATTAATAACTCGTGTCGTTTACTATTATAATTATTCTCCTTGCTAGCGATAAATATGTAAATGAAATTCGTAAATAATTTTCGTATCGTAAACAATTTCGTATTTCGTAAAAGAAAGACGTTGGTCGAAAGAAACATGTTCAACGAAAAATATACGTCTACATCATTTATAACTTTTTCAGTGGATAGTTTGCTGACCACGGCCATTCCACGAACAGAAAGATATTGTGTCACAGGATGGAAATGCGAGAAGACGCTTTATATGATATTATGCAGCTACGCAGAAATCGAAAACTATGACAGCACTTTTTTTTTCTTTCTGATGATTATGCAGTGATAGCAAAAAAATATTCACCTGTCAATTTTAAGTAGAAGCTACGAATCTTCTATATGGACAGTTGCTGAAAAATACTTGGTGATCGTTTAAACAAAAATCATCTTTGAAATCATCTTCAAAATAACTTTTTTTTTTTAATAGCGATTAAACTTACTTCAATTTCCAGTGACATTAAATCAGTGTTTAAATGTATTAAATAATTTCTTAATAACGTTATAGCAATAGTTAATTGGACAATACGAATATTATATAAGCATACACCTGTGCAAAATATTTAATCATTATAGTTTGATGCATAAATTGATTTTCTAATTTCATAACCACAATTCAGTATCATTTGCAAATAATATTCGAAATTATACATACATACAATCAATTCTATGAAAAACGGTACAAAAAAAAAATACTTTCCCTATAGTAAATACATTCCAAGTTAATTAAACATTGCGTAAGATGAAATAAAGAACTATATTTCATGTATAAAAAAAAAAACTGTACAAAAAATGACAAAGATTTATATGTAACTACATTTAAAAATTGGATAACAAAATAAAATTCATACACGTTTCAATTGACAATCATTTGTCATTTAACTGCAAAACGGTATTGCTACACGTTCTTAAATGATAAAATTTAACCCCCTATGGGCTGAATTCTTATCTTAAATATAAGAAAATGTATGTAACGGAAAATCAACAATTACAAACCTGTATGTTCAGATAATGTATGTTGTTGGATTTATTGTTCGGAAGTTCTAGTGTTAAATATAGTTATTATTGTATAGTGTATGCTGTCCGCAAATCGTAGTTTCTATGCAGAAAATTCGATATGTTCAACGCTATTAAAAACTATACTGTTGTATGAAATTAATATGGTTGTGAGTTGAAAGTATGTATCACATATCGAAACAAGAAAATGGCATCCATAACGTGGTTAGACGGCAATTACATTAACCGTCTAGCGAACTTTTTTCTTAAAAATAAAAATTGTATACAACGAAATATCAACAATTACAAACCTATGTGTGCAGGTTAAAAGAAATTTACCAGTTTAAACAATTTTATTATAATTTGTAACTTTGCAGTAACAAAAGCTTACGATGCACTTCTGCGCATACAAGCTTAACCATGAAATTCCATAAAACAGTTTGCACTTGGCGTTAAACATAGATGTACGTTGCATTTGGAACATTTTATTTTTGGAACCCCTTTCTTGGATCACACTGCAGTGCATATGTATTGATATAGTCAACCATATCACTTATAATTTCACTGTCAAATAGTTTTCGAAAATGGGTCACAGGAGAGTAGAGTCCTTCGGGGCCTTCAGGACAATCTCCTTTCCAAGGGCAATGACAACTATAATTCGTCTGAGATAATGATTGTTAAACAATATTTTGTGGTCCTGAATTTTCCTTATCCGATGATGATTCGGTGCTAAATTCATCGTCACTGTCAATAATATTTATGCGTCGTCGGGTAAATACTACTGGAGGATCTTCATCGAACTCAGAATCTAATAAAGAATCTTTGGATCTATTACCGCTAATGCATCTAGTTCTAATTCCTCTATTACTTTTATGTGATTATGTATCCATATTTTGGATATATGATATATACAGTGGCCCACGAAAGTATTCGGACACTCTTTAAGTCTAAATAACTTTTTCAAGATTGGACCAACCATCTGGACTTTTCTTGAGCAATTAAATGCATCGATTTACTAAATGATATGCGAAAAGGTTTTTGGAAAAGTTGCAATTGATATAAATTACATGACACATAAAAAAGGAACATTTTAAATATTTTTTTATTTGGCCATGTACTAAAAATTTGAAAGACGCATCTTGTAGATCTGTAATAGTTACACAGATGCAGAAAAATTCATTGAAAACGATCGACGTACAGACGAGCTACGTGACATCGAAAATGGAGAAAATTGCAATTTTTCACGAATCTTGGCTAGTCTCTGCTAAAACTCCACTAATTCTTACATCTTTCTACGCTTAACGTTTTTTCTGCGTCCATCAATTTCGATGAAATTTTGCAGCATTGCATTCGCAAAATGTCTTTCCTATTTTCTTCTGTAATTTCTACCAATTAGAAGTATTTCGAAATTATTTTTGCATATCGTTTAGTATGTCGATGTTACTAGTTACTCCAGAAAAATCAAGTCGTGTGGTTCAATTTTTAAAAAATTATTTAGATTTCAAGAATGTCCGAATACTTTCGTGGGCCACTGTACATCCGTAGTATGTTGAGACACTAAAGGTCCAACTGTAATAGGAAGACAACTCGCTCACCTTATTTTCATAAGTAAAACAAACACATGGAGTCAGGCTTATCGAGTAGCAAAATTAAAAAGTTATTTAGATTTCAAGAATATCCGAATACTTTCGTGAGCCACTGTATATCCATAGCATGTTGAGACACAAAAGGTCCAACTGCAATAAAAAGACAACTCACTCACCTTATTTTCATAAGTAAAACAAACACATAGAGTCAGGCTTATCGAGTGGCAAAACGATATTAATAATGTCATCAATAAAAGCTAAAAAGAGACGTCGCAGGCCGTTGAACGGCATCCATTCTGAAGCGTCATAAATGTGGACAAAAAGGACCGTCAGATTGTCGATTTTCGACGTGTCGATCGGGACAATGGTTCGTAAAGGAAAGAACGTCGCCAATCTTGGGACGGAGCATATTATGGTATGCAGCTATGCGGTCAGGCACGTTATATGATTATTTTGTGCGGCCACGGCAAGGCCACCCTATGGCGAGGTGACAGGATCTCCTCGCGTCTAACCCGTTGTCTTGTGGATCAGGAACCTTGAGGAATTCCCGAAGAGGAGGCCCGTTTAAAGAACCGAACCGGTGCCTCCTCCTCGAGAACGGCGAGTGAAAAAAAGCATGTAAAACGAAGAAAATGTGTCGCACAAAAGCCCCCGAAGAGGTCAAGCCGGGTCAAGTGATGCGATTTGGTTTATGGCGCGAGAGAGTGCCCCTTCTCTTGCATTATTGTATTTTCGTCGGTGATTTACGATAGGAACACGACTACGTTTCCGTTTCTCTTTTAATCTCTTTTTCTCGCTTCACTCGTTGTCTGCCCTCTGCTCGACAATCACTACTTCGAAATTTCTCCTCGACTAACGAGCTACTCTCTTCGTGTCCTCGATTCTGATGTTTAACCCGGAAATTGTCGATTGTCGACTATTTCCCTTGTTGTCCATCGGACAGGTCGCTTCAAAAGGTACATCATGTATCTTTGACATATTTTAAATTCATTTGTCACGTAACATTGCGATGTCGAACTGAACTTTCAAAGGACGATTCTTGCAGATAAGTTCAAGGTGCATCTCAATTTCTTGGACATTGTCCTCCAGAGAATATTGAAACTGTATACAGCGGATCCGAAAAATATTTAAGTTCTAAATTTCCAATTCTTCAGAAATTGGTATATCATGTAACTTTGACATTTTTTAAATTTATTTGTCACGTAACATTACGACGTCGAACTGAACTTTCAAAGGACGATCCTTGCAGATAAGTTCAAGGTGCATCTCAATGTTTTGAGCATTGTCCTCCAGAGAATATTGAAACTGTATACAGCGGATCCGAGAAATGTTTAAACTCTAAATTTCCGATTTTCTAGAAATTGGTGTATCATGTAAACTTTGACATTTTTTAAATTTATTTGTCACGTAACATTACGACGTCGAACTGAACTTTCAAAGGACGATCCTTGCAGATAAGTTCAAGGTGCATCTCAATGTTTTGAGCATTGTCCTCCAGAGAATATTGAAACTGTATACAGCGGATCC
>CM052098.1:11807998-11824201 GCA_028453745.1 Agapostemon virescens
AAGATATGTTTGAACGCCAAATTTCCGATTTTCGGGAAACTGACTAGGTTTGAACTGTAAAACTGTTGTGAAAAATAGTAACACAAGAGTGTACATCATACAACAGGTAAAACTCAATCGATACGTTTCTGGTTTAAAATGCTCGAAATTAAATTGTTTGTAAAAACATAAAAAAATATTTTTCCAAATAAACCTGATTTGAAGAGTGAAGCTTCCTTTTTGCAACAATCGAGTGAAGTGATACAGAACTATATCTACGATATATAATTTTTAAGGCTATTTTAGGGCACAAAAATGGGAAACAAGTGCGGCCCTACAAATTTTCACTGTGTAGCCTATATTATCGTAAAGTTGACAATTCACTTTCCATGGAAAGCTCAAGAAATTGCTAAAAAAAACATAGCACGCGAGATTTTATTGGATTGTCCGGAAAATTCGTGCCGCTTGTGATGGAAGATTGAAACACAACGCATTTAGGTTTTGGTATATATTTATTAAAAATAAAATTAAATAGGCACGAACTTTCTTCAGTTCTAAATTTTTCAAATGCAGTCGTAAGAAAAATTTCTTAACACGTCGAACGCAGAGTTATTTTACCTAGCTTTCACGTCACATTTTATTTAACTCTACATGGAAAGAATACAACTATGCGTAAACAAAAGACTCGCTTACTCCATTTGTGCCTGTTTGTTTCAATCAAATATATTAAAATAGTGTGAACATTAATACCATAACACATTAATTTGTAAATTTGATACCGTCAGTCCCCAGGGACTAACACAGCGTTTAACGTATTAACATTTTTACAGATCTTTCAATGTGTAACGTTTTCGATAAGAAAGAGTTTAAAAATATCTTAGATAAAAATGAATGATGAATAACAAAAGTAGAACATTTGTAAAATCAGCCGAAATACATCTTATATTATTTCTAAAAGAGATCATCACAGTTCAAATATCGACAATTTCTAACAAATGGAAAATTCAAGGTTCAATTACTTTATGGATTCACTGTAATTACTTTTTAATCACATAGCACCGAGTAACGTCGACTTTTGATTTCGTGTAGAAAGCGAAATCATTAAACAGAACATTAAGCTATGATTAATAAGTTTCTCATACTGAAAGAGAATTATTGTAAATTTGTTACGACCATTGTAACCCTGTAAAAACGTACACGAAAAAAGTAATACGTGAATGTATACGAAAAACATGAAAATTATAAATAATTAAGTTTCGTAATAGAATGGAAAATCCGGGAGTGATAAAGAATGTTCAAATACCTGTAATTTGAGATTGACAGAAAATGTAAACAAAAAATTATTATCAATATTTCTATGTGGTTAGAATGATTGATAGTATCACATAAGATGCGACAATGTGTTCTGTAGTAAATTAATTTATCCATTCGACTTCAAATTATCATTCAAACATCGTCTCAACGCTCCAAGTGAATTTTGTTTAGAATGACAAACCATACTAAACGCGAGTGTTGGTTTGTTGGGCATCGTGCCATGCGCTGTAGAAATTCTGCGAAAGAGTGGCAAAAGAAACGGAAAGCTCGTATACAGAGAACTCTTTATACCGTTCTTTGCAGCGAATCGCCTATCCACGTTCTTAAGTATCCAGTTACAGGTGTGTCTCGGCAAATTAGCCAAGCGGCCAATTCCGCCGCGTGCTCGATGGAACGTCGCGATTAGTATTCGATCGTCGAAGCATTTGTGTTACGTAAAACCGATCACGAAACACATTCCACCGCGTAATTATTAACACAATGGTTGCATTATTAACGAGGGGGGTCGCAATTTAATTGCGCTGTAATTGCGACGAACACGGGATGCGGCGGCGCAGACGAAATTGATTAGCTAAAATTGCCAAACGGGTAACCACCGCCATCGCGCCAGCCAGACTCCTTTTCCTATCCTTCGTTCTATTAACGATTCCGTAATTCGTGATTTCATAGATGCGTGGTGTGCGATGCTCGCCAACGAGATTTCCATATTGCATAATTATTGTAACGGTTCATTGACACGGTGGAAGAAACGCATAAATCTTCGTGCATGGAAAACCACACAGATGTATACAGAATGTAATACCCCGAGTTACGTCCTCCCATCTTACGCCGTTTTGTAGTCCCGTCGTTTCTAATAGCAACGCTGTAGAGGTTCGGGAATAAACTAACAGAATTAGAAACCACGTATTCTTAAGTAATTAAAAGTGAAATTAAGCCTTGCCTTTCAATTGAAAATTAAGTAAAAATCGTGAAAAATTGCGATTTTCTCCATTTTCTCATATTTCATAACTCAGACAAAAAGAAATTGATCATTTTACGGTTTGTAAAAATAGTGAATTTTTACCCTTGCGTATGTATGAGGATTAAAAAATGTCATCGCATAGATTTGCTATAAATTCTAGTATTAATTGAGCATAAAAGAGAGTCATTGATGTCGATCCAGTACTTTTACTACACTTTCGTTTCTTGAATACAACCCTTAGATCTTTTAAAGCTTTTGAATCGCGCGACACATTCGTGTTCCGGAGTCCGTTTATCTGCCTACTACCATTTCCTATGAGAAAGCTGTGTCGCGGCTAATCGTCCACCCTGAAAAGCAACCCCCTAGCCAGATCACTTTACCATTTCTACACAAAAAGAGTTCACTCAGAAGCAAGAGTTTGTTATATACTTATAAAGTTCGTGCGCTTCGAGCGTTAACTTCATCCTTTGCACTCGAATGGTGACTCTGAAGCACCACTAAAAATTGCCAGACTATTATTTAACACTTTAACTGCCACAACAACAACCTTAAAAATCCCACAAAATCAAAGTAATTTATTTGATGAAACAACAATTTAAAATTTCAAATGTAGGACACATAGTTATCCTTCGATCTTCTCGTATTCTCCAGATTTCAACTAACTGTAGTGCAACGATTATATTAATGTACAAATTTATTTTTAAAAATGGACAAATTACTCTGTCACCCATATGTGGGTGACATGGCAGTCAAAGTGTTAAAAGAATTTTTACACTGCTGTGCTTGTGTCTTTGAAATTCCGAAAAATTGAACTGTTTTAAGGACGAGTGATAGTAAAAAAACCCTATATGCATGAGATGGAATAAATCGTGTAGAATAAAAATATTCTACGTCAGAAGAAATGCGTTGGTTTCGAGTTGAAACAGCTCCGAGTGCAAAGGGTTAATAATACTCGAATATTTATACGTGGTGCGAATGAATTCACAAAAACACACAACTAATCTGAAAATGAAGGCTAAACTTTAATAGCCTCGCGTACGAGTTTAACACTTAACCCTTAGCACTACAATGGATCCTCTCAGGCAACACTAAAAATTATCAAACTATTTTCAAATGTTCAAAATAATTTTTATATCACCACATTTGATATAACATTAAAAATTGAAATGTTGCTCATACAAGTAATAGTAATACACTTTATTTGCATGAAAGCAACTGAACCATGAAGAATGGAATTATCGTATGTCAAAAAATGTTTCGATTTTGGAATTAAAATTGCTTGGAATGCAAAGGGTTAAAATTACTGTTACAAACGAGCGAATGCGTATCGAATGTTGGAAGTTGTTTCAGTGACGGTTGAATTCGGCATCGTTCTGAGTGCAGGAAATATGCAGTGTTTATACAAAATGTGATTCAAGATAAGATTGTTTAATTTTCAAAAAATAATACAGCAAAAACCAAGTGTTTCAGATAAGGAAGCCTGATAAATAACGAACTTCGTGTGTTTAAAAAGTATAGAAGTTGTTTGTTTGTAACTATAATATATCGAAACGAAAGTGAAAAATATTTAGAGTCGATGCAAAACTATTGTCTATTACGTTTATTTTTAATACGCTTCAGGAATTTGGATATAGTATTTTTACTGAACAAGATGTTGCGTTAGTTAATTTAAATAATACCACGCATTATGCGAGGTTAATGTTCCCCGTGAAATTCTTCAACATCGCAGTTAACTGGTTAAACGCGATGTCAACTTCAAAAGACAAAAATTTATTTCTGCGATTAAACTTCGGGAACATAATAAAATAGCCAGATTAAAATATGCTCGTGAAAACGTTAATATTATATTAAGTGTTCTCAATTTAATATTGTCTCCCAGACAATTTTATTCGCCGAGAAGAAATTAAATCTCGATAATCCCAATATATTTAATTCATACTGCAAAGGACCTTCGAAAGAAACTAAAGTATTTTAGCAAATGTAATTTCAAAATCAAGTTAGCTTTCTCTTCTTACAAGGGAACATATTCAGATGCGAAAATCCGATTTTGATGAAACTTATGGGAGCTTATAACTTTATTGTTTAAACAAAAAACTTTTGTTAAAATTCTCTTGCGCGACTACATTTCCCATTGAAAAATACACAATTTAAAAAACAATTCAAATTTTTTCGACCTCTGGTTTCCGAGATATCTGAAAAATACCCCAACTTTGAGGGCTGTTTTCACCCCTTCAAAGTGGATGGTTGTCGATAAAAAAAAACACGTGTGAAATATTTTACAAAGATCTATAAGCTCCCATAAAGTTCATCAAAATCGGATTTTCGCATGTGAATATGTTCCCGTGTTAGACGAAATCAAATTTTAAGGACATATCAACAGAATATTGTCTGAATACATGATAGTCGAGAAACCGTAGCGTAGTTTGAAATTTTTAATACCAATTGAATGAAACGATCAACATATTCCCCAGATTAACATCTTATGAATATGTAGAATATTATATTATGGTACGATGCATTTATGCAAATAACCGGTAGTTTTTTACTATTTCACAACTGAAATAAATTGTTATTGGAATACAATTAGCGAAGAAATTTCGAAAAAATTAGTCAAAAGCAGGCATCTTTTAATTAATACGTAAGATAAGAAGTTCTACGGATTATTCAAATTCTACATTTTTACATCTTGTATTATAACTCAATATTTTGTTAAAATTGAATGTTACTATTACTTTGCAACCTTGCTGGAATTATATATTTACATCAGTCACATTTCATTGTTACACACGGTTTAAAACAAATCGTATTCTCACTCTTTTATGATTATATAAAATTTCTTTTCGTGTCTTGTCATGTATTGATGACCGATAAAAATATTTTATGGAATTTCTCTACGTTAGAGTATATATGTTTACATAATATAATGAGAAGATTTTAATAACGTTATTGCTTTATGATAATTTTTTAAATAAAACGATAATGAAATAATATTCAATTTTTATTTTGTTCAATTAAAAATTGCAAGGAAAGATAGACAAATGGACGTAAGTTATTTGATAAAATTATGAAAACTATGAAATAGCGATGGCGCGCGAGGGGGATGTAATACTTTAGGTAATATTATATTATTAATTCAGCAATAATTCTTTCAGTTCCTGCATATGATCGTTATATCAACATTATTTATACTTGTATCTGCGTAATGGCCAATTCCGCTCAGGTATCGACCAGAACCAGTAAATAATAAACGTCCGGGTACATTTATTCTCGTTCTCCGTCGCTACCTGACCACGATTTATGAAGAAGTTTAAAAGAAGATTCTCAACTTTAATGCTATACTTCGACTTCGCCAAGATCTCCGCGACTAAAAAGCTACACAAAAAAATCCTCGTATATCATCTCAACAAGGTTAATTATGCGCATTAACACGAGCGTGATATCTCGAATCTCAATTATCGACGATTTACAAAAATCTATTTTAAACCTTGATTCGTGTACACACGCACACACACACTCTCTCTCTCTCTCTCTCTCTCTCTCTCTCTCTCTCTCTCTGCACTTGTTTATGCAGAGGTATAAAACTATCGTGTGTTTAACTTTGCTACACCCTCGTAACTCACATTAGAAATAATGGCGTAGAAGATTCTAGACAAGATTTTACACTTTTTTTTCTTTACACATTAAATCAAATAATTATGCTTTATTTATAGCATCATAGTGTGGAGAAATGCACCGAGGAACAGAATTCAGTAGCACTATAACTTTAAAGAGCTTTGAACATTTATATGAGCCGTTTATTTTGAAAGTGGCGTAAGTCCATTTAAAAAAAATCGAGTCAGCTACCATAATAGTTACATTTTTACAAGATCTTTTCATTCTGAGGCAACTTGTTACTAATATATTTAAAATCGTTAAGATTTTGTTATACGAAAATTTGCTGGTTGATGAAGCGATGAAAAAGTTTATTTTGAAAGTGGCGTAAGTACCATTCTCAACAACTATAAACTCTCAAAGCTGATGGTTTGATCAGACCGCCACGCCGTTGGTTTTTCGGTTTATTCAAAGCCGCATATACTTACGCAACGAAGTAAAAGAACCGAAAATTCGAATATACTAGCTTAGAGTGCTTTTCAGAAGATTCTAACACAATCGGTTCTTTTCAAAGCCACTATAATGTGCAATGTCCGACCGTGCAACCACCTCGCGGTGTAAATCGGGTAATGCTAATATGTACCGTCGCGCGTCTACCCGTCAACTTTCAGAGTTTATATCTCGGAAACCGCTGTTGGGCATACATCCGGACATCATTGTGTTTGTCGTAGGAATTTAAAAAGGGACACCCTGTGTAATAATCCTACCTCCACCCTAATCCAGCGAACGAATAAAACTTTGACTAATAATTATTCCAAAATGCATGTTGAAATGAATGAAACAACCTTAACACTAGAACTACCAAACCAATCAAAATGACTGGTCCCTACTTATTTATTTCACAATTACTGGTTATAAAAATGTTTTCATTAGTAACTTTTCGATGTACTTCTTTAACACGTTGAATGCGTCGCCATTTTGCTTAGCTTCGCGTCACATTTTATGTACCTGTTCAACTTTTCTGTTTCAATCGAATCTATTGAAATAGTGCGAATATTTCTTAATATTATATGAATTATCTATAACATATTAATTTGTAAATTTGATACCGTCAGTCCCCAGGGCATAGCATTCAATGTGTTAATAACAATTAACTCCTAGCACTGGAGTGACGACTCTGAGTTACCATTAAAAATTTTTATATCAATTTTAAAAATATTGTTTGCATTATTAAATTTATTTACATTTAATAAATTACAGAAAGTATTGCACGAGTAAGTTGTATCAGTTTTATGTATATAATGTGGAAACAGTTTCATAAATTTGAAACATTCTAGGTCTGAAGAACTGTTTAATTTTTAAATTAAAACAATTCTGAATATAAAGAATTGATCTCTAAGTTTTTTATTAACTTGCAACTTTTTATAATATTTTCTTGGTCTGTACATTCCGCGTGCACCCAATCCTTGTATTTATTTGATGCACTACACCCTAGCCTCGTTGAAAAATTCTTTGCATTTTCTTTACATCGCTTTGTTAATCAAAATCTAGTGTATACGGTAATATTACATGCTCTGTAAATCGTGTACCAATTTAAAAAGTTCACGATTATTTATTGACTTAAATGACGTTATTGAATTTGACATTATAAGTAGATTGTTCAAGAAATTTTCATTGGTGCATTTCTTATTTTTCTTTCTTGATTCATATTTTCGAAACTTCTTAAATCTTTCGTGACGAGATTCATAAGCTTCCCCCGCTAATTAACCAATGGGCATTATTGCGCTTTTAATGATTTCCTTCCTGTGAATTAAAACCATGCGAACTGTCTCTGGCATATGGTATCAAATACATAATTCTACAAGTAATTTAGCAGTTTCACAAGCATAGTGTCCAAGTTGAGTTAAATCAATGAATAGTTGTTCAGAATGATGATCTTGATAACATACTTTAACACAAAAATTACCAAACCAGTCAAAATGACCGGTTCCTACTTATTTCTCTCGCAATTACTGAAGTTATAAAAATGTTCTCATTAGTAATTTTCCGATGTATTTCTTTAACGAACCACATGTTACAATAAAAATTGAATTAAGTTTGAATAGACGCAGTCTCGTTATTATCCCAAAGCAATGTATATCGTTGGATTATGGATACTTATATATAAATAATTATGGTCTCCGGAAAATACTAAATTCGTTCCATTATGCTACGAGAATTGGACATGTCGCGAGGCTCTGCTGGTAGGCGAGGTACACTGCCGATAACTCGCATGATCGATGATGTACGGGAAATATGTAATATTATCGAAGCGACAGAGACACTTTTAGATTTTATAGTCACCTTATACATAGACGCGATGCAAAATCACCGACTGTCTCATTCCTGGATTAAATGCATGATATTGCTCTTTAAATATATTAGTCGCATTATAACGTGTCAAAGATAACGAGACGCAAGAGCATGTTAAGCAGGTTTCTGCGGCTGCTCGCTAACGTAGACACGGCCAGGTAAAAGATCCATCGAACTATATGTACAAGGTGTATAAAAATGCGGTATCTTGACTTTCATCGGAGAATACTATACCTTCCGATCGGTGAAGATCTGTCAATAAACCTTGCCGATAGACAATACTTTGAATAGTATATTTTGTATCATTCTCATACAATAAACGTGTATTTTCTACATAAAAATTCCGATTTCACATTTACATACCTGGTAGACTCGACATGCAAACTATGTTGCCCATCGATAATGAAATTGATTATTTAAACACACCGAGAATACACAAACAATTGCACACACAATTTTGTCTCATTATTATATAATAAACGTATATTTTCTATATAAAAAGTGTTACATTATATTAGTTTATTAAAAGAACGACACGAGGTTATTACATATTAGTTTATTAAAGAAAAACACGCGCTCGCCGTACACCCAACACGTGGAAGGGTTACTCTCTGAACGCGTCGTTGGAGAGAGAAAAACAAAAGAGAATTTGAAGAGAGTAATTTGAACATTCTAACAAAAAGTTCCATACAAATTAAGTTTCATCAAGTTTTTTGAAGATTAAATATACTTACCAGCTCTGTAAATATGAAACCGGAATTTCTCCATACGTGATCCGTTTATTTTGAAAGTGGCTTAAGTCCATTTATGCTCGAATCGAGATATTGAAGGGTTTGCGTTGGATTAAATTTAAAAATACAGATAACAGATAACATAATAGAATAATGTTTTAGAGTCTCAAATTTATCTTCCCAATTAGCATAATTAACATTATTGAAGAAATAATATGTTTTTGATGACTATGAATGGACTTGCGCCATTTTCAAAATCAATGAAACGACGTTTTCAATTCTTAAGAAAGCACAAGTCCATAGGAAAAGTAAATTTCCCTTGAAATTAAAATAAATGTATACACTTTTATGTTATAAAATCAAAAAAATATTCAACTTTTATTCTTTGTTAAATAATTTTTACACTAAAATTAATATAGTTTTATTAATTATTATTCAGTCTTCTCCAGTTTGTGTACGCGGAAGGGATTTAAAATAACTGTGGTGTGCAGGTGGTATATAATGTAATAAATCCATTAAGTCCTTATATTTTAGGTTTGTGAGTGGTCTCGGTTTTTTGTATAGTGATGCCAACGGGATGTTATTAAAGTTTTTCGGTTTTCCCGTTACGGTAGTAAATCCAATGTTTTGAATGGTGCATCCTCATTCATTGTCGTTTCATAGAATAACTTATATGAATCGCTTCTCAAAAATCTCATCGAACATACTTTAAACCAATTTACTCTTTCACCGTCAGTATTTTTTAGCCTTTTAAAAATCGCATTTTTTGTGGACAGGCACACACTTTTGATAATTAGTTAGGCAATTACTTTGATAATTAACCATAAAGCTGGGATCTCATAAAATTTTATTGCATAATTATTTTCCATATCTATTTGAAACTCTTACAATGGGACTTACGCCACTTTCAAAATAAACTTTTTCATCGTTTCATCAACCAGCAAATTTTCGTGTTACAAAATCTTAGCAATTTTAAATATATTAGTAACAAATTGCCTCAGAATGAAAAGATCTTGTAAAAATGTAACTATTATGGTAGCTGACTGGAATTTTTGTTTAAAATGAACTTACGCCACTTTTAAAATAAACGGCTCACGTGGCGCTAGCTATCAATGTAGTGATCTTCAAACCGCGTCATCGACGCCATTTTCTTATTTTGACATCAGACAAAGGTGTTCAACTGGCAGCCATACAAGTTTCTTATAACAGCATAGTTTTTAATAGCGTTGAACATGTCGAATTTTGTGTCTGGAAACTACAATTTACGGACAGCATTGACTTTCTGTTACGATTTGAAGAAAACTGCTACAGAATCGCATCGATTGCTTGTCGAAGCTTACATTGAGCATGCATTTGGTAAATCACAGTGCTATGAGCGGTTTAAAAAATTCAAAAGTGGCTATTTTGAGAAACGAAGAAGGTGGAAGACCACCGAAAAAGTATGACGACAGCGAATTGCAAGCATCGTTGTATGAGGATGACGCTCAAACGCAACAACAACTCGCGGATCTATTAAATGTAACACAAAAAGCCGTTTCCATACGTTTGAAAGCCATGGGAAAGATTCAGAAGATAGAAAAGTGGAATTAAAAGGCAGCACAAAGTGATGTTGCTTCATGATAGTGCATCATCGCACACAGCAAACCGTTCAAGAAAACGATTGAGGCGTTTGGTTGGGAAATACATTCGCATGCGGCTTACACACCAGACTTGGCTCCATTCGATTATTACTTTTTTGCATCGATGGGACATGTACTTGCTGAGCAGCGCTTCACATCTTACGAAAATATATGAAAATAGCTCGATGACTGGTTTGCCTCAGAAGAGGAACCGTTTTTTTGGCATGGCATCGACAAATTGTCAGAGAGATGGGGAAAATGTATAGCTACCGATGGGCAATACATCAAATAAAATATTTTTTATCATTTTCATACTTTAAACGTGTATTTTATATAAAAAAATTCCGGTTTCATATTTACAAATCTGGTATATTATTATTTACAACAGATCTCGAATTAACGTGATAAATAACAGACGAAGAAACATGAAATTATAAATGTACAAATAAGAATGAACATCAACAACATTATCGACTTTTAATGGCGGCTAGCATTGTCATTTTGACATTTCATGTTTATTGACATGTCACGAGACATTTTGTACATTGTGCAAACAGTGTGAAAATTAAAATCAGAATCAATCAGATACAGCATTTTGTGAACACTTTCAATTTACGATCATGATCAAGAAACTTCGTTCTGAAACATAATTCTCCAAATTTCGGGCATTTCTATTCCACAAAGATCGATTCTCGACTCGATCGGAGGTACCTGACCCTTTCAGGTTCTCATACGCCTCTAAGTCGAAGTCTAGACCAATGAAAATTAATGTGTTTCACAGCGTTCCACGGTGGTGTGTCACTTTCTCTCCCCGCCGGGGAAGAAACAGTCCCTAGCCGCGCAACACTGCTAATTGCTAACGAACCTCTGTTAACTGATGAATTAATTATACTTGCGTTCACCGTTGGCGCTGGGGGTCCGGATCCAGGCGGAGATACTATTTGAATGGATACTTTGTTATCGCTGTACCGTGAAAAACATTACGATTGCATTGATCGTCTGATATTTATTGCGTACCGTAGATGCCTAACAGATACCACAGAAATTCAATTCTCCGAGGTCGCAGTATCGTTGCATGTACTTCCAAAGGATGAGACAAATTTAAATACAAAGTGGTTCTTTGAAATATACCATGGGATATTCGAAATATTATACTGATACTTCTACTTTTCACTATTATAATGTTCTTTTAACCCTCTATGGGTCGAATTTTTTTCTTAAATATGGAAAAATGTATGTAACGGTAAATCAACAATTACCAACCTATATATGCAGACTAAAAAAAAAATTACAAGTTTAAACAATTTTATTATAATTTGTAGCTTTGTAACTTTGCAAGTTACTGCCAATTCTCCATGAGGAGTATACTCGTCAAACACAGCTAACTAGTTAAAGGTGGGAAAGTTAAACATTTTATTTAATGTTTAATATTTTTGTCTATGGAGAAAACAAGAAAAAATTGTTATGGTGATCGTGTTATTAACAGTTGTGCCATTCTATTGGTTTAAAAATGTTTGATGGCGATGTTAGCAACTTGCAAGTTAAAAACAAAGTGATAGATGAATAAAATTCAATTGTTTAAGTAGTACTCACTTCATTCACCTCATTCACAACAAAATTAAACGGTTGAGAAGCTACGTTTACCGAACCCGTAAAAAGATATACTAACATGAGATATAATTTATTGGTCTATAATAATAAATGCACATGTAATTAAGCTAGTAATACGTATGTCCGCTGCTCGGATAAATAAAACCATTAACATCAAACAATAATAGAAAACTGCGACTTTCATTCCGCTCCACTGCTCTTCATGTTCAACATGATTGCGCACGAGCCTATTGTTTTTTAACTTATACTCAATATGTATACAATATCCAACATCTGATACATGGACTTCTTTCATTTAATTCTCTGGAACATTAAAGCATTTCCAGCTATCGTTTCTATAAAATACAAATTAAAGTTTATTGAACTTTAGACGGTTGTATAAAATAATTTATCATAAAGAAGGCTAAAATGTTATTACTAGGAATCAGAGCTTAATCTATAATATTCGAAATATTTACTTGTATTCTTGAAATTGTAGTATGTACATAATTCGAACGGTGACTCGGAGGCCCCAGTCGAAATTGTCACGGCATTCTTTAAAGTTCCTTTCACACGATTAAAGTCTTGATTTTGGAACTGCAATTGCTTCGAATGCAAAAGGTTAATAAATATAAAAGTTTTAAAAGATACATACAGTGGCTAAAAGTAAAACTCGGACACATATATATTTTCACTTTCTGAGGTTATTATTAGTATAAGAAAACAAATTAAATGAAAAACAGAATTATTTTCAATAATTTACACTTAAGGTCAAATAAAATTGATTAAGCAAAGACAAAAATTATTCACGATAATTCAGAACAAAATGGAAATGTTAAAAGTCATGAAAACTAGCCTCAAACTGAAACTCGGACAGTTGGAAATCCTGTGGGAAAAACAAATGAAACCGGGGAATCACCCTTCATTTTTTTATACTTTCATTTTATGTAGGTTTTAGTTGACGTAAGTCGTTAGTTTCTGTGAAATTTTGTTTTAATTTCTCAAAATGGCTAGACAATGTGAACAAACGTCATTAGAAGTCCGGGAACTTGTTATAAGTCAATTTAGAGACGGTTTGTCTGTACGAAATATTGTATCAATAGTGAAACGCAGTCACTCTACAGTTCATGATATTATAAAAAGCTTTAGATCCAGAAATAATGTGGAAAATAAACCAAAACTAAGTAAACGGAAGATTTTCACAAAATCCGAGGAGCGTTGGATCGTACGATAAATTAAAAAATATCCACAATTAAGTGTACCGAAGTTAGCTACTGAAGCTAAAATACACTTAGCAAAAGAAGCTAATTCAGAAACAATGAGGATTATATTAAGAAAAAATAATTTTAATGAGAGAGTTGCTAGGAAGAAACCATTTGCGAATAAAAGAAATCGTTCAAAAAGATTGCAATTCGCGAAATTGTACAAAAATAAAGATTTTTCATTTTGGAAGACAGTTTTATATACAGGCGAGAGTAAATTTAACATTTTTCGATCCGATGGACAAACTTATGTTTGAAGAAAACCTAATTAGGAGTACAAGAAAAAGAATTTACGACCAACTGTTAAACATGGAGGAGGTTCAATAATGGTGTGGGGATGCATGTCAACTGCTGGACCAGGAAATCTCCACACTATTGACGGGATCATGGATCGGATAAAATATCTACAGATTTTGAAGAACAATTTAAGGGATAGTGTGGAAAAGTTAGGTATTGCCGATTCTTACAGTTTCTACCAGGACAATGATCCAAAGCATCCGGCTCGTAATGTTCGTCTATCGTTACTTTATAATTGCCCACATGTAATCGAAACTCCCGCCCGATCATCTGATTTGAATGTAATCGAACATATATGGGCGTGCTTAGAAGAAAAATTGAAAAGCCACATTATTTCTAATGCTAAACATTTAAAGAAAGCATTAAAAGAGGAATGGGCAAATATTGATCCTTCGTATTGCGAAAAACTGGTACGGTCCATGCCGAATCGATTAAAAGCTGCAAGAGCAAATAAAAGACTACCAACAAAATATTAATATGAAATAAAAATAGCATAAAACATATCTACAAGAAAATTGTCTACTGTCCGAGTTTTATTTTGAGGTCAAATTCCATTACTTTTTAAACTTCGTTTATTTATGACTTAATATAAATAAATTTTGTTTTTAGTGAATTTATAAAACCTTGAATAAAGCTTACTAACAATAGCTTTATTTTTTATTTATATTCTTTTCTTACCCTACCAATCGCTTCATAAGGCCCAAAAATATCAGTGTCGGAGTTTTACTTTCAGCCACTGTATTTAATATTTGAAAAATACAATTAACGTTTTTGGTGTTGTAAATACAAATAAAAAACGTCACAGTAGTGGAATATAGGAAATCAACGACCCACAAGCCATTTTATAAGTAAATTGTTAAGATGACACTTTGAATTTTGTAAAATTTCTCTATTTAAAGTTAATTTCTTATGTTACTGCATGGAAAATGATTTCGAATGATATCGAAAAGTAATAGAATACCTTTAAAATGAAAACAATGGAAACTACGTTTCTATCACGCGTAATTAGTTGATACTTCGACACCAGCGATTAGAATTACTTACTTGACTCTGATATCCATAAGAAGGAATGTAGTTACGATGACGATAAAAGTAAATCACCTGTTACGTTCGCATTCCGTTTATTATTATTTGCGCAATCAATATTTCAAAGGTATTATCGATAAACCTATAATTGCCAATAAGTTATTCATGTTTTATTGGTAACAGTTAGCAACACCTTTACCATTCAAATATTAGATCAACTTTCTGCAGGTATCTATTTCGACCTGTTCGATTATGCAACGAAAGGCAATGTACACCCAAACCAATATCTCTTTACACTGTGATACGTTCAACTAAAGAATAAGAATAAGAACAAATATGTTGCAAGCAAATTACGCAATTTCCACTCAGTAAATCTTGTAATTAAAGTGCGATACAATAAATGTTCATTAAAACAGTAAGTAAAAATAGTAAAAATGACCGGGTTAGCAAAATTTGTGTACGCATGCGTGCAGATTCAATTAATTCAATGCTTGTATTAAGGAAATCGCCAGATGTTGTGCACAAAGGAAGCTAAATTAAATTTATGTGCACAATTCTTCAAGGTCACGACTAATTATTCGGAAGTTTAATAACCTTCTTTTATTATGTTTTACTCTTAATGCTACACAAAGCATGCCTGACAAGTAATACAATTATTTTAAATAATAGCCAAATAATTATTTTTAAGATTAACAACCTTTCTCCGTTACGTTTTATTGTTACTTTCATGCAGAACGTACCTTGCACGTAATCAAATTATTTTAAATAATAGCCGTGTAGTATAAGCTACGTATACTCATTTGTCGTTTCAGCCACTTGGCTGTTAGCAATTTGTTAATTGGCTAAAGCCAATTTAGCACTTCAAACATAATTAAACGTTTCTTGAAGAACATTTTCGCAAGTACTATCAATATTGTACTATCAATTTATACAAAAATAACAAGTTGAGTTTTTAACATCTCTGGCAATGAATATTAAATCATTTCAAAAATAATCTTGCTACATAAAAGTAATTTAAATTAAATAATATAAATTGTATACGGTATAATTATTGCACTTCTTTGTCAATTACTTTTAACAATTCTAACATAGAAAAAACTATTGTGTTCATTGAAGACACAAATAAAAACGATATTATTTGTGAAGAAACCTAATAAGTTAAGATAAAACAGTGAAAGCGAAGACTGTTTAATTTATCCGGATTTATCCTTTCAAGACTACTTTGTGAATTCACGTTTTTAAAAACTTATATAATACTTCAATAATTTCGTTCAAATTTCATATTCCTATAAAGCTAAAAAGTTTTTTCCACTCTTTGCACGAAATGCTATTAAAATCATTATGTAAATGTTCTAAACTCATAAATCTCAGGGACGCTATATAGCAATACTCTATTCTTTCAAGACAACATTGTGGACTCACGTTTCTAAAAACTTATATAATACTTCAATAATTTCGTTCAAATTTCATATTCCTATAAA
>CM052098.1:11829234-11846347 GCA_028453745.1 Agapostemon virescens
ATAAAATAGAATTAGAATTTTTTATTTTGAACGTTAATTATATTTATGTATTGTTAAACTTAACACAAGATATTGGTATTATTAATTATTTATGCTCTTCGTGTGGCAGTGTTTTGAAATATTCATGATGCACAGGAGGCATATAAGGTAATAGCTGCTGCATATCCTTATATTTTTCGTATGTAATAGGCCTGGCATCGCGATACAAAGGCGCCAGGGCGATTGTTTTCAAATTTTGACGGTGTTCCCCGACATGTAGATGATAAATTTAGAGTCTTAAATTCTGTGTCCTCCATTCATGTTTTATATAAAATAGTATACGGTGCACTTTTGAAAAATCTCATCCAACATATTTGCACCCAATTTACTTTTTCTCCATTAGTGTTTCTTCTTATCTGTTTTTTAATTGCGTTTTGTAGATTTTTTGTTGAAACGAAATTCTCTCGTTTCATTTCGTGTAAAATAAATTTATTATATTGTCTACATTGGTTTATAACGTCATAATAATCCTGTGGTGTGTACAGGAAATTCTTTTTTTCGTAATGGCATTTTTTCTATCTATGGAAATTGGACTTACACCACTTTCATAATCAATCGTCATCCTGAGGATTATTCGATATATTAGACATTTATCATTTTTTTTATATTATTGTCTAAATATTAACAACACACTGCGTATTGCACTCGTTGTCAATCAAATCAATAGAAGCTTCCCATTCCAAAGAAATATTTTATGTCGCTAACACTATTCACATAAAAGTATAACCACTTCCGCGCCAGATTTATAAGCAGAGCAAGATGGTTCCTCATTACGTACAATTCCAGGGCAATTCCCCCTTTTTCCTCCATTTCACGTCTTATCTCTGCGTGCGTCTTTAATTATCTCCATTATACTATTGTCTAAAGTGAAGTATATAAATTCAGTGGCCAACGTAACCGCAATGCATGCAAAATTATTACCCTACCTAGTTTACAATATATACTTTTGTATAAAGAAAAAAAAGAGAATATACTAGAATCTTTTATATTTAAAAATTAGAAAACTATAATGAAAGATTTGAGCACCTTTTTTAATAAAGATACTTTCATAAAATATCAATAACTAATAAATTTTATGTCATTGTTCCTCCATACTTTTTATTTACATAGAGGGACGAGAGAACTCAAACTGTGTAAAAAAAATGAATTGTAATTTTAAAAAGTGTATATATGTATATATAAAACACTTGTTGAACCATTCATCTTTTTCACTTAACATCTTTTCGTAACTGTATTGATCGCGGTAGCATAATCTAAAACAATTACGAAGAAGAATCTGTATATTAACCAGTTAGCTGTGTTTGAAGAGAATACTTGTCATGGAGAATACTCGTCATGGAGAATTGGCAGTATTTTGTGTCATGACGAGTATATTCGTCATGCGAAAAATTTAATTACCTATTATATATAGGTAATTAGCTATTTAAATTGTAATTTTAGCGAAAACTAAAATGTATTCGCAAATTTCAATATGTCTACAATATTTGGAGGTCAAGACGAAATAAAATAAAATAAACGAAAACATAAAAAGTATAAATAATTTCAGATGAATTCGTGCATCTCCGTTACCGATACAGTTAACTGGTTAAAGTGAAAAATTATATACCAATGTTATGTCTTCCTAACATGATCAATTTTTTGTATAAAATGGTCGCAGAAGTATTAAATATCTCAAAGTAAGAAGACATTACTTGGTTCACTTCAACAATCGCCGGCACGAATAATCAATTAAATCCTCGCAAATATTTACGTCCATCCCCACCCGCATCGAGGACCTCAATCTCATTAAATCAAAGTTTGCCAAGGCAGTTTCAAGCGCAATCCCGAGCTTCCGCTTTCTGGTGTGTCATTTGTCCAATTAACACTGAAACTACCGAACAATAAATCCAACGATATACATTGTTTTGTAATAATAACGACACTGCATCTACTAAAACTTCATATAACTCTTATTCTAAGGTATACATCATTAAAGAAATACATTCGAAAATTTCTGATGAAAACATTTTTCGAACATCAATAATTGTAAAAGAAAAAACAAGGGACCAGTCAAAATGACTAGTTTGGTAGTTCTAGTGTTAAAGAGAGTAGATCGTGCAGGGTCGTCGAGATAAATCCAGATATTTTTTAACAATTCCACAAATAAGATGTAAGTAAATAAAAAACAAACCAAACAATTGTGCCCATAATTATAAAAGTGGTCTAAGTCAGTTCAAACTTTAAAAACGACATTTTCGTATGAAATTCACACAAATTTTCATATTCATAATAAATTTCCGTTAATCAAGACTAATAAAATTATAAATTAAAATGTCGCATAATGTAAAAATATTTTTTAATTTATTCAAATGCAATTCATTAAATATCTCGAAACAAGAAATATATGACTTAGACCACTTTCATAATTATGGGCACATATCCACTTTCATCAAACATTCGACGGACTGTGGCAGAATGAACTTTCTTTCCGGTGTCTTCAAATAATTCTGCAGACAATTTTGGGGCATTTAAACTAGAATCTTTTTTCACTTTTCTAATCATATTACGTTTGTCACGAACTTCAAGTAGTTTTGGACGACCACACTGAGGAATAGATTCGATTCTATTCTCAAGATTATATCTTCGTATGTCGTCCGCTACAGATTTTGCGGTATAATTTCCCTTTCTCACGATTTTGAATAACAAGTTGACTTACATCAAACAATGTATTTTTACCTTTACGTGGCATTTTCACAACTAATACGTATTATACGAACGAGGTTCGAAATGAAGCTAACTTTACCAGATAGTGTTTACATCTTATGTTTACAAACATTGCCATCGAACACCGTACCTGCCTTAATAGGATACGTCAACCAGCGAAGCGTATGGAATGTCCGAATATTTTTGCGATGTCAGAGTTCAGTATTATCTTGTTTAACATTGATTAACGCAAAAAGTGTACAAATTAGATAAATAAAAAACCATGTTTCTAGCATTTAAAATAAGTGTTTTTTATCGTTACAAAACAACGAATTCTTCTTTTACCATTAATAGTGGAGATATACGGCAAAAACTTCTCGAGTATCATGGTGTCCGAATATCAATGCGAGTTACTGTAAATGGATTTGGGTCACATTAAAAATAAACGGCCCATTTATTTATGTAATATAAACATGAAAAATTTTTATTTGACGAAATTTCGTTTTTTGTCGATTCCCATTTACTGATCTATTAGATTTCTTGTCCAAACATAAAATATTGAAATAATTTTAGTTGAAAAATCCAGCTTGAACTTAAAACGTTTAGACATCTTAAATCTCAGTTCACTATAACTGTTTTATTCTTATACTAACTTATCGTCAACTGGTAGAAAAGGCGTACACGGTTCTGTGAAGTGTCTATGTTACATTGCCTCTCGAAAAGTCAAAGCATTGTTGGTAATTGTTGGTAAGATAACTCACTATGCAAATCACCTATCTGTGAACAAATAAGAATGTGTCGACCATTAACCGAAAATACGATCGAGGAGAGGCGATACTCGAATCGCCCGTGAAAATCGTTGCACGATTCGGCTACAAGAAGACGCATATTTACGAGCTTGCCAAGAGATTCAGAAAACCTGAAAAACAGTAGGAGGTAACTGCATGCGAGACAATTCGCAGGAAATTCGCGATCGAATCGGAAGAAAGAACTAATCACGACTCTGAACTTATGATCCGCCTGTAGTCCCGACTGCGATTCCCTCGACCATTTTACACGTGGGACGTGGTCGAGGCAAAGATAAATGCAAAGCATCGCAACACCAAAGATACACCCTAAAACCCGCAATCACGGAGACGATAACGAAAACAAGCAAGGAGTGGGTGAAAAGCAAGCCTCGCGTACGTTCAAGTACAAGCTCGAAAAGGTCATGGCAGTTAGCAAAGTCTACATCGAGCAATTCCATTCTATATATCATCCTCTAATTTTGTACGAACCGTCGAAAGGATATTTTCAAGTTTTCCTACAATTCGAACTCCGTTTTTCCTTATTCAACTGACTTTTCCGGATTTACCTCGACGACCCTGCGCGCGTAAGTTTGATTTTCAACCCCGTCCTCTTTGCCATCGCAAAATCGCGCGCACGGCGAATATACACGTAGGACAGACACGCATACGCGCATCGAGAAGGCCGTGCGCGACAATAGCATCGCCAAAGTCGTTTTATTGTCATGCACTTATTGTCCATCGCGTATCGCGGCTCGTAAACACTGTCTCAACGTTGAAAGCATGCCTCGTGGGCAGACTTCGTAATCGCTTTGGAGGTTACGTCGAAGGTTAGCCCTTCGCGCGAGAGCTTTTCTCGCGTCGACACGAGCGGTCCTAGTCGCGACGCATTGCGGACCTTCGGAACCGAAGGGATGCTCTCTCTCCCATGCTAAACGGAGGGCATATCTTTAACCATTTTATACCTGTTCCAAAGTGCGTCTCTAGCTGTATCATCGTCGACTTCCAACGCTCTTCCGTTTGTTCAACTTTTAATTAGTTCCTCGATACTGAATTGGCACAATGAGGAAACATCGGCGCAGCGGAAAAATGAACGATTTAATTTGTAAATTGCTTGTTTGGAAACAGGAAATCGTGGCAGGATCGGTCAATGAAATCGATTAAAAGCCAAGGAAAACGTATCTTTGGTAGAAGAAACGGACAAGGGTTGAACTTATTAACCCACTGCACTCGAAGCTGTTTTAACACTTTGCTGACCGGCAATTTTACACAGAAACTATATGCCATGTCACCGGCTATTATTTTGTAATTGTAATAAATTTTATTTATACTGAATGAAATGAAATTAAACATTGAACATATTTTTTATATAACTTTTAAAATATTGCGCAAAGCTTTTGCAATATTCTTATATCGCCCTGGGTTTCATAAATTGAAATAGATAATGCAAGTGCAATGACGAGTTAACTCGTCATCGGTCAACAACGTTTGGGCATGAAAGGACGAGTTAACACCGTTCACCAATGTGTTAACTAGAAAACCAAAGTATTTTTTCTGATTTAAGATATTTTCATTCTAGGAGAATTATTTCACCTTATGTATATGTAGTCTTTTACTGTTACTTGTTTTTACAACCATTAAATTTTTATGACTTTCTTACATATAAAGATAGCGATGTTACAATTGTTTTAAATAAAACTGTGCAAATTTTGCGTGGCGTCTCAGAGTCGCCACTCGAGTGCCAAGGGTTAAAACTTTACAGTTTAATATCTTTATGATCCCTTTGTAGTGAAATTTCTTTAATAATCCAGCATCTTTTATTACTATACTGTAACATGATACGGTCCATGTCGTATTCCTCCAAGCTTCTTCCGATACGCAAAAATTAACGTACAAAAACGTGTAAATGGGAAACAAATTTTTAAATAACTTTTACCCAACAATTTTTACAATTTTAATGCTATGTCGTGAACAAATGAGTCCCTTTCTAAAATAATTTGAAAATCCGTACATTTCTTCACAAACAGTTGTTTGAAGCACATTCGACTAACATCCTTAACCCCTTGCCATATTACGAGTCAAACTCATGTTGCAGATTTTAAATAAATTCTAACAAATATAAATATTATGCCTTTCTTCTTATTCGAAATCAGGTGTTGTTCAATTGTAATACTTATGCAGTATAAATTATATTACATTGCATTTTTATATAATTATATTATATTGAAACTTTATAAAAGATATAAATTGTCTTTATAATAATATTATGTTACTATATTATATAATATAAATTATATTTTATAGAAAGGTAGCAGTATACTGTCTGTATATTTTATAGTTGTATTAGATTAATATATTATATAATATACATTATGTATATTACATTGTATTTTTATATAATTATATTATCTATTATACTGTAGCAGTATAAAAAATATAAACTGTCTTTATATATTAATTATATTAGTATATTGTACGATATAAATTATATACATTATAATGTATTTTTATACAATTATGTTATATATTATATTGCAGCAGAATAAAAGCTATAAATTGTCTTTAGATTTTATATTTTAATTATATTAATATATCATATAATATAAATTATATTGTATTTGTATATAATTATATTATATATTATATTGTAGCAGTATAAAAGGTATAAAATGTCGGTATATTTTATATTTGTATTATATTAATATATTATATAATATAAATTATATAAATTGCATTGTATTTTTATATAATTATATTATACATTATATTGTAAAAGTATAAATGATATAAACTGTCTTTATATTTATATTACATAAATATATTATAAGATATAAATTATATCCTATAGTGTAAAAGACATAAATTGTCTTTTCTCTTCTGTAACATTTTCAGTGATAAAAATGTGACAATAACATTATTTATAATGAAAATGGTAAGGCTAAATAAACCTGTGTCACCGCCAAAAATTTTAGTTACAAGTACCCAGTAAATCGTACTACATATTCAAATTGTAAATTTAAATCAATATAAAATTATACGCAAACAACAATGTTTCACAGGGTCGCTAACCTAAATTACTTCGAAGGTGACTTCGAAGCGAGCAACCGGTCACACGGTAATCGAAACAAGGGTTGATCGGGAAAACCAAACAAAACCCACTTTCAACCAAAAGCGAACGAAAACCGGGCTTCGGACAAAGAAACTACGAGAATTTCCAATACGACTGTTCCTACGATTTTTCAGAGTCCTTTTTACCGCGTAAGCGACGCGGGATCGAAGTACCGGCGACTTTTGCGCGAACCGAACCGCGGAATCGGTTGACAAAAGGGCTAACCGATGCCGCCGGAAATACAACCATCGAAATAACTGTCGAAACGCAGTACTCACCGTCGGTGAACCTAACCAAGTCGACACTGCCACCGTAGTACTCGCGTATCAGGGGGTAAACGAACCACGATTAGGTTATAAAGACCAGCAACACGAGTCACGATTTTCAATCCTTCTCACGGGCACCAAAATGTCACCACTTGTAAATGCGAGCGAAAACACAGTACGACGGCCGTCGCGCGATTTTCGTTTTTTCTATTTGATACGATAGATCGCGACCAATCGATTTTCGACTTGCGAGAGGCGCGAGGTGTCGACGGAATCGAAAGGAAAACACCGGGAATTTCGGGGAGTGGAATGAAACGTGAGCTTCGATCGATGTCCGTGCGCAGACTGCCCGCACCTCGCTACTGCCGGGCGTTCGTCATGTTGCGGTCTTGTTCCGTCTCGCTCCCACTCTCGCTCCATTCCTCTTCCCCCACTAACCACGATTGCGCTGTATCGCTCTTCCCCTTCAAAATAAGACACACACCGCGTTTCGACGTTTCGTATCGTTCGGTATCGTACCCTGTCGTTCCCCGTCGTCGCCGGTCCGTTCCGTTTGGTACCACGTGAGAATCCTATCAATCCTAGACTTAGATTTTTAGAAGTAAGTTAAATAGGCAGCTATATTGTAGTAATATAGGGACACCGACATAATCTTTTAACACATTGGTGACCGGTGACGAGTTAAGGAGGGAATACACTTTATAAGATGAAAATTTTCGATGTTTTCTTTTGTTTGAAATTGATTCCAGTATGTGTCTAGAATACGTGTATATAGTTGCGGAGCAAAGTTTTATGTATTTTGGGAGATACAGCTAGCCGAACAGGTAAGCGTCATGTGCAAGTGGCGCAAAGCTGAAGCGAAAGGTGAATTAGATAATTTTAATCATCCTAGTTCGCTTCACCCAGATGTCCTTAAACATTTAAAACCGATATATGAAGAACTTTCAAAGTAGAATTTATTAACCAGGTGTCTAGGTGGACACACACAGAATTGCAATGAAAGTTTCAATTCAACGGTTTGGCGCCTAAATCCAAAGTATCTAAATTCCGGAATGAAAATTATCGAAACCACCGCCTTTATTGCGGCTGGCATTTTTAACGAGGGCTACTCAGCTATATTAAAAATAATGAATGTATTAAATATTAATATCGGGCAACAATGCAAAGTCTTTGCCGATACGTATGACGCGCAGCGCATAACGAGACAGGAACGCCGCAGACAAAGCAGTACAAAAGAGGCACGAATACATTATAAAGTCGAAAATATTGGCGAAAAATCGCAACTTTTTCAATAAAGCTCAAAATTTTTGCATTTTTGTACTTTTTGTAGGAATTTTTTTAGTTCATCGACGAAATAATTTTATAAGGAGTAAAAAAAACTTTTGTTTTCCTGTTTCAGATGAAAATTAGAGGCTCTAGGATGTACACAAGCTGACGATGCGCGTGGCGCGAAGCTGTGAAGATTTATAAATATTGCGAAGAAAAATACATTAATCATTAAAATAGAAAATTTGTTGTATTGTTTAAATATAGAACATAATATCATGAAAGTTTGAGAATGATTCGCTTTGTAGTTATTAAGAAAGAAATTCCGAAAAATCACTATTTTTTTAGGCGCTCTAAAGTGTATTCCCCCGTTAAGTTTAACATTATGCATCGAACACCAAAGCAGTTTGGCTTTCAAAACCAAAGCTAGGCAAAATAGCTCCACGTTCAACGTATTAAAAAACTTTTGCATTGCTACGTTTACAGTTAAGAAATCGATAAAGAGAGTTTCTTAAACATTTTTAAGACGCATCTTGCAGACCTTTGCTAGTTATACACACGCAAAAAACTTTATCAAAATTGATTCACGTACGCACGAGCTAGAAGCGATTGAAAATGGTGAAAATCGCCATTTTTAGATTCTTTATTAGATTCTGAGTCCGATGAAGATCATCCAGTAGTATTTACCCGACGACGCATAAATATTATTGACAGTGACGAAGAATTTAGTACTCGATCCTCGTCAGAAGAGGAAAATTCAGGACCACAAAAAATTGTTTATCAATCAGTATCCCAGACGAATAGTAGTTGTCATCGCCCTTGGAAAGGAGATTGCTCTGAAGACCCCGAAGGACCCTATTCTCCTGTGACCCATTTTCGAAAACTATTTGACAATGAAATTATAAGTGATATAGTTGACTATACCAATACATATACACTGCAGTGTGATCCAACAAATTTGTTCCAGAAATAAAATATTCCAAATGCAACGAACATCTATGTTTATCAAATTCTAATAAAATTGTTTAAACTGGTAAATCTTTTTTAATTTGCAAATGTAGGTTTGCAATTGGTGATTTTCTGTTGCATAATTTTTTTTTATACTTAAGAAAAAAATTCGGCCCATGGAGGGTTAAGTATGTTCATTTCAGGTACTTGTGGCTTTACAACCTTACGATAATACTACAAATATAAACAAACAGTACTTCTTAGCTACATACATTTTTAACTTATTGTCAATGTAGAGTTGCATCGGAGGTGAGTCCTTTTTGGTCTTCTTTTCGATGGGAGGTTCGCATTTGCCCCTCGAACGAAGTTTACTTAGTATCACAGCCGTGTATACAGGATGAGGCAATAACTATTGCCGCCTACAATAACTGAAAGAATATGATACTAGCAGAAAAGTTTTCGAAACAAAAGATGCATGGGACAACAGGGACTGTAATATGGCGTTAATCTTTTTTTTCTTAGGTGGAGTCGCTACAGAAATGTGAAGGTCACCTCTGTTGTTTTAAATAGAATACTATGTTCTGGTTCGTGTTTTCTGATAGCGGTTATTGAAGCGAATCCAACGAGGTGCAACATTAAGGTCTTTGAAGGTCGGCAAAGGTTATTTATGACAAAAAAGATGAAATAAACTTGCATTTACAGAAAGTGTTCCAAAACGATTGGCATTGGTATCAATGCAATGCTGCAATTTTCTTATCACGGATTGAGTAGTATTTCTTATTACATCGGCACTTATCGAATCACATGCTGTATGAATTCTCTCTCGCATATCTTCAGGCGTGGTTGAAATATCTTTATAAATAATGTCTTTCAAGAGTCCCCACAAGCCAACATCCAGAAGCGTCAAGTCTAGCGAACGATTGGACTTACCTCGTTGGATTCGCCTCGATAACCGCTTTCAGAAAACACGTACTAAAATATAGCGTTCTATTTAAACAAACAAATATCTCTATAACGACTCCACCTAGGAAGGCAAATTAACGCCACATTACAGCCCCCGCTGTCCCATGCATCTTTCCTTTCGAAAACTTTTCTGTTACCTGTATACTTTCGAAGTTATTGTAGGTGGCAATAGTTACTGCCTTGCCCTGTATAATAAGACATTGATTTGTCGGTGATTGTGCATTTGTTCAAAATATAAAGTTGATAATGCAAGATTATATCGGTATCTCCCGATATTTTCGTGACCGACCGTATGTAATGAGAATAATTACAGCGAGGATGCGGCGATCAACTTAGCTGCCTATTTAACTTATTACTGCTAATGCGTTTAATTTTAAATCCTCTATTACTTTTATGTGATTATGTATCCATATTTTGGGTATATGATATATACAGTGGCTCACGACAGTATTCGGACACTCTTTAAGTTTAAATAACTTTTTTAAGATTGGGCCAACCATCTTGACTTTTCTTGAGCAATTAGATGCATCGATTTACTAAATGATATGCGAAAAGGTTTTTGGAAAAGTTGCAATTGATATGAATTACATGATACATAAACATGGAACGTTTTAAATATTTTTTATTTGGGCCATGTACTGAAAATTTGAAAGTGTTTTGACAATTTATAATTAAATCATTAGATAACCAGCAGTTTTGCGAAAATAAGTACAATATACTGCATTCATGTTAATGAAGAAGCATGTTAAAGAAACCATTCCGCACCAAGTAACGTGTATGATTTTCATAATTTCGTAGGAAGATAAAAACTACTTTATATATTTATCGTTTGAGTAAGAATATTGGTGGTCAAAACACCCTAATTAAATGTTACATTCTATTAAAAACATTTATAAGATATATTTAGTTCAAGAATTCGAATTACTTGGAGTGCAAGGGATCGGTACTAGATTTACGGGACGCGTTTTAAAATATTTTATTTACAATTATTAAGATTGTAAAGATGCATCCACGAGGAATGCATCACCAAATTTGGATAGAGACATTCTCGTTAGTTAACGAAAGCATTAATTGTCTTTTGTTTTTAACACTTTACCGACCGGCGATGGTTTCAGAATTTTTTAAGGTCCACAGTCCATGATTGAAAACATTTTAACCGATCTTTCAACGTTGACAGGAATTTTTATTGAGAATCCTCGTGGCATCTTCAGTAACGTTATCTAATACTTTCGTTACAAGTTACAATGTAACAGTAATTTATTAAGCTTCATTTTATTAAAATTATTAAATTTTATAAAATTATACGCCCCCATAGAGGGTTAAACAAACGTGAAAATTGAAGGTTTCTTCGGTTTTTAATAGATCGCCGGGAAACATTGCAATTTGCGGGTGCTCGGTCGTTTACTCGCGCACACGCAATTGAATCGATGGGCCCCGGTGCTGACGAAATCGCACGGCACAACTATACGTATGCACAACAGCCGGCCTAACTCAAGATTCTCTGATAAGGGGAAGACGAACGTCGGGAAATGAGTCTGTACAGGTTTTTATCGCGTCGAGTTCTTCAAGGGGAACGTTATGACAACACTGGAAGTAACGTGCACGAAACTGTCTATCTTATGCTACCACGATTAACCCTTTGCACTCGAAGCAATTCTACTCCAAAATCGAAACAATATTTTTATCTATAATAGCTTTACTGTAGATAGTTCATTTCCTTTCGTTTATACGAAATTAATTACTATGAATCGTACTTAGAACTTCAACATTTTTATCGTTTTCTCAACTGCAAACTTAACGATGTAAGAGTTGTTTAAATAATAATATGGCAGATTTTAGTGTCGCCTTAAAGGCGCCATTCGAGTGCAAAGGGTTAACCCTTTGCCGTACAGTTTTCTTCACGGCTACAATACCTGAAATATTTTTTTTAACGATTTCCGAAAGAAATAGGAAAATTTATATTTTAATCCTTTACGCTTCTAGCAATTTGTAATTCTAATAATCACGTATAAAGTTTATTACTATTGCTGGAACGTGCAACGCTTCAACGCTTTACCGATTTGTTGAATGGAAACATTGTGGAGTGAAAATTGTATTGAGTAATAGTGTAAGAATTTTTAATGAAGCCTCAGAAAGGCGCCATTGGAGTGCTAAGGGTTAAAGATTACAAAACAATGGAATTTTATTTGTGACTACAGTTATTTAAAAAGGTCTCCGTACTACTTTTACAATAAAATAGTTCTATTTAAAGTGATCCAAAGCACGCGTTTTTTAAACAATTTAGAAGTATTGGTTTGGGACACTTTTCAGAAAATATGGTAAAGTAGGAAATCTTTTTACATGAAACTTTTCTTAAAAAATTTTAAATATGTTTTGTAGATTTACTTTGGGTAGATGTATATTAAAACTTTCACCCGAAATTGAATTATTCTAATAATATACTTCAATTATTATTACATCGAAACAAAGTTCAATGGTTACCTGAAAATAAATTTAAAACATGTAAGTTTGAATATGTGCCATTTTTTTCCTTGGAATGTAGTAGACATAATATTAATTGAGAGATAAATCTGTTTGCATTTCCTTACTGGAATATCACTGTACTACTTTTGTATAAAACGCGCGTAGTTCATTACATGTGCCATTTTGTGGTATAATATTGGTTTTATTATCTACCATTAGTGTTAAAATGTTTTACTAAACGCAACACACCTCCTTTACGAAATAGTAAAAAAATTTAGTTGAAGAAAGTCATCACTCTACGAATATAATGTTCTGCGCTTAACTTGCAGTAACTTAACATTATACACTTTTTACACATATTTTGATTATACAATTTTTGTATTCTATTTTGAATAGATATAGGCAAATTTTATTTAAAATTAAAGCAGGGAATAACTGTTTTAAATAATTGATTTCTCGTAATTCTTTTCAACACTGCTTTTCGAAGAGGAAAATAATCTCGATCAATTTGAAATAATAACCATTTGACAATAATCCCAAATAATTGTGGCATAAAATAACCTGTAATACGAAATTATGTTATTTCGAAACTGACATAAGCATGGAAATAATATATAACGAAAAAACATATTTGGAGTAATCTTTCAAATTTTCGACATTTTAGAAGTGTCTAAGTCTGAATTTTGAACGTACGTATACGTATTTATTTCCGTTGTTTTTAACCCTTTGCATTCCAAGCGATTTTAATTTCAAAATTAAGATATTTTTTATTCTAAAATAGTTTCATTGTACATGGTTCATTTCCATTCGTGCATATAAAGTTTACTACTATTTCCCGTACGTGCAACACTTGAATTTTTACCGATTTCTTAAATACAAATGTAGCAAATTAAAAGTTCTTTTCAATAATAGTATGCCAATTTTTAGTATCGCCTGAAAGAAGCCATTGGAGTGGTAAGGGTTAAAAACGTTTCACTGAAAAGTTTCATTACATTGACAAAAAATAATGCATTCTGTAAAGCCAGTAACAGGTGGTTCAAAAAGTCAACGATCTATCTGTTCCTTCAAAAAGGAACAGCAAATTAAAATGCGGTCGAATAAATGCTTCGCGCCAATCGAAGTGGTATCCAAATAGCATCCTACCTACGCATCACTTCGCGTTCGCTTAGATGCAATGAAATTAATGTTCGTAAAATATCAAACATGTTTGCAATCCCCCTTGCTGTGTATCTTGCAGTTTATTTATGTCGTTTTCGATCGTTTAAATTGAAATTGTCTTTATTTAGTTCTTTTGTTTAGTGTGCGCGAATGATGTGATCTTAACTGTACCGAATTAATTTAATGCCTGCACTTCGAGCATTAATGTAACCACTTGTTATACACTATAGTCTTTGGAAATAAAGTTATTATAATATCTTCATCACTAAAAATGTCACGAAAAATATTTAAGTCACCGATTCTTTTCTAATTCTGTCTACACGTTTCGAGAAGCGCGGTCAGAGTCTACGGCAATTTTCAGGTTGATCGGAATGAAATTACGGAAGATATGCAGATCGGGGAAATCCGACAACCCCCAAACTGATATTTTCTGAGAGGGATAGATACCGGTTGACAAACTTAGTTTCCCAGATTCTTTTCTAAGTCTGGCTATAAGTAACTGGACACGTAGGCAGTGTGTATACCAATTTTCAGCTCGATCGGAATGAAATTACGGCCGTGGTGCGATTTTGAAAATTTCGAGGCGTTCGAAATCGCGAAAATGGGCAAAATGGGGTTGATAAAATGAAGCTTCCTGAAGTCCCCTGAAACGCTAGCCTAGAAAATGAGGGCTCCTCTTAAAGAGGAAGGTTTGGGGAAGATTTTCGCGTTTGAACCATGTCGATAGCTCTAATAGTTTGGTTGGGGGACGCCATCAAAGATTGCCTACTTTTAGATGGACGTACCACCCTTTTCGTGATGTTTGTTATATCCGTTCTTGTGTATTCACGATTTCTTTATTTTTAACTTCGAAATTTACGTGATTTCTGTATTGTAACATTTGTTTCTCTCGGTTCGCGTTTCTGTCTGTTCGGTTTGCGTTTATGTTCTGTTTTGTTCGCGATTAATGTGATATCTGTTCTCGTCTGTTCGCGATTTCTGTTATAACCGTTCTGCCTGAGTCTTGTTGCGTTCTGTCCGTCGTCACCTCGGTTTGATCGTGACTAGTTACGGATAGTTTGAGTTGGAGAAATATAGCGTTTGTAATTGGCTGTAGGAGTGATGGAAGGAGTATACCTGAAGGAGTAATACAAACAGTCGATGATGTAATATTATTATTTATTGTTGGTTATCTCTTTATCGTTTCGTTGGGTGCGTCGCATGTGGTGTTCCTCTGTCGGGGTAAAAACTGTCCGCGTACGGTGCTTGTAACATGATCGACTCCTTTGGAGCTGATTTAAATGGTTTATTGCATACCTTTCAGGTATGTTAACTAATTTTTTTTGGAGGGCACGGTGAGACAGGCACAACCCTAGGTTTTGCTGTCGCAACAACTATTATTATTGTTATTACTCGTGTTTCTATTACTAGCACTGTCATTATTATTAATACCATCTTTAAGACATTCGAAAGACATTAGAACATTCGAGATTTTGTTTCGAAAACATTCGTAAGACATAAGAAGTGAGCGTTCCTAGAATGGACTTCCTAAATGGACGTGGTCGTTCGAACATAAATTAAACATGAAACGGACATCCTATGAACGTAGGATGCTATCTAAGCTATGATTGATTATATACTGAATTTCTTACATTTCTTATTTTCAGCTTCACTTCTCATAAAAATATTTTTCTCCTCATTTTCAGCAAAGAAATATGTCATTATACTGCTACAGTTGTGTGGATTACCGCGTGTAGTTCTCTAATAGAATCCTATGAAAACAGACTATACTTTAGAAACCGAAAGAATGGATGAGACAAATATGAGGATGTGTGAAAAGACCGATGAGTGTTACAAAATAATATAGGTTAACTAAAATAAAGAAGTAAGGACGAAAAAAGCGTGAGCAGAGTGTGATGTATGACAAAAACGTGCTCGTAAGTAAATAGAGAGAAGCCAGCAAGCGAGAAGAAACACACAAGTATATACGAACGAATGAAGTAGTGGTTCCCAATCTCTGGTAAGCATTTATGGAGCAGCGATGGGTAAAGAGCATTGAAAACCATATGCGGTTGAAAAATATATTATCAACTTGTAATTATAGTTTTCCGAATGTGAAATGTATTTAGATATTGTGATTTGAATGTTATACCACTACCAAACTGTGGATCTTTATGAAAAATAAATATTTCCATTATTAATTGCAAGAGACAGATGTCAGATAGATATTTGCTTTATCCCCTAATAATTACAATACATGGAAAATAATGTTGATCACGTCTTCTAATCAGTTTCATGTTTAATATTTCATCTACTAACTTTTGTCATGAAAGCGTAAAATCCACAGTCGATTCGTTACAAAGTAAATATAAATATTATATGTAAATATTATATGTAAATATAAATATTATAAAATACGAACTACATCTATTATTCTTATTTGAGGGCTCATCTAATATTGACTACCGAATACCAAATACTTGCTCTTGTAGGAATATTTCATTGAAAGTTGAAAGCCGGATGATTGAAATTTTTAATTTACGTCTGCATAATCTAGCAATACGGGCTGTAAAGAACACATCGAGCTAAATTGAAGGAAATAATGTACTGTTTATTTTGTTGCGATACTGTAAATACAAGTATTCATATCATTATTAGATAAAAAATGTGAAATATTAACGTATTCGGGCTTCGATGAGCTTTTAACTAGTTGCTGCGTTTGACGAGTATACTCGTCATGGAGAAATTGCAGTAACATTTAGTTAGCATTAGCTATTGTAATTGTAGCGAAAACTAAAATATATTCGTAAATTTCAATGTGTTTAGAATATGTGGAGATCAAAATGGATAAAATGAACACATAAAATGTATAAATAATTTGAGATGGATTTATGCACCTTGCGACTTACAGTCCTGTGTCATGGTCATTTCTGATTTACACCGATATTTCACTCATCTAGACGCATTCATAGTTCTTATACGTTTTTTCTGTCCTTGACCTTGAATGACCTTGGAATAAGGAATAGGGAATTCAGTGACTATCATTGTAGGTGTTTAAAAAAGGATGGTTCCATTTAAAGAAAGTCAAGGTGACATTGATATCTCTAAAAAAAATAACATAAAAACAAAGTTTTTTTATAGCATCGTGTCAGCCCAATTGTACCATTCAACTTTGTCCTCACCATATTTTACGTATCATTAGAAACAACAAAGATATTTGAGGTGCAAACGTTTGGTGACTCACCCTGTATACTTGAATAAAATTTATTTTGAATAAAAGAAACATTTGTAGGATGTGAAAAGCGTGCCTGTGTGGAGAGAGAGAGAGAGAGAGAGAGAGAGAGAGAGAGAGAGAGAGAGAGAGAGAGAGAGAGAGAGAGAGAGAGAGAGAGAGAGAGAGAGAATGACCGGTGGCGGCATGATTGAAGCTTGATGGGACTGCGACAATGTTTGGA
>CM052098.1:11846357-11861777 GCA_028453745.1 Agapostemon virescens
AGATGCGCCACGATTAAGACACGGTATGGCTGAGGCGCGCTGTGTCAAGCGTTTCGCGTTGCATGATTGAAACGCGTTATGTTAGATGTGCGGTGCGTTTGAAGCTAGCGGTGCGATTGGGAATGAGTGGTGCGGTGTGTGTGTGTGTTTTAGGATATAAGGAGGTCTCATGGTCATCGTCTCATTCGATTCTCATTTCGCTTGCATTCGATTCATTCCTGTATGATTATCCTGTGTGGATACTTTAACACGTTGAATGCTATGTCGGTCCCTGGGGGATTGACGGTATCAAATTTACAAATTAAAATGTTATAGATAGTTCATATAATATTAAGAAATATTTTCACTATTTCAATAGATTCGATTGAAACAGAAAAATGCAAATGGGGTAAGCGAATCTTTTGCTTATGCACAGTTTCATTATTTCCGTTTCAACGTAATTCTGTTTTAAAATGTGTCTGAATATTTTCGTAACTCACTATATATTTATTAACCCTCTATGGGCTCGTGTAACTTTCAGGTCACATTTTACTTTATTGACATTTTACCAAATAATTATAGCTTTTTTCGTGAGATGGCGCATAAATCTTAATTCTATAACGTTGCCAAGACAACCAATATTAATATTTATGACAGTTGCTAGGCTCATCAACCTGAAATAACAAAATAAATGCTATGCAAACTGTCTGCAGTAAAAATAAGCGAAACCATTTGATCCAATTGATATTATTTGTGCTTTTTTCAGTGAATACCAAACTAAAAATAGTGCACATAATAGTTCTGGGTTCGTATATCGATAACAACCTATTTGTTTGCATTTTAATTTTCAATTTGTTACTGTTTCTTTATGATACAGTTTTGTAACTTTGAAGTTACAGTGGGCTATTATGGGAGATTTCGGTACATTTAGGATAAAGCTTGTACTTTCTCCTGTTTTCAGATTTATACATCATATACCCAAAATATAAATACAAAATCAGATAGAAATAACAGAGGAATTAGAATTAGTCGCATTAGCTGTAACAGATCCGATGATTCCTTATTAGATTCAGAGTTCAATGAAGATGTAATAGTATTTCCCCGACGACGGATAAATGTCATTGACAGTGACGAAGAATTTAGTACTCGATCCTCGTCAGATGAGGAAAATTCAGGACCACAAAAAATTGTTTATCAATCAGTATCCCAGATGAATAGTAGTTGTCATCGCCCTTGGAAAGGAGATTGCCCTGAAGACTCCGAAGGACCCTCTCCTGTGACCCATTTTCGGAAACTATTTGACAGTGAAATTATAAATGATATAGTTTGGGTTCCAAAAATAAAATGTTCCGAATGCAACGTACATCAATGTTTAACGCCAAGTACAAACTGTTTTATAGAATTTCACGCTTAAGCTTTGATGCACAGAAGTGCGAACTTTATAGGCCGTTGTTACCTGAAAGTCACATAGTGAATATATTGCAATAAAATTGTTTAAACGGAAAATTTTTTTTTATTTGCATATATGGGTTTATAATCTCTGATTTTTCGTTCTCCCAATTTTTTGGATTAAAAACAAAAATTCGGCACATAGAGGGTTAAGTAACCATAAATAGCAGAGACGATAACGTTGTTCGTAGAAAAGTGAGTGTTGTGCATACGTTGCGGAATATGTGCGTTGTATAATTATCTTTAACACATTATTATAATATGACATAAGAATATTAATAACGTATTAAGAGCATTGTAAAACTGAAACAGAAACATAATTGTTACGCTGCTGTAAACGTATTACCGAAAAACCACGATGAATTTCACCAGCGTTCATTCAACTTATCATTCGCATAATTGTTTAATTTGGGCATGGTCTCTACAGAGGCTGACTCTTTCTTTTACCACACTTTACATCAATAAATATTTAATGGCACGTGTTTACGGCATTCCACTTTTCTCACGCGATCTCGTTAATTAGCGCGTGGAGCGCTTTCATTGATTAATGATGACTCCTCCCAGCCAGTTTTCATAATCACCGAGCTCCCTCGACCCACTCGACCCTCATTCGTCGGCAATCGAGGGATAAAAGGGTCGTTGAAAAAGAAATTGGCACGCTTGTCCCCGCAACCATTATTGCGGTTAAATGGCGAACCTCTTTACTTTGGAAGAAGTGAAGCGGAGGGTGAAATCAGGTCTCATTCCTAGTTTTGCAAAAGTTATTGTCACTTTACCTGTATCGCGACAACGTCTGACTGGTGACGATGAAGGCAGCAAATCGGATATCGAAAGTGAACGGAACCGTTGTGAAAAGAGTATCGCCGAGCAGGAAGTACAAGCTGATAGGATACTTCCTAATGGCAATCGATGCGACCTGATTCTACTATTTTGTAGAGTTTGAATATACTGGCATTCTAAACCATGCATTTTACGATGTCATGCACTTTACAAAGAGCTTTCCAAACAATTTCAACCACTGACCTAATGCGAAATTTATAATTTTGTAACAAAGTTTTTTATTCGTTATGGCGCCTAATCGGTCACAACAGAATAGGGACATAGATTTCGACTGGATTTGCGAAGAATGGTGGTAAAGTCAAACTTCGGAGAACAAACTCGTTTATTGGTAATTATGTGCATTAATATTGGCTCGTCTACGCTTACACGGGAACATATTCAGATGCGAAAATCCGATTTTGATGAAATTTATGGGAGCTTATAGTTCTTTGAAAAATATTTGACATTATATTTGTATTTTTTCTTATCGGCAACCATCCACTTTGAAGGGGTGAAAACAGCCCTCAAAGTTGGGGTATTTTTGATATATCTCGGAAACCAGAGGTCGAAAAAATTCGAATGTTTTTTTAAATTGTGTGTTTTTCAATGGGAAATGTAGTCGCGCAAGAAAATTTTAACAAAAGTTTTTTGTTTAAACAATAAAATTATTAGCTTCTATAAGTTTCATCAAAATCGGATTTTCGCATCTGAATATGTTCCCGTGTTAGTGTATTCTAGTGTTTGTAGTGTTGGAATATATACCAGGTCTGTAAATGGGAAACCGGAAATTTTCCGTACGTGGCGCTAGCTGTCAATGTAGTTATTGTCAAACCGCGTTATTGCCGCCATTTTCTTGTTTTCACGTCTGATAATGATTTTAATACAACAGCATAGTTTATATTCGGGTCGCCATATTAGGTTTAGTAGGAGAGAGTGGACTAACCGAAACGTCTTTCAGTACCGGGTCGCCACATTAGGTTTGCAAGGAGGGTTTAAAGGGTTTTGGATGCCTCGTAACTTTATGAATTTAATGAATATACACCTCGAGCGGCAAAGATGTATCTTTGTGGGTTTATACCAAGTACTGGTTGTGAATTAAGAAATGGAACAATTGAATTTAAGAATCAAAGAGTGGTAAAAGAGAATATATTACAGACTTAGTTCTGTTACAATTGTATTAGTGAGTGGGTTGCGTGGATTCCGCTCTCAGTTTATCGCACTGAGTCGGCAGGGGGCTGCTAACCTCGTTACAATATATGTACTCGGTTTCTCTGCGTGAAAGAGAATTAAACTCGATCTTGCTTAGGAGTTTCTGTGTCGAAGGATGACTTGAAACTAGCCCCGTTTTCTGGGTCCGTCTGGGCCCTTTATATACCCAGATTTTTCCCAACAAGCGGTAGTGGGGGTGGCCATATGTGATGTAGCTCCAGGAATTCGTCAGCGTTATCCTTTCGAAGGTACTTGACTCACAGTAAACAGACCCACCGGCTGGGGCCAGCTGGCGTACACTCTCGGGAAGGAGCAAGAAAAATACATGGGAGAAAACTCTGTACGTTGCAATAAATTTAATATTGTTTTAAAATTCCATGAACAAAGTGAATAGCTAAATTTATACTGAATGTCACTTGCAAAGAACATGCGACCAAATGTTCTAAAATAACGTGTCAATTTCCCTTGAGTTTCACTCTTTATAGAATTAAGTAAATTGGTATTTATGTAGTTTAAGTGGGTGGACGTGTAACTGCGGTTTTTTATAAAGGAATTTGAATGAAAATATTTTGCTTTCTACCCAATTTATTTAATCGAAACAACACATTAGCTTGTTCACACGCTACTCTACGATACTCTAATTACAAGTCATTTATTCGTTTATAACAGAAAGTGATTTTCCTTAATGAAACGAGGTCTTCTAATCTACATTTTATATTTCCTGCATATTTTTAAATTAATAATCACTTTCTAAATACAAACTTCAGAATAAGTAAATCTGTTAGAAATAAGTATTATGCAAGAGCCAGAATACGCACAGCACTCGAAATTTTAATTAGTGTTGATTTTGTACGATCGCTTACATGCAAAATATAGTTCATGAAAATATATATAGTTTATGAAAGATGATTCTCTCTTTATCCTTTCCATGTATTGTCACTCTCTCTTCTCTTTGGAAGATGCATTGAGACACGGTATGACCGATGCGTGGTGTGACTGAAATATTGTATCAAAGTGCGTTTGAAGCCACCTGTGCGATTAGGAATAAGTGATGTGTGCGTGTGATTTAGGATATAAGGATGTCGCGAGGAGACCTCGCTCTCATTTCACATTGATTCGTGGTTGTTCTTTGTGGCTGCTCATTCGATTTGCATTCGTTGTTCATTTGATTCGATCCTGTGTGGTTATCCTGTGTAAATGTACTCTTTGCGTTCGGTGTGAGGGCGATCCTGTGTGGATCAGAGAGATAAAGGGTTGCCGTTGAGAATACAATTGCGTGGTGCGTTGCGTGGCACTATATATCTCCCCAAAGCGTTCAGCCGAAACACATATAAAAATCCTACAAATATAACATTGATTTATCGCTGATTGTGCATTCATTCAAAATATAAAGATTATAATGCAAGATTATACATATTGGTGTCCTAATATTTTTGTAGCCGACCGTATATTCAGATTAAAATCAATATTTAGCTACATCTTCGTAGCGAAACGATAGTTCATAGTATTGTTACGACGGTTGTTCATATGGAGTCGCCATAATGAATAATTACTTCATGGTGACCAACCCTTTAAGAAAATAATAAAACAAAGTGGTCGTCACGGAACTGTTGTACCGACAGACAATCGAGAGAGTCGGAGTTTGGCTGTCGAGCGGACTGGACGGCAAATTGATACAGTGGCACAAAGTAAACTCGGACACCTACATATTTTCACTTTCTGAGATTATTATTAGTATAAGCAAACAAATTAAATGAAAAACAGAATTATTTTCAATAATTTACACTTAAGGTCAAATAAAATTGATTAAGCAAAGACAAAAATTATTCACGATAATTCAAAACAAAATGGAAATGTTAAAAGTCATGAAAACTAGCCTCAAACTGAAACTCAGACAGTTGGTAATCCTGTGGGAAAAACAAATGAAACCGGGGAATCACCTTTCATTTTTTTATACTTTCATTTTATGTAGGTTTTAGTTGACGTAAGTCGTTAGTTTCTGTGAAATTTTGTTTTAATTTCTCAAAATGGCTAGACAATGTGAACAAACGTTATTAGAACTCCGAGAACTTGTTATAAGTAAATTTAAAGACGTTTTGTCTGTACGAAATATTGCATCGATAGCGAAACGCAGTCACTCTATAGTTCATGATATTATAAAACGCTTTAGATCCAGAAATAATGTGGAAAATAAACCAAAACTAAGTAAACGGAAGAGTTTCACAGAATCCGAGGAGCGTTGGATCGTACGACAAATGAAAGAAAATCCACAATTAAGTGTCCCGAAGTTAGCTACTGAAGCTAAAATACATTTAGGAAAAGAAGCTAATTCAGAAACAATGAGGATTATATTAAGAAAAAATAATTTTAATGGGAGAGTTGCTGGGAAGAAACCATTTGCGAGTAAAAGAAATCGTTCAAAAAGATTGCAATTCGCGAAATTGTACAAAAATAAAGATTTTTCATTTTGGAGGACAATTTTATATACAGGCGAGAGTAAATTTAACATTTTTCGATCCGATGGACAAACTTATGTTTGGAGAAAACCTAATGATGAGTACAAGGAAAAGAATTTACGACCTACTGTTAAACATGGGGAAGGTTCAATAATGGTGTGGGGATGCATGCCAACTGCTAGACCAGGAAATCTCCACACTATTGACGGGATCATGGATCGGACAAAATATCCACAGATTTTGAAGAACAATTTAAGGGATAGTTTGGAAAACTATCGAAACTCCCGCTCAATCATCTGATTTGAATGTAATCGAAGATCTATGGGCGTACTTAGAAGAAAAATTGGAAAGCCACATTATTTCTAATGGTAAACATTTAAAGAAAGCATTAAAAGAGGAATCGGCAAATATTGATCCTTCGTATTGCGAAAAACTAGTACGGTCCATGCCGAATCGATTAAAAGCTGTAAAAGCAAATAAAGGATTACCAACACAATATTAATATCAATTAAAAATAGTATAAAACATATGTACATATTCACAAGAAAATTTTCTACTGTCCGAGTTTTATTTTGAGGTCAAATTCCATTACTTTTAAAACTTCGTTTTTTTTATGACTTAATGTAAATAAATTTTGTTTCTAGTGAATTTATATGACCTTGAATAAAGCTTACTAAAAATAGCTTTATTTTTTATTTATATTCTTTTCTCACTCTACCAATCGCTTCATAAGTCCCAAAAATGTCAGTGTTCGAGTTTTACTTTGAGCCACTGTAGATTTATCCGAATTGTACTCTGGTTGTAACAGGTTACTAATTGTACAGATACAGTAGTAAATAAACGAGATGCCGCGTCGTTCGGCGAACGAGAAACAGAAAACGCGCAACAGTGTTAAATAAACTTCGAATAACCGCAGAGTATAATTATAAATAGTATAATAATCAGTTACTATTATAAGTAATTACAAAGCATTCGCGGTCTTTTAATAATTCAAGTTGATTTAACTCTAGGAATGGAAGAATAATAATGGTCCTGATGTTGCAAATGAATTCCGTTGCCGATTATGCTGTGCATGCAAAACGTCGAGTTATTCGTTATTACTCTCGGCGTAGTTGCAGCGTTACGAATCCACTTCTCTCGCCTCGGTATAATAGAGAAAAATTCAGCGAGACATCCTTCCACGGTGTGCGGTAGTGTGCACTTGTCGCTGCAGCGCGGCCCAGTGCAATCAGTTACATGCTCGTTAAAGAGCGAAAGAAAACGAAGGAAGAGTGTGAAGACAGTGGATGAATAAAAAACTGTAAAAAGAACAAGCGAACGTGGGATAGTTCCTGCTATAGCAAGAAACCATCTTCCGATAAGCCAGCACCATACCATCTTTCGCTCTGACATGACATCAATTACATTTGAGCTCACGAGAGTGTCACCGCTCCTTAGAATGAAGTTACCATCTCTTGACGAAATCCACTTATTCCGTACGAAATATTCCAGTCTCGTCAGGGATCGTTGTAAAGGAATGAAATGATGTACAGAGAGTTCCCCTAGTGCCATACGCTCCAGATTTTTCTTAATTAAATGAAAAACATATTTTACACACTGCGTGATTTTACACACGATATTGACACTTTGTCGATCAAAAGCCTATTAACAGGACTTTCAATAATTGCTCTTAACAGAATGAAGCTTAATAAAATACTGTTACATTGTAATTTGTAACGGAATTATTAGAAAACGTTACTGAAGATGCCTTGAGGATTCTTAATAAAAATTCCTGTCAACGTTCAAAAATCGGTTAAAATGTTTTCAATCATGAACAAGTAATCACTTATTAAGTATCAATAATTATGCACTATTGAACTATTGCTATTATTAAAAAGTTTTAATCAGTTTTACTCTCCTTCGATAGACTGCATTTTTCGTTTTTATTTCGTACGCACAGATGTTCATTTTTATATTTTTACGTTATATTTACATCAATAGTTTCTGTCCATTATTTCATATAAATTCGATCTATGCAAAATCTTTTTTGCACTATTTTACCTTATGATATGAAACAACTTTACGTATGTAATCTAACGAAACGATTCAACTCTATCCTATTTGTATGACTCCGTACTACCGTAAAAAGTGATATATCTGTCTGGTATGCAGCATTCTTTCATTCAATTGTCATCCACCCTTCGACATGCGTCTCACGGAAACATGTCGCATTCGATTCATATCACAAATTACATCCATCCGTATCACCCTGCTTCCTTTCCTTTTTGTTTGCCTCTTTTATTTAGTTTTATAACATACTGCTTCCTTTTTGCATGCGCTGTTGCATACCGGGCGGCGGTTAATTAACGTGGCGAGTATTTTAATTAAATTAAACACTACTGTATTAATAAATACTCCTCAAAATAAGAAGTAAGAAAAATGCGCGGTTGGATATAATTCGTCGAAAGACTGACAACAGTTTTAAACGGAAATGCGAATGTGAAATGAACAAGGAAACATATTTCCCATTGAAAAACACACAATTTAAAAAAACATTCAAATTTTCGATCTCTGGTTTCCGAGATATCTCAAAAATACCCCAATTTTGAGGGCTGTTTTCACCCCTTCGAAGTGGATGATGGTTGCCGATAAAAGAAAACACGTGTCAAATATTTTTCAAAGAATTATAAGCTCCCATAAGTTTCATCAAAATCGGATTTTCGTATCTGAATATTGTAATATGGGATGCACGTGTGCGTGAGCGGCTTCGCTTCTTAACGCGAGACGCTAAGCCGCGTCGATGCTGCTCGATTGGCGATAACGTTTTGTTTTCGATTGGCGATAATGTTTTGTTCTTCGTGACGGAACGGCGGCAGTCGCACAGTAAAACCCGGACAGAAAGCATCGAAACCTCTTACAATATGTTCCCTTGTTAGTTTCTTTGCGAGAAAATATTGTACACAACCGTCCCAAACCTTCAAGGGTCCCGCGGAGAGGATAAGTGTGGTGTCGACAAAATTTCAATTGCCTACACTTATAAGATAAGTAATTCGCCATCCCACATCGTCTAATTGTTCGTACGTACATTGCACGTATAATATGTTCAAATTATAATATAATTAATTGATAGCATCCATTAATACTAGAACTACCGAACCAGTCATTTTGACTGAACCCTAGTTTTTTCTTTCGCAATTATTGAAGTTATAAAAATGTTTTCATCAGAAATTTTCAGATTTACTTCTTCAATGGCGTATACCTTACAATAAGAATTGTATGAAGTTCTAATAGATACAGTCTCGTTATTATTACAAAGCATACATCGTTGGATTTATCGTTCGGTAGTTCTAGTCTTAACATATGACTTGAAAGTTACACGGCCCCATAAAGGGTTAATATTCAGTAGAATTAGTGTTAAGTTTATTGACCCATTTTTATCGTAAATACATAAACTCCGTAGTTTAGTAATACGTGAAAAATGTAAGACTAAAATCATTTGGTAAAATGTCGATGTATTAACACTACCGACCGGCGATGGTTTCAAAATTTTTTAAGGTCCACAGACCATAATTGAAAACATTTTAACCTATCTTTCAACGTTGACAGGAATTTTTATTGAGAATCCTCAAGGTATCTTCTGTAACGTTATCTAATACTTTCGTTACAAATTACAATGTAACAGTAGTTTATTAAGCTTCATTCTATTAAGGTCGGTGAAGTGTTAACGTGTCACTTGAAAGTTACACGGCCCCATAGAGGGTTAAAGAAATGTGAAAATTGAAGGTTCCTTCGGTTTTTAAAAGTTCGCCGGGAAACATTGCAATTTGCGGGTGCTCGGTCGTTCCTAGATTATAATAAACTGCTGAATTAGCTATACCATTCTGCGTTACCAGTTGAAACGAGGAAGCCTGATAGTAACCATTGAGATCGATATGAAAATTTGGACATGCGTAACACGATGTATAAGTGCATGGGTTTATAATACGAGCAAATATCTTTATAGTATGCTCGAATGCATTGGCAGCATTAGTCATTAACACCAACAATCACTAATTCGTACTCCAATACGAATAATTAAACGTTTCTTCATATTATTGTTGAATGATTTTATTTTGGACTTTGCGAATTAGCCGAATATGTTTATTATTGTGTTAAATATTTCGCGTTTTTTCGTTCTTTATTGAATTACTATATAACGATGGTTAAGTAGTGGGTGGATGCGAGTCCCTTTCTTTTTCTGTTTCAACCATTCGTGACCAACACACGAATGTTTAGAGAATGCCCCGAACCGAAATAAGTTTCGCGTGAAAAATTACGACTTAATCGGTGAAAGACCGTTGCAACAAAAGCGAAAGCGAAATGTTTTAAACAATGAGCGGTACAGTTTCGCTTTCGTTCGAGCCGTGTAAAATTGCTGTGTCCGTTTTTCATGGAAAGCGGAGTTCTATAATAAGTAATAAGTGACTCGCATGCGCAGATGCGTGTCGCTACGAAACGTTTCGGTCTATGTTTACAGTAATTACATGGGACACATGCGCTGCTGTACAAACTTGTAAAGTCTATCGAACATCTTATAAAATTAGAATTGATTTTATTCTCTCATAACATTTATTCTAGTTTATTGCTTTTTCATTTATGAAAATTGTCAATACTGAAGAATGATAAAGTATAAATACATTAACACTAGAACTACCAAACCAGTCAAAATGACTGGTCCCTACTTACCTCTTTCGCAATTGCTGAAGTTATAAAAATGTTTTCATTAGTAATTTGCCGAAGTACTTCTTTAATGAACCACATGTTACAATCAAAATTGAATGCAGTTTGAGTAGATGCAGTCTTGTTATTATCACAAAGCAATGTACATCGTTGGCTTTATTGTTCGGTAGTTCTAGTGTCAAAAACAATAGATTAAGATAAATAATTCAAGAAAGAACATTACAAAGAAAAATTAACAAATTTTTACAATTATTTGTAATTATTTTTACAATTTTTACATTTACAAATTAAAAACGCATTTGATGAATATATTGTAATATACAATAGGTACGGAAAATACGTTGACAAATTACAAAACTTCTTCATATGGGCTTTCAGCAATTCTAAATGAACAGCTCAATGTTTTTAAGAAGCACTTACGAAACATTTGGAGGAATTAACCCTCTATGGGCCCGTGTAACTCTCAGGTCACATTTTAATTTATCGATATTTTACCAAATAATTATAGCTTTTTTCGTGAGATGGCGCATAAATCTTAATTCTATAACGTTGCCAAGACAACCAATATTAATATTTATAACAGTTGCTAGGCTCATCAACCTGAAATAACAAAATAAATACTGTGTAAACTGTTTGCAGTAAACATAAGCGAAACCATTTGATCCAATTGATATTATTTGAGCTTCTGCCAGTGATTACCAAACTAAAAATAGTGCACATAATAGCTCTGGGTTCGTATATCGATAACAACCTATTTGTTTGCATTTCAATTTTCAATTTGTTACTGTTTTTTATGATACAGTTTTGTAACTTTGAGGTTACAATGAGCTATTATGGCAGATTTCGGTACATTTAGGCTAAAGCTTGTGCTTCCTCCTGTTTTCAGATTTATACATCATATACCCAAAATATGAATATAAAATCAGATAGAAATAATAATAGTTGTTACTGCCCTTGAAAAGGAGATTACCCTAATGTCCCCGAAGCACCCCATTCTCCTGTCACCTATTTTCGAAAACTATTTGACAAGGAAATTATAAGCAATATAGTTGACTATACCAATATGTATGCACTGCAATGTGATTCAACAAAGAGATTTCAAAAATAAAATGTTTAACGTCAAGTGAAAATTGTTTTACGGAATTTCACGCTTAAGCTTTGATGCACAGATGTGCAAACTTTATAGGCCGTTGTTACCTGAAAGTCACACAGTGAATATATTGCAATAAAATTGTTTAAACGGAAAATTTTTTTTTATTTGCATATATGGGTTTATAATTTCTGATTTTTCGTTCCCCCAATTTTTTTGGATTAAAAACAAAAATTCGGCCCATAGTGAGTTATATTGGGCATTTATTGCTGAAGAAAGGTACCTTATGTTTTATTCAAAGTATTGTCCATTGCTGTCCACTACTTTTCCCATCTTTCTGACAGCATCCGCATACCGCGTCGGAAGAACTCTTAACCCGAGACATATTTTTGTCCTAGAATAATTCCATTGTACGTGGTTCATTTCCTTTCGCGCGCATAAAATTTGTTAGTGTTAACCGTACGCGCAACATTTCAATTTTTACTAACTTTTTAAATACAAACATTGTAATGTAAGAACTGTTTCGAATAATAGTCTGACAATTGTTAGTATAGCCTCAGAGGAGCCATCGGAGCATCTGTATATCTGTATATCTATTTTCAGAGTTATATACCATATACGTAGAATATAGAAACATAATCATACAAAAGTAATAGAGGAATTGAATTAGTCGTATTAGCGGTAATAGATCCGAAGATGCTTTATTAAATTCTGAGTCCGATTATAGACACACGCGTTATCGTGCTATGACGAAAAACTATATGATGTCATTTAGAAAAATAGATTCGACTTTAACCCTTCGCAGTCCAAGCAATTTTAATTCCAAAGTCAATACATTTGTTTGTCCTAAAATAATTCCATTGTACATTGTTCATTTCCTCTCGTACATATCAAATTTGTTACTATTACGTGCAACATTTCAATTTTTACTAATTTTTTAAATACAAACATTGTAATGTAAAAACTGTTTCGAATAGTAGTCTGACAATTTTATATGTTGCATCAGAGGAGCCATTGGAGTTCTAAGGGTTAAAATACCTCATTGGAGTCATGAAACTAATTACATCATATGATTGCTCGCATCATACCTAATAACTTCTATAAGCAAACTTTTCTCGTAACTGCAGTGTATTACGAGATATTTCAGTTTTCCAAATAAAGGATACACTCTGTTTAGCACAATTATGGCTAGACATTAGTGGTTTGTTAGTTGATTGTTCCTTATGATGAAACAATGGAATAATCTTGTATATGCAGACGTGAATAGATGTTACTCAATCTGTTTCGTTTCTATGATAGCAAAGTAAATATTCTTGTGGGCTTTTTAATACATTGGAAGATATTATACCGCACGTTGTATTATAAACTATTGAGAGTTGATGTTAAAATATTTTTAGAAGGTACAGTGGTTCACGAAAGTATTCGGACACTCTTTAAATCTAAATAACTTTTTTAAGATTGGACCCAACGTCTTGACTTTTCTTAAGCACTTAGATGCATTGATTTACTAAATGATATGCGAAGAGGATTTTGAAAAAGTTGCAATCGGTATGAATTACATAACAAATAAAAAAGAACCTTTTTAAATATCTTCTTTTTGAGCCACGTACTAAAAATTTTAAAGACGCATCTTGTAAACCTGTGATAGACCTATGTTTGTATCTGAAAAAATAGTAACAGTTTGACAGTTGTAAAGACGAATAATAGCAAAAAGGCTCAATATGCATATGGGGAAATAAATCATGCAAAATGAAAATATTCGAGGTCAGAGGAACTGCCCTGATCTTTTAAGTTAAAACAGCTTCGACTGCATAAGGTTAACCCTTGCAAAGGGCAAAGAGTTTATGCAGACAATCTGAACATGTGATTTCAAACAGTGGGTTTATGTTAATCTCAATCAATCACTCTTACTCCTTACATCGCCATCGGTTTACCTCAAACCGGGAGTCCCCTAGTAGGTTTGATAATAAAATCTTTATTTGAAGAATCCGAGGTCCGTAAAAGGGAAAAACAAAACCGTGATTGAAGTCACTCCGCGTCACGTTCAATTTCGAAGTCATCTTTGTCTCCGAGTGTGTACACAGTCCCGTAAATCATAAACGTCGTACTGGCGACCGTAAACCATGCGATTGCGGTCGTAATTCTTTTCTGGTGGTTCGCGATCACGTGGCTCCCCAACCAACACTTTTTTTCAGTTTTCACTAGACAGAAGGTTATTGAACGTGTCGCGGTGAAGCAAGGCAAACCGAGTGGAACGAAAGACAACGACATGTCCATTGTTAGAAGAAAGACGTTCCGCGGCCTTTGAACGCCGCTTTCCGCGCGTCCACAACTTCACAGTGCTCGAATGATTCTCGCCGTTCGGGTCGTATACCTTTTAGCCAGATACACGCGGGGTAAGAATTTGCCGAGCTCTGCGAACCAACGTATTTCTAATTCAACGTATCCAAACGTTCCTATGCAACACGTATTTTAACATTCATGAAACGAATGCCGTTCGATTCAGTTGAACGAAGGTACAGGACAAAGTATTTTTTACAAAAGTAACCTTCCGACGATACAAAATTCTGGCGTCAGCAAATTTATTAGAAATAGAAATGATTATAGTATTGGAAGTATCAGGAAGTCTGCGCCGTTTGAAATCAACTAGCGCAACCAGACGCCATTTTCTTGTTTTAATATTTGATAAAGATTTACAACTCACAACCATATGTGCCCATAATTATGAAAGTGGTCCAAGTCAAAATTAAAAAAATATGAGTTAATCAGTTATTTCACACCACATTATTTTAAACTAAATTTATTCAATATAATTTTTACGATGTCATGAAAAATGAACCATTAGATAGTGGTTGTAATTTCAACATTATATGGAATTCATTTAATGTTAATTATGAAACTGGTCTAAGTCAAAAATTTAAAGAAATTATATAAACGTAACTTGAAAATGGCGCGTGGCCCTCTGTGACGCGTTTCTGAGCTACCTAATAAGCCGATAAATGACAATCAAATAACAACAGAAACGACAATTCATTCCGGTTTATCTAACGATATAATTCAGTTGTATAATAATAATTTATATATTTTACTACTATGTCAACAGATAGCGGTTCAGGTAAGTTAATGACAACGTACTTATTATGTGAACATGTTAATTGTTATTCGGATATGATGTGATCGGCAGATATTATACGACCACGTAATACTTCCAAGAAATGGGAAAGAGTAAGACAATTATCATCTTCAGATTATTCACTGTAAATTTAGAAACCCTAGAAATGGTGCAAGGTAAAACAATAGAAATGGTGCAGATAGAAAAAGATGAGAAAAGGAAACGAGCAAGAAATGAAGGTAATTACGCACAAAATATCAGAAAAATTAAGAGTAATAATGGGGAAGAATACACGACAAAAAAATCCAAACTTGAATTAAATTAAATTACTTCCATTATACACCACCACTAGACCAGTAACGGAAGAAAAACATAAAGAAATTATGCGTTTACTGCCATACATCCCTCCAGTTTTTCAGGAATATTTTAAGAACTTAAAAACTCGAAATGATAAAAATGGATTACTTTTTAAAAATAATTAATAAATGTTCATGAATTATTTCATTAAAGTTATTGTTTCAAATAAAACTCATAGTTCTTTATTGTTTTAAATGATTTATAGGACATTCAGTTAATTTTGAAAATGGTCCAAGTCAGTTCAAACTTTA
>CM052098.1:11881859-11892741 GCA_028453745.1 Agapostemon virescens
TTTCCCTTTAGCATAAACTGCTCTAGCAAGGTCTCCCCAACAGTTCTCTATAATATTCAAGTCAGGGGAACGAGCTGGCCATTGCAAGACTTGAATATTTTCCGTCTCGAAGAATGCTTTCACAACCTTTGCGGTGTGAACCGCTGCATTATCCTGCTGGAATATGTGTTTTTCCCCGGAAATTCTGGTTGCGTGTGTGGTTATTTGTTCACGGATTAACATTAGATATTTCACGCTGTTCATTTTTCCACTGATAAAATTAATATCCGTCTTTCCATGGTAGCCGATACCGGCCCACACCATAACTTCTCCGCCACCCATCTGGCGACGGATCAAAAACATTTTTTCTTTACGTAAGTCGTGGTAATAATAACTCCACCCGTTAGGTCCATCGAGATTAAACTTCTTTTAGTCGGTGAACATGACTTTTCTCCACTTCTTCTTCCAGTGAGCATGTTGCTCTGCAAATTGCAGCCTTGCCTTCTTATGCGCTTCGGTTAGAGGCGGTTTTTTTAAGCTTCCTTCGCTGCAGGTGCTTAGATCTTTGCAGGACACATTGCACATTTCTAACGTTTGTTTGTACGCCTGCTGCTTCAGCAATCTGCCTGGTAGTCATTGGTGCATTCGATGCTGCCCTTAGAATAGCACGTTTCTCTCGTGCTGATAGTGCCGCAGGTCGTCCAGGACGTTTTGTATTACCGTATTTCTCGGGGTTTTTCAAATAATTCATGACAACCTTCCGGCTTCTATGAATTACTTTCGCAATCTTTGAAATAGAAACATTTTCTTTAGATAGTGTCATAATTGTTTTCATTTCACTATCTGTTAACTTCTTTCTACGACCCATTTTTTTAGAAGTTTTCCGCAATAATTCACCACACTATATATCAAATACTTAGCCACCTTCCTTTGCTCGTGTTCAACTGAGAAGTGAGAGTGTAGCATGTGTGCTATTATTTTGTCGGATTACGTTTCCATGAAATCTACCAAAACAACGATTCTAAGAATTTAGGGGCAGTGTTTACGTGTCACAGTCACTAAGATGGATATATAAGAAGTAACTAAAGAAGCATATGGATTGAACGCTCTCATTTCTGTTCTATTTTTGAAATAATACGAAATTTAGAAGGTGTGCTATTCTATTGTCGCGGACTGTATATGATTACCTGCAAGCTTTCTCCTATCGCATTTTTATATATTGGACAGTCGGAAAGGTATTGTTTTCATTATGTATGAAAGATAAATTGTGTTTAATAATAATTTATGTTTTTATATTTTTTCCTGCAATAAGTTAAAGATTTGCGGAATGAAAAAAAAGAAAAAGAAAAGAAAAAAAATATTTGTGAATCAAAAAAAGTATAATAAGAGTAAATGAAAAAAACCGGAGAATCAAACCGACGTCTTCCGCGTGTGAGCGATAACCGAAGTCTGGCTACAAGTAACTGGACGCATAGTAAGGGTGTATTTCAATTCTCGGGTCCATTGGAAGCGAATTGTGGCAGTGGCGCGACTTTGAAATTTTGGGGCTGGTAAAAATCGCGAAGACGGGAAAATGGGGTTGATAAAAGGAACCTTCCCGCAGTCTCCTGAAATGCTAGCCTAGATTTTAAGAGCTCTGCTTAAAGAGGAAGGTTTAGGCAAGATTTTCCCGTTGGAATCATGTCGATAGCACTAATAGTTTGGTCGGGGGGCGCCTTCAAAGATTGCCAAATATCGCCAAATATTGAAGGGACGACCACCTACCTGTCGAAAAATTGGAAAAAATTTGCAAAAAAATTTTGGACATTATACACACTGCCTACGTGTGTATATTACCAGAGTCACATTTCAACAAAGAAGAAGTCTCAAAAGTGTTTCATTTTATTGTTTGTTTTGAATTTCGTAAGGATATAAATTCAACCGACATTCGTGTAATTTTTTTATATGATTATAAACTTGATAATAATGCTGCAAAAGCTGCACGCAATATAAATCAGGCGTTTGGAGAGAATACTGTTAACGATCGAAAAGTGCAGCGTTCGAATATCGTAAAGGGGTTAACAACGCTGTAACATAGCGATACATATTGTTACAACATAGTTTTACAACGTAGATCAAATTAGTTTCCCAAACTTAAAAACTTTCACCTGTCCATCTAACACAATTTAGACAAAGTGAAATGTAAAAGACTATCATTATATTAATAATAGTAGGCTTGTTATGAATTTCTCAATAATATAACAATCTTTCTTTTTGCTAGAAAAGAATACTTGAAAACTAAAGTATGATGGACGTTAGTAAAATAAAATACTGTTCAACATTCCTTGTCTTATTTAAATTTTAACCAATCGTTTGGTATTACCAATAAAGTAGAAGCATAGAGGTTAAAGATCGCCGAACAATCTCTAAAATTGAAAGTAGACAACACGATTACGTAAACAATAAGAGGAGTGTATATATACACGCATAATATTTCTTGCTAAAAATGAGTTCCTCAAAAATATCAATCAAAAGTTGTTATACTGAAAATGAATTCGCTGGCAGTGAAGACATCAGAGCAGTTCTTATCGCAAATAAATCCTCGATTCTCTCTTTAATGAATTCATTTATCAAAGAGTGAATGCACCTTAACTGCCTTTCTACATCGCCTCCGAACAATGTCTGTATCCAAAGAACCGGACAAACTGGATAACCTCCAGTAAAATAGGAAACAGACGTTCGTATAAACATTGATGCAAAGCACTTCGAGCGGGACAGCAAAACCATTGAACCACCCGATTACGGGACCAGAATCGAGTAAAAGAGCAAATCGGTGAATCGTCGCGTAACTGGCGGACAAACCACGAAACGTGCCCGTTCTTCCCGATTTCGAATTAACTCCTCCACTCGCCAAAGATCATTTTATTATTTTATACTTCATCGCGAACTAATCTCATTCGCTATTTAAAGTAGAACAAAAATGTTATGCGAACTGTATGATTGTTGTAGTTAACAAAATATACAGGAAATCTATAAATAATAAGATTGCCTACGTGTACCGGTAGCCTAGGTAATCTCATTCGCTATTTAAAGTAGAACAAAAATGTTATGCGAACTATATGATTGTATGAAAAAAATATATATATTGCAACAAACACATTGATTGGGAGGAAAAGAAATTGTAATCCTGATAATTGAGCCTGATAATTATGAAATTTCCACTCGGATTTAACCCTCTATGGGCCCGTGTAACTTTCAGGTCACATCTTAATTTATCGATATTTTACCAAATAATTATAGCTTTTTTCATGAGATGGCGCATAAATCTTAATTCTATAACGTTGCCAAGACAACCAATATTAATATTTATGACCGTTGCTAGGCTCGTCAACCTGAAATAATAAAATAAATGCTGTGCAAACTGTCTGCAGTAGAAATAAGCGAAACCATTTGATCCAATTGATATTATTTGTGCATTTGTCAGTGATTACCAAACTAAAAATAGTGCACATAATAGCTTTGGGTTCGTATATTAATAACAACCTATTTGTTTGCATTTCAATTTTCAATTTGTTACTGTTTTTTTATGATACAGTTTTGTAACTTTGAGGTTACAGTGGGCTATTATGGCGGATTTCGGTACGTTTAGGATAAAGCTTGTGCTTCCTCCTGTTTTCAGATTTATACATCACATACCCAAAATATGAATACAAAATGATTGTAGCACCATGTTTGTATTGTATGATTGTATTATATAAATGTAGTACCATGGATATATACCATGATTGTAGTACCATGATTGTATTATATGATTGTAGTATCATGATTGTATTAAGATAATTGTAGTACCACGATTGTACTGTATGATTGTAGTACCATGATTATATTGTACCATTGTAGTACCATGATTGTTCAAAATATGAATACAAAATCAGATAGAAATAACAGAGGAATTAGAATTAGACGCATTAGCGGTAATAGATCCGATGATTCCTTGTGAGATTCCGAGTCCGATGAAGATGTAATAGTATTTCCCCGACGACGGATAAATGTCATTGACAGTGACGAAGCATTTAGTATTCAATCCTCGTCAGATGAGGAAGATGCAGGACCACAAAGAATTGTTTGGCAACCACTATCCCAGACGAATAATAATAATTGTTATCGATCGCATCGATTGCTTGTAGAAGCATATGGTAAGGTTGCAAATCTGTCAACAATGATTGTATATAATGTTGTATATAATAAATGTATGTAATGTTGTATATAATGTTTGTGTATCAGCGTCGTATACCTTTTTCGTGCGAAAGTGTCGAATTCTGAGCCGAATAAACGTCATTTGTGGGCAGTTCTGATTTACTTCTTTAATTTGAAGAGATCTGCAGCTGGCGCGCTCCGATTGTTTGTAGAAGCAATCGGTTATTATGGCAGATTTCGGTACATTTAAGATAAAGCTTGCGCTTCCTCCTGTTTTCAGATTTATACATCACATACCCAAAATATGAATACAAAATCAGATAGAAATAGCAGAGGATTAGAACTTAGGAACTCACGATAGAGAGAATTCGAGACATCTCCATACGTAGAACCCATTAAATCACCAAGCATAAAACACAACGAAGAACACGAAATATCATGAATGCCAACATCCTGAAACAGTATACACTCGCGTCAACGTGAACTCGCATTAATCAGTGTGTTAAGTTTCGAAATATATCGCTTGTTAACGTAACCAATCGCCACTTATATCAACGAGGCGTCGTGATCAATACCAACTTCGCTAGTGTTCCTGGGTACCGTCGCGAGATAGCGAAACGGAATTTACGACCCCGCGAAATTTGGTACAAGAACTGCGATATTCGAGGACGCTACAAGCATAGTACCCGCAAGGTTAAAGCCTTCGAATAGCAACGGCAATATGAACCGTTCATTGCACAAATCGATTAACTCCATAAAACAAAAAAGTGGAGAAATACGATGAAATAATGTGCATTGCTTTTTTAAATTCCCTATAAAATATAGACTCAAATAAATATTGTAGAATGCATAAATACAGATGGAGCATTCATCTAATAGTATATAAAATTAATAATAAAGAATAGCCCAAAAGTTATCGTTAGTAACGTTACAATTTTGAAATGACTGGTGGAACTAATTTGATATTGTCTTCATATTTTGGGTATATGATGTATAAATCTGAAAACAGGAGAGAGCGCAAGCTTTATCCTAAATGTACCGAAATCTGCCATAATAGCCCACTGTAACCTCAAAGTTACAAAACTGTATCATAAAAAAACAGTAACAAATTGAAAATTGAAACGCAAACAAATAGGTTGTTATCGATATACGAACCGAGAGCTATTATGTGCACTATTTTTAGTTTGGTAATCACTGACAAAAGCACAAATAATATCAATTGGATCAAATGGTTTCGCTTATTTTTACTGCAGACAGTTTGCTCAGCATTTATTTTGTTATTTCAGGTGGATGAGCCTAGTAACGGTCATAAATATTAATATTGGTTGTCTTGGCAACGTTATAGAATTATCTCATGAAAAAAGCTATAATTATTTGGTAAAATGTTGATAAATTGAAATATGACCTGAAAGTTACACGGGCCCATAGAAGGTTAAGTTAAAAGAAACGGCGAAGACTTATTTGTACACCCTAATAACGCATTCATTTGTAAATTCGATACTGTCGATCACCAGGGACCGCTGCAGCGTTTAACGCGTTAACAATTGTCTTGATTATAATAAATGGAGTACGTTAGGGAGCATGTTGAAGATCGCGGAACGATCTAGCCTCGGCACGGTGCGATGTGTAAATTGACGAATGACAAGCAGGAAATTAAAAGGCAGCGATGCGTCGGCAAAGTCAGGCATTAATAAGGAAGCAATTAGAATAAACTATCAGTGAAGTTACAGTTCGCGGTCATCATGGACCCAAGAACCGGAGGGACCGTGATTACGGCATTACGCGTTCGTCGCGCTCCATTTCTGCGTGCAGGACGAAGGGCGAACAGCTCTCGCTCTCTTCGTTCGTTCGATGCCCCGGCATAGAAGGCTCCGCGAAAGAGCGGGAGAGCACTAGCCGCTCTAAGGTAACTAACTTTCGCGCAAAAACTGGACGTTCCTCGGCCACTTCGACTTTTTTCCGTTAAGGCAGCGTTGTGGTCGCCTGTTTCCCGCATCTTGGCTATTTACAGGAGAATCCTGGCCAGAGAGTTTTCCCCGGAGGGTCACAGTGACACATTGGATCTGTCCGACGATAGACGTATAATCATGGGGAATCAGGCTTAATCGTGGACCAAGGGAAGAACCAACCGCGACTCCTCTGGAAATCATTACTGGCTCGTTCTAATGAAATGCTGATACTCCGGGTCTCGCTCGATCACGGTTCTTTCGTTTCCCTTTGTTCAGCAGAATATCCCTCGAAACGCAGAAATAGTTGATGAGACGGGACTTCGTTCCCAGCTCCAAGCGACGTTTACGAGAGACACGCAAAATCCTCGAGGTATTTCTTTTGCGCATAGAAACGGTCTGTTGGCGTTCGCATGATGCTCTGCTCTTATTTCGAAGCTGTCCGACACAGAGAGGATTTTAAGTGAAAACCGTTTTGCTTTCATTCTTATTTCCCAGTAAATCGGTAAAACTGTCTGTGAAGTTACCGTTTCAGTTTTAAAACAAATTCACTTTTGTAGTAGTTGCTAAAGTTTCAATTCTTATTAGTGTTATTTATATAATTTCTATTTATCAAACTAGAATTTGATGTTTGCAAATAGAATGTTATATTTGATAAAATTTGAGGATATCTTATCTGGTTAGTGTTTTCATAGAAGAAGCGACTTGAAAAATGTTTGTGGTTGGGATATCTGTACGTATGAAGCGTCTACACGATTATCAACGTGCTCGTAAGATTCTTGGCGAAATTGAGTTCACCATCTGGAATACAATTGGTCGGTAGCAAGTGCGAAGTATTATCGTCCTCGTAATAATAAAGATCTTGTAGTGATAAATGATTGAGCTATGCAACTTCTCAACATAATAGTTGCAACGAAACTTTAACCAATCATATGTATTAACACATGTGTGTAATTTTTTAACTAAAATGATATAAAATCTAAGAACATTTTAAGAAAATCACATTTGTTATTTTACTGATTCGAATACACGAAGCTTTAATGAAACTTTAAGTTACTTTTTTAACCTCTGAATTTATAGAAATTGCATAAATAATTTAACGTACAACACTATAATCAAAAGGGCAGACAAACAACATAAAGTCAAAATTAAACGTAACTTACTATTATATTTGTACTTGGATAAAATATAATTATTATTTAAAGAATGAAAGTTTATTTACATGCGAATAAAAGGGTATAATGCTTTAGGCTGGTCACATTCATTCGATAAATGTATAAATAAACAAATTTGTATTAAAGGCTGCACTACATACAATTATGGCGAAAATATAGATAATCTGCAATTACCGATAGATCTCTAGATCTGAACGCAAATATCAACTGCTCCAGACAGTTCTTATATATTGGATAGTCGAAAAAGTATTGAGAGATTTTTGTCATTTTTTGATTAAATATTACTTCTATTCAAAATAAATTTTATTCAAGTATATGTTGGCCATTATTATATCTGACCTTTTGCAATTTTTGTGGTAGAACAGTAGAAATTTTTTCTTTTCTTGATTAAATGTTTCTTTTATTCAAAATAAATTTTATTCAAGTATATGTTAGCCATTATTACCTATAAAGATTTTGAAAAAGTTGTAATATCTAAGAATTACATAAAAAATAAAGCAGGCACTTTTTATACATTAGAACAAACGTTTTGACATTTTTGGATAGTTACAAGCATTGATTTACTAATTACTGAGCGAAAAGAATTTTAAAAAAGTTGCTATTACTAAGAATTACGTGACAAATAATAAAAGTACTTTTTTAATATTTTTTACTTGAACCCTGTAATAAAAATTTTAAAAACACAACTTGTAGATCTGTGATTGTTATACACATGCATAAAAATGTCGCAAACAGTGAGAAACGCAATTTTTCACGATCCTTGGTCAGTTTTTGTTTAAAATCCACAAATTCTTACATCTTGCGATATGTGCCGTTCTTTTCTGCGTCAATCAAGTTCAAAATCAACTTCAAAACGTAAAAATAATAAATTTTTATTATGGGCTCAAATGAAAATGTTTTAAAACACGTCTTTCTTATTTCTTCATGCAATTCCTGTCAGTTCCAAAAATATTGAAATTATTCTTACACACGATTTTGTAAAGTAATGCTTCTAATTGCTCTTGAAAAGTCAATTCGTTTCCTTCAATCATAATGATATTATTTAGGCGTAAAGAGTGTCTGAATACATTCGTGAATCACTGTATATTCTTCACAATTTTAAGAATTTGATATTTTCACTTATTTTGTTATGTAGATGTATAGTTAAATAATAATGTATTTATTATGAGTTGTTTTGTGTAAGAGTAGCTAACCTCACAGAAAACTCTTTAAATATTAAAAAGTATAATATACAAATTCTATATTTGGTAAAAATTATAAATAAATATTACGCTTTTATACTTTCCACAAAAACTCAAACGAAAATTAAAAGTAAGATGAAAATTTACCACTTGTTATTGTATTTAATACATTAACAATGATACGTATTTTATTTCTAATTATACATTATTTGCTGATAACAATATTTTAATCTTTATCTTTTTACCAAACTATTTCCCGTTAACACTAGAACTCCCGAGTAATAAATCCGACCGATATAATATTGCTTTGTAATAATGACAAAATTGCATCCCTTCAGATCCCGTAAAATTTTTATTGTAATGTCTGTTTCAATGAAGAAATTCATTCGAAACTTTCTCGTAAAAATCTTTTTATAATTTCAATAATTGTAATCGAAAAACTCAGGAACCAGACATTTTGACTGGTAATTCTAGTGTTAAGGTCAAAATATTTATTTCTATATGATTTATTGAAAAAAGACAGTTTTTATTAATTAAGCGAACCATTAATTGTAAGCATCGAACGATCTACGTAGCAATTATTATTTCTCATTCTTGAAAGCAATGCAATCCATACTTGTTCCTAGCGTTCGTGTGAATCGGCAAACGGGTCGGTAGTGTGGCAACGAGAAAAGAAGTAGCGCCGGACCAGTTTATTAAGGGTAAATACATTTTGTGGTCTCTTCGGTAACACCTTCGAACCGGCTGTATATCTCTCGGCGTTAACTTTAAAATAATATTGATTCGTGATTCGGTATATAGGGACCCCTCGTTCGCAAGGGGGTTAATAAATAATTGCCATCGGTTTGAGATACCTTGATTCAGCTTGTGAAGATGTCTCGTGCCACGTCGCATTTTTAATCAATGTCTTCCCCTCGAAACAAAAAAAGAAAACGAACTTTGGTAACAGCGTAGAGATTCGACAGGGCTTATATAGCTACCCGCCGTGGAATAAAATCCCATTAAAGAGTCGCCGAGCCACGAAGGGGACAGCAATAACACGCGCAATGTTCTACCGATGGGACTCGGGCACCGATGGTCGTCGGTGCAACGGCCGAAAAAAATGAGTCCTCGCCCGCGGAAGATCGAGTTAATATTCAGCCAGGTTTATCCATAAACTTCGGTTAACTGCACGTAACTGCACGTCTGAAGCACGCTTTGATATCTTCACGAGCCTACCCGCTAAGTTCGTACCCGGGCCAGGCATTTTCTACCGGCCGAACCCATTTCAAATGGGAACATTCGAGTTCACGACACGTCGACGTTAATCGCCGTTTCTCGGTATCTTTGATCGTAATGGAAGTTTACGAGCGGACCATGGTCCGCGAAACCGGGCAGGACCTCAGGGACACATTTGAATGACGCCCATCAATCTACCCCGGACCGGTAAGCCTAGGACAAAAGATGATACGTTCCGCCGTCCAAAGTGAAAACTCATACGATCAATTAAACCGCCTCTCTTTTCGACTGCTTGTCGAATTTACCAAACGTCTGCGCTCGTCCACGGAAATACTAGGGAAATCCTTGCGCAGGACGCTGAAGTTTTCTCTTAACTTATCCGTACTCCCAATAATTTATATAATATTAACCCTTTTAATGCCGGACGACGATACACCCGGTATGTAAATATGAAATCAGAATTTTTATGTAGAAAATACACGTTTATTGCATGATAATCATGCGAACTATTGTAGGATGCGAAAAGCGTGTCTGTGTGGAGCAAGAGAGAGTGAGAATGACCGGTGGCGGTATGATTGAAGTATGATGCGTTTGAAGCCACCGGTGCGGTTGGGAATGAGTGGTGTGGTGTGTATGTGTGTGATTTAGGATATAAGGAGATCCCGAGGAGGCCTCGTCCTCATTCGTCTCATTCGATCCTCATTTCACTTGCATTCGATTCGTTCCTCTGTGATTGTCCTCTGTGGCTATTCTGTGTGGCGTACTCGTTGCGTTCTGTGTGAACGCGGTCCTGTGTGAATCCGTTAATAGTAGAATTGTGTGGTGCGTTACGCGACACTGTCTGTCTACCCAAAGCGTTGAGCCAAAATATATGTGTAGGGTTCAGTGAAAATTCTACACTATTTTATTCAAAGTATTGTTCATTGGTACTTACACATTTTTCCCATCTCTTGGACAATTTGTGAATACCATGCCAGTCCAGGATACCGTCCAGTTTCAATTTCCTTCTTCAACTTAAAAAGATGTGACATTTTATTACGTCAGTGAATAATATTTAACCTATTAATATATCGATTCATTTCAATACGACATGCTTATAAAATTACAGCGATTGAGATCGTTTAAATGTAGTTTTTAAGAAACCATGGTTTCTAATTCTAATAATAATTATTTATCACAAATTTTAAATTCATGACTACATGTTCAA
>CM052098.1:11908117-11940463 GCA_028453745.1 Agapostemon virescens
AAAAAAAAAAAACGAAATTACTTTCCGAACAACCCAATAACTGTTAAAATGTTTCCTAATTAAGCAAAGCACCAAAACTAACCCAGTATTATAACCACTAATACTATCGCCTGTAACACAACCGTTTGTGCGTTGGGTCCCGTCGACCCACATGGAGGATCATTTTCCCAGCCTTGGCAGCTTTGAACGTTTGCAAAGCTTTCGCGTGCGTCAGCCCGTCCATGGATATTCCATTGATTGCCAGGATTTCGTCTCCTACTTTTAGAGTGCCTTCTTCGGCTGCTTGCCCACCAGCCATAATGTCTTTCACGAAGATACCCATAGATCCTTTATTGCTATCCGATCCTCCAACGATCGAGAATCCTAACTTTTTCGTAGCTCCCTTTTCCAGCGTAATAGTAAGCAAGTCCATCGAGAGACTCGTTGCCCTTCTTGGACAGGAAACCGGATTCGTGCTACGTTTTCGTACCACCTGGAATTTTCTCATGCCAGTCATCTTTTGGTCCGACTCCTTCCTCAGTTCCGAGTCGTTCTCAGTTCGCTCCATAGTACTCGTGGATAAATTATTCCCGTCCTTTGTCAGTGCGCCGATGATCGTGCACTTGGATGAATCTTTAGACTGCGCGACAGCATCGACAGGCGCTGGACTTTCTTCGATTTTCTCTCCTTTTAATGTCCACACTTCGGAGTCGCTTCGAGTACGAACTAACATATCACCCCACGTGTCACCCAGTTCTCCAAACGTGAAAGCCGGTTCTCTTGCGATTTGTAGCTCTACAGTTCCTACGCAGGCTCGCAACGCGTTTCTAGCTTCCACGATCGACATTCCGCGTAATCTTCGCCCGCAAACACGCACGATCTCGTCTCCGATTCTGAACTGCATTGATTTTGCTGCCTCGCCGTTCGTGTCCAACTTCGAGATCACGTAGAACGGTCTTACGGCTTCTCGTCTTTCAACGGAGATACCCAGGCTGCCCAATTTTTCAACGCACAGCTTCATCGTCTTCAATTCTCGCCGAATGAGCGTCTTCGCTGGCGTGAGAGGAAGAGGAGCAGTTTGCTCGACCTTTGCTAGGTGCGCGGGTCTTTTCACTTTATTCCCAATAGCAGCTAAGTCATCCGGTTCCATGGTTGATCGCGACCTCTTTGGACTGTAATATTGTAATGGATTAGTCTCGACTACTCCAGAAATTTTCGTTGCTGGTGGACTGTCCTTGCACGGGGAAGCAGCGTTGTCTAACAAAGTAAGTTTGCTGGAACTTCTGTGTTTGCCAGATTTCAATGGTTTCTGAAACTTGCTTTCATTTGGTACATTATCTATCTTTACTGTCTGCGAACACGACAACGACTGCTCTGATTTAGGAAATATTCTCTTCTCTGGTAGCCTAGACAATTCACTGTTTTCAGGCGTCGACGTGCTAAGATCTCCAAGATTAGTACGCATCGACGGTGGATGCGCTATAGATGTTTTCGATAAACTTTGAACAGTATTGCATTTCACCACGGTGTTATTATCAAACTTCGAATACTGCAGAGCGCAATTCATTTGAAATTCCGTAAATCCTTCGAAGGTATCTTCGTCACAACTGTCCGTCTCGTCCCCGTCAGAAATCAATGTAGTCATATTCGTTCTTGTAGATTCATTTAGGAGGCTCTTGTCAAGGACGACGGTTTCGTCGAGACACGGAGGCTCTGCACCGATTTCGTCATTTCCGGCCGCTGCTTCTCCGTTGCTCGATGTGTTGATTGGTAACGACAAATCAATTCCATGATAGTCGTCGGATGTTATCGAGAAGCTACGGGGTTTCAACATTGGTGGTACAGACTTCCCGCTGTCCGGCGAATCTGCTCCGGCTCGAGTACTGTCGGAATCATAACCGCTTTCGTCGCAACCAAGTCGTAAGTTGTTCATCAGTTCTTCCAACCCTGTCGGTTGACATGGTTTTGCCGCGTCGGTTCTGTAAATGTGAACGAATAATTTCAAGTAATTGTAAAACAAGCTCTACGGAGGCATAATATAATTGTAATATTGTTAACACATTGTTGACCGATCAAGAATTAACACGTTCGTCCCCAAGTCACTTATATTTGGGTGATATGCTTCCGTGAAGATCCCATCATGGGATCTGGGATATGCGTGACGCTCTTCTTGTTCGAATTAATTAACCCTTTGGGTATATTTGACGAGTGAGATTCGTCATCTGCTTACTTGGGCGAAGTTACGGTGGACGAGTCTGACTCCTCATCTGAATTTAAGAAGCAGGCGTTGATGTTTGCGGCACCCTCGCCGGTGGGCGTTCATCGCAAACAATTGCCTGACGATAACTACCAATCCTATTGTTCAAAAACGATATAATTTTACTATGACTTAAAATATAAATATATTTTTTGTATGTGATGAATATGTTAAAAAATTTCATTGTATCGGACGAGCAAATAGCTTTTAAGTACAGGCTTATTTCTATAATAATATTAAAGCAATCTGCGAACTATCTTAACACGGTTCCCTATGTCATTTCGAGAAGACGAAGAAAATTGTCTCACAAAAAAACATTTTATAATTTAGTCCACTAACAAGTATACTAAATACATCGAATCGTATTAGATTTGGAGTCTACAATAATTTAAAACTTGAAAAATATGTGAATATCGCTATGCAATTAACAATCGCATAATTCCAAATATAATAAAAATTATATGTATTGCAAACAGTTGCGAAATACTTGTACAGTCTAAACTTTTCTTTGCACTCTGAAATTTTTCCATTGACCATATATCCACGAAATTGCCCATAAATATATGGGATAGTCGGAAAAGTATTGAGAGATTCTTGTTACTAGATGTTGCTAGAATGTTGCTGACCGACTACGAGTAAAGTCGTGATCGATGCGCTTTTATTCGCATCAGCATCGTTCGTCAGTGCATTCGCGGAGAGCATAGAGTGTAATTGTTGCCAAAAACTAAGATACAAAAAATTTCTACTGGAAGTAGCAAGGGTACAGATAACTATAGATTCCAATGAATGCAATACAGTACATGATGCTTCCTTTCGTATATCTAAAACGGCTTCTCACGATGAAGCCCCACCCTTCAGGCTTTCCGGATAACTAAGAGATCACATGTTAGGAAAAATAGTTACTGGCAGAAAAACAAATCGAACTAGAACGTGTAGAGTACGCTCTTCAAAAGGAAAACACAGCGCATCAAGATATATGTAACAAAACTTTTGTACCATTACATGTCAGCGATTGCTACACCGTTTATCATATCAAAAATAAATATTGAAAGTTAAATATTAAATAGAATTTTTCGAAGTTTATCTATATTGTTTCACTTCCTCATACAATTACCATTTAGATTAATACTTTACGGACCGGAAGCATATTAATAGGACTTTCAATAATTGCACTTAACAGAATGAAGCTTAAAAAGCTACTTTTACAGTGTAGTTTCTAACGAAATTATTAGATAATGATACTGAAGATGCTTTGAAGATTCTCAATAAAAATTGCAGCCAGCGTTGAAAGATTGGTTAAAAAGTTTTCAATCGTGGACTGTGGAGCTTAAACAATTCTGAAATAATCGCCGGTCGGTAAAGTGTTAAGAACTAAATTAAATTTGAGTTAAAATAGTATAATAATAGATTGTTTATTGTTTTTAAAATATTAACGCTTTATCGACCGGAAGCCTATTATTAGGACTTTCAACAGTTGAAGCCTAACAAACTGCTTTTATATTGTAATTTGTAACCAAATTATTAAATAACATTACTGTCATGTTGATTTACAATAAAAATTACTGTCAACGTTGAGAGATCCATTGAAAAGTTTTCAATCATGAACAGTGCACCATGAAAAATTCTAAAATACTCGCCAGTTGGTAAAGTATTAAAAAGTAAAATTTAGAAATTTAATTTAGGTTGAGGACTAGATTAAATGGGTAATAGCCGATAACGTTAGATAAATTCTGAGAAAAATTGCAGGTCAACAATGTGTTAAATAGAAAAGATTAAAAACTAAGAAATTCGCACCTGTCGCATTCGTTACTGGTCGTTGTCCGTACATTAAATAGGTTCCTCTTAATATTATTCAATTGAGTATTAAGGAACTCTTTCGTCTGTGTCGACACGCTGTTTTTACTGCTATCCGACGTCGATTGACTATTTCTTTTTGGACTGGCACTTCGCCTGGTTTTGTCTAAAGTTTCTTTCGCGAATGTCGACCCTTCCTGTGTTTTCAGTATATCCTGGTTTTTCAAGATATAATCCAAAACGCGTTGTTGCTCCTGAAGATTCTGTATGCTGCGACTAAGCTGTTTCTTCTTCTCGTGAAGGAGAGTGCCGCGGTCTAGTTGACTGTCATCCGAACTGAATCGAAACGGCGTATTCTTTAACGCACCCTCGCTCAAAGCTTTTTCCATTGGGTAATGGCTGATACAAGTAATATCCTCCTCTTGAATCGTCACGCTTCTTGTCGACACATCGCCGCCTAGAAAGTTATTATTTCGCTCGCTACTCCTGAACAAGTTTCGCAGGGATTCCACTCTCGAGATTCTCTTTGGCTTCGGTACTTCCAGCGACGACCCACACACCCCCTAAAATACAAACTTTGTTGTAGATAAAATTGAAGAGATCGATGACGTATTACATTTACAGAAACGAATGTATTAGGTGTAAGGGAAATGTCTGTCGTTCGTTGTTATGTCACCTTACAAAGATTATACCAAAATTATAATTATATTGGTATAAAACTTGCATCAAGCTTAAGGGTATGTATCTTGCTTAATAGAGAACTAAGAACATAATCTAGTAAGCTGTTATTTTTCATTGTTAATCTAGTCCACAATTTGAGATTTAAAAAAGCATTGGAGGTACTGCGTATTGTATAGCAGAAACCTGTAAAAGACGGTCCGAAAAATTTTTAAGTGGTGATTTTTCATTACAAAGGAAATCCAGATAAGGGTTATTTGATATTAATGATGATGTCTCTTAAAAACAAGTAAACATTGACGAGTATTGATATTACAAGCATGCTTAGAATTAACCAAACAACACGATTGGACTACATATAGAAGTTGGGATTCGTTTCAAAACCTTGCGTTTAGGATGCCGCACAAACGAAGCAAAAGTGAATCTCAACTTGCGAGATGCACGGTGCAGCTTCTCTACAAAAACATTATAGAATGCAAAAAATTAAAGCGCATGGTTGAGAAATTCTACATTCCTTATATTTAATAGATATAGATCTATCTGATTATTAAGATTTCCAATTTTTTCAAAACTTTCATGATGAAAACAAAAATTTAGGAATTTCATTTCGTTTCAAAAGACAAAATTTTCTACCCAGGAGAAATCAATAAACTTGAAATCGTTGGCAGATAGTAATCTTTCCTTTAGAAAACTATATTATATTTTAACTTGTTTGATAAAATATTAAATACGTTACTTCGTATATAATCTATAAGGATAAAACCCGGCAGATCTTCTCCTTACACCTTAATTATTTTCGAAAATATTTCTTTGAACAGATTTGTAAAATATAAAATTGTTATTATCTAGTATCACAATTCATTTCTATAATTGTTTAGTTATTTGCGTTCGCCATCGCAAACAAACATTAGAAATCTATCAAAATTTAACAATTTTTAACAATATTTCTTTCACTACAAAATTTTGACTATATAGTATATTTTTTAAAATAATTGTGTTCTTTTAAAATTATTTGCCTTCAATTAATAACAGCTTCATCGAAACATGGAACACATGTTTTATTACAAAATTTTAGAAATGAAAATGACTTTGTGAAAATTATATTTTAACAAGAGTATAATTTAATTTAATTCAAGATTATTATATGATTGTTGACTTAGTCGTTGTAATCAGAAACTATATGGTATGGATGGAATCAATGGTTTTCAATCTGCGATTTAAACAATTGTGTTGGTCCAGCGGAAAATTATAGCGGTTCATTTAACAAATTTGAAATACTTCCAATTTTTTCATAGTAATCCGAATTAAATGTTTAATGTTTATACATGCGTGAATAGATTGAAAATCATTGATACATAATAATTCTCGTAAACTTGAGAATAGAATGTTTACATTTTCTTTCTCGTCCGTTACGTTGCCACAACTTTTCCGATTCGGACTCCATCGTCTTCTTCGACCCGAAACTGAAAGTAACTCTGAACTATCCGATCTCTTCAGCTGATCCCATCTTCGACCTACTTTCCTTCCCCATGTTGAAATTCCTGCGAAACGAATAGGTACGTTAATTTTTGCTTCTCAATGAAGCGGCTATATTACAGATTCCTCAAAAACTTCTTTCATCGAATAGTTCAACAATTCGCTTTTGTTAGAAAATAATCTATACACAGAAACGTAAAAGTGTATGAATCTGCTTCAAAAGGAAGAGTAAGAGCATCAGAGAAGAGCACAACTGAGATTAATCAAAAACTAAATGCAATTGTATATACAACGATTTTTCATAGAAATGAAGTTCAATGAGAAATTCAAATTTTGTTTAGCAATTATTAATTTTCCTTTTGAATCCTTTGAAATCCCTTGACGTACAAACAAAGTGGAATTTGACGCGTCCGAATAAACCACAGAAGTTCTATTCCGATGGGATTATGGCTCTACCCCAAAAATGGCAAAAGGTCATAAATAATAATGGCCAATATATACTTGAATAAAATTCATTTTGAGTAAGAGAAATATTTAATCTACCACCTATCCAATATAATATATTGTTTTATAATTCTAATACCGTCAGTCCTCAACGACTAACATAAAATTTTTATGTAATTATACTTAATATTGTTTTAAATTGAATGGTTATTTAATCACATTCGATTCTTCTTCAACACTAGAACTACCAAACAATAATTCCAACGATATTCATTGCTTTGTAATAATAATGAGACTGCATCTATTAAAATTCATACATTTCTTATCATAACGTGTACGTCATTAACACGTTGAATGCTATGTCAGTCCCTGGGGACTGATGGTATCAAATTTACAAATTAATATGTTCTAGATAATTCATATAATAAGCGAGTCTTTTGCTTATGCACAGTTGCGTTATTTCCGTTTAAAGGTAAATAAAATGTGACGCGAAAGCTAAGCAAAATGACGCAAAATGAAAACATTTTTATAACTTCAATAATTGCGAAAGAGAAAACTAGGGACCAGTCAAAATGTCTCGTGTGGTAGTTCTAGTGTTAAATTAAACTGCGATCTGTATATATTCAATGCTACTTTATTTCTACACATGATTTTAGTTATAAAATTACCTTTCCGATTGGAAGTGCATGTCTGCGACGAAGATGGCTTCTGAGGATCGCTGATTACTTCTTTGGTGGAAGTTCGTTCCGATCCATCCGTTTCGTCTTGAAATTTCCTTCTTGTTCGGTCAGAATTGTCATCGACGATTGTAAAATGCGCAGTCCCATCTTGCGATAACGGCGTTGCCGAAACTAGCTGCGGGCTGGTATCAGAAGGCTGACGTTTAAACAGACGCATTGCGATAACCTGGAAAACGAATAGTGATACGGTGATTAGAAAATTAATGTTTTAACAAAAACGCGAATGAAACTTAATGACTCTTCCTGACATACGTTTATCCAAGAGAACAATAAAATGTCGGCTCACTGAACCAAAATAAATTCCCCTTATAAAGATTGTTGAGTTTAATGGTACACACACTGAGTTTAAAATATCTCTATATTTTGAATCCGCAAAACCACATGCACACAACATTAACCCTTAGCACTTAAATGGCTCCTCTGAAGCGATACCAAAAATTGTCATACTCTTATTCAAACTATTACATTACCACGTTTGCATTAAAAAATCGATAAAAATTGAAGCGTTGTACGTACGAATAATAGTAACAAATTTCATATGCACAAAAGGAAATGAACCATGTACAATGTAACTATTTTATTCCATTCCATTAAATTCCATTTTATTAACAAATAAATGTGGTAATTTCAATGAAATTTATTGAAACATTCTAAACAAAAATATGTATGGTTTGCTTTTGCATGTATTACAAAACGTGACGAGTTTTTAAGTCAAATTTTTGGCTGGCTTGCGTCCGAATAGTGTTGAATTTTTGTTGTAACATCCTGAACAATATGTTTTTTCGTAATTGGTGAACAATTCTTTGTTCAATAGGCATAGGAATTTCCTCATCTGATTGTTGTGTAAGTACATCCACCAATTGTCTTCGAAATGACATGACTGATATTTTGTTTCCCGTTACCTCTTCAAACATGAACAGAGCATTTATAATGGCAGTATTTAACACTAAACCTACCGACATTTCATGTATACCTAATCCTACCATGAGCGGTCAAATGACCGCTTCAAAAAAACCATTATATGGTAGTAAACAAAATATTTTTCTGGTGCTTCAATAAAAACCCGCACCCCGCTTTTCTATTTAGAAAGTTTTATTTACCTTCATGCATTTTCAGCACATTTTTTACAAATTACAGCATTTTGTATTACCACATTTTCCACATACGTACTTTTTACATTTTATACAAATTTTGTTAGTCTTATTGACTTTTCAATATCTTATTTGACAAAATTTCTGTGCAAAAGAATCTGTAGCTGTGTTTATTATTGTTTTTGATGAACATTCTTTGCTTAGCTGTCTCTCCTTCTGATATTCGGTCCCAAGCTCTTCTGCTAATTGAAATAAAAATTCTTGCCTCGATATTTCTTCACCCGTCGTTTCTTTATATAAAATCCAAGCATTTATCCCGGCTAAATCTAAGATATTGAAAAATACCTGTAAAGGCCATCTTTGACATTTAAATTTTACACTATATTTTCTGGCCATTTGATCGATTACATCTACACCGAATTTTGTGTTATTGTAAAATCTAATTGTCTCTGGTATACGGGTGTCACTTTTTTCAATTTCAACGGATGAATGCATTGAACTAAGTATCAATACTTTTTTATTGGGTTTAGCTTTATAAATTGAAAGAATAAAATCATTCGATTTGTATAATATTGTTGACAAGCGTGTCATACTATTCTTTGCCTGTCTCGCTAATTTTGGTAGCTCTCTTTTATTTCTGCGGATAGTTCCAACAAGCGTAGTTTTTTTTACTAGAAGTTTACTCGCTAATGACGCGCTTGTAAAAAAATTCACATAAAAGTAATGGATTTCTTTTTCCCAAACCTGATATAATCAACATCCGTAAATCTAGTGTTAAATCTGAATATCGCGAGATACTTCTCGAACGATCTGATTCGAGTTCTCTCTGCGCAAAAGATAAAAAGTGACGAAAGGAAACGAGTGTCGGGAGTAGGCGATCCTCGCAAGCGATCAAACCGCAAAAACGACAATGTGAATCGGCGATCATCAGGGAGAGGCTCGGAGTTCAGTAAAAGCCCAGATCATCGTACGATCACTTTCCCAGCATTCCAGGGACGTTTAGCAACGTTTCCTGCTGCAATCCGTCTGCGAGCGAAAGAGGAGAAGTCTCTCCTACTCGCGCCGACATTACGTCTCGACCACGCGCACGCCTTTGCGGTCGATCATGCGTGCACTGGTGTTCCCAGGTTCGTGTTACATCCACCTAAGTCGAACACGTCACGAAAACGGTTGGTCGATCGTTTTGTTCATAGGGACACACTTAGCTGTGTCGATTTTTATAGCAAAGCCGTGCGCACCGTTTCTTCGTCGACATCGTAACACGAGTCATTAAATAGTAACTGTGGTATCCTTCGCGATCTTGAACCATGATTTCCTTTTCTCATCGCTTTTTCTGCAACACCTGTTTGTACCGTATAATTCGAATTACTGCCTTTTATTTCTGCTCGAGATCTACGATGCCGATTAGTATCCGAGCGAATTTCTAAGCGACCGATATACACAGTTAGTCATGAAAATATTCGGACACTTTCTAGAACGGAATTATTTTGTTTTTAACCCTTAGCACTCCAATGGCGCCTCTGAAGCGACGCTAACACGGGAACATATTCAGATGCGAAAATCCGATTTTGATGAAACTTATGGGAGCTTATAGTTCGTTGAAAAATATTTGACACATTTTTTTTTATCGGCAACCATCTGCTTTGAAGGGATGAAAACAGCCCTAAAAGTTGGGGTATTTTTGAGATATCTAGGAAAGCAGAGGTTGACAAAATTTGAATTTTTTTTTAAATTGTGTGTTTTTCAATGGGAAATGTAGCCGCGCAAGACAATTTTAACAAAAGTGTTTTGTTTAAACAATAAAGCTATAAGCTCCCATAAGTTTTATCAACATCGGATTTTCGCATCTGAATATGTTCCCTCGTGAGTCGACAATTGGTTGATTCACATACAAACATTAGATACGGTATTGATGTTATCATTGGGAAATGTTTTTTTCATTTGTTTATAATAATTGTAATATTGTCGGTTTCAAAAATATAAAAATAAAAATGCCAATTTACTTATGCGAAGTTTATAGCCCACAATGCCCTATAATAATATATTATTTACAAAGGAAGAAAATTCAAACGAAAGTCAAATGTAACCATCTCAATTACTTTAAATAGTCCATGTTTGAAAATGTTATGAGAATATTTTAAAGATCATGAAGAACTACTATGGCATTGCTTTTATTATAAAATCAGTGACCTGTTTGCATATTCTATCTAATCACAGATGTCCATTATTCATTTATGGTATAATAACCAACTGAAAAGTGATTGATTAAAACTCGTGTTATTATTGAACTTACGCAGTCTGGATTATTAATTTATATCGAGGGAAAGTACAATAAGTATGCATCATGATTATATCGTTCACTCATGCTTGAAAAATTAAAAACTAAATAGGCTTGTGTACCAGTATGTTAATGGTTGCATTTACTCTGGGTGTAGTGTACGTATAAATTAGTGAACTTTTCAAGGAAAGAGAACTATACAGTTAATTTCGTCGGTGCTCAAAGTATCGTGTGAAATCTGTATGAATAGAATATCTATTATGCTGGGAAGAAGAATGGTTTTGCCATACTGTGTAAATTAAAAGTTCTAACAAGCGTTTAATAATCCTTTGATCTCGCTTAAATTGATAATCCTTTCATATCCTATCCTTGCCTCATAGTGTCGAGTCAGATCGGTGATATTTCAAAATTGATCTAAGAAAGATATGAATATTGATATTAAATTATTGGAGTATCCATTCGAAAGGAAAGTTCGAAAGTAAGTTCAAATCGGAAAGTTCATACAGATTTTTATAGAAAATCTATATAAGATAAAATAATATAAATTTTAATATAATAAAATATAAATTTTATATATAAGATAATATATAAAATAGTATAAAAGTGACAAAGATTAACGTACCGTAACCAAAAGTTTTTCCACATATGTCTGAAGTACCGACTGTTAGAATATGTATGCATGTCATTTGTTTTCAGTTATTTCTAATATATTCAGACCTGCCTTTATCCCACCTACCGAAACTCGGCATGAACTTTCTGGACAACTTAATATATACATTTTGGATATGTTTAGCAAATTGTTGAGGATAAAGGCAATACTGTTAATGGCATACAATGCCGTCTGTTAGAGGTCATCCATTTCATGTGCCATTGTAGACTTTGACGTCTCCGAGACATCAGAAGCTGTCTCTGGCGTCGATAAACAAGACCAACTTCTTTCATGTTTCCCACTTATGCAGAAGAGTACCAAGAAATATAAAAAAATGTTCTTCTATCTGCTTGACATAGCCATTTCTAATGCTTACGTTCTGTATTCTAAGTTGCCTAATTCAACGAACCAATCGATTATAGATTTTCGTTCGAGTATCGCAGAAGATATGTTACACAATTTGTCACTTCGTAATTACTCGATTACAGGGAAAACATTGGGAACATTTTCCAGAACATATACCTTCCACTAACAAAAAGGAACATCCTGCAAAGAAATGCCATGTGTGTGTAAAAAATTATGTAAGAAGCGAAATAATTTGGCAGAGGAAAAAATGTCTAGTTCCTGTGCATATTCCAAAATGCTTTGAAACGTATCATACTTTACAGTATTATTTATTATTTTATAATGTTACTTAATTACTGTCCATTAATATTATATTGGGTTGTTCGGAAAGTAATTTCGTTTTTTTTTTTTTTTTTTTGTGAAAATGAAAGACAATTTTCGTACAATGAACAAATATTTTATTAAATTATATATTGGCCATTCTGGTCCAATACCCTTTGCCATCTTTCTGATAACAGCATGATTCCACGCTCCACGACCGGAACAAATAATAATCCGAAGGTGCCAGATCAGGAGAATATGGTGGGTGTGGCATTGTATCCTATTCAAGCTGTAAAAGTTTTTGGCGAGTGACCAAACTTGTATGAGGTCTCGCATTATCTTGGTGGAACACTACACCTTTTCTGTTGATTAATTCTGACCTTTTCTGTTGAAGTGCATCATTCAGTTTGTCTAGCTGTTGACAGTAGACTTCCGAATTAATTGTTGTGTTATCCGGTAAAATCTCAAAAAAAGATTCCTTTAAAATCCCACCAAACAAACAGCATCACCTTTTTTTGATTGATATTGGTTTTGGAAATGCTTTGGGCCGGTTCATCTTTTTTGCTCCATGACCTCTTGCGTTTGACGTTGTTATATACAACCCATTTTTCGTCCCCAGTAATGATGCGCTTCAAAAATGGATCATTCTCGTGACCTTTGAGAAGCGAATCACAGACGTCAACGCGACGACACAAATTTCTCTCCGTGAGAACATGGGGAACCCATATATCGAGCTTCGAGGGTAAACCCAGGCCTTTCAAGTGGTCATAAACAGTTGAATTTGATAAATTTAACCTCTCACCGATCTCACGTGTTGTTATTCGCTGGTTTGCATCGACTAATGCCTTTATCGTGTCTTTATCAGCTTTAACCGGCCTTCCAAAACGTGGTGCATCTTCGACATCAAAATTGCCGGATCGAAATTTTGCAAACCAGTTCTGGCACTGGCGTACTGTCAACACATCTTCTCCATACACATCGTTTAATTTCTCTCTGACTTGAACAGCATTTTTACCTTTTCTATAGTAACAAAGTAAAATATGACGAAAATGCTGCTTATTGCTCTCTATATTTAAAAGGGCACCAACCAAAAACTATTGCGTAGAATCAATTGGACTTTATCACACACAAGCCTTGCTATATCAGCTTTCAAAACATATAATGATTATGCGGCTTAAGTGTGAAGTTGGGTGTAAAAAAATACAATTAAATCTTCTGTCGGGAAAAAACGAAATTACTTTTCGAACAACCCAATATATCGAACTGATTAAATATTATACAGCAATGTAAATTTCGAAATAAAATGTTCTGTTTCTGAGCGTGCATATAATTGTTCAGTTGAACCAGTTGGATAGCATTCTTCGGGCGCGTCAAATTCTATTTTATTTATACGTCAATGGGTTAAGGACAGTCGAAAACAAATCGTAAGGTTCTTTTTGAATGCAAAGTACTCTTGAATTTTGACTCGTATGCATATCGTGCATTTGATTTCAGGTTAAGAGTTTACATTGCAGAGTTTCCAGGTTCTTCCTGTGGCATACTGGTTATGTTAACTGTATCTGTTCCAGATAGCAAACACAGTGGTACTGCGTTTTCTAGACTGTAGTTATCTTTAAGTTCCAGCTGCTCTGGATAGTAGGTAACCGGTGTTCTGGATGCTCTAGAAACTAATTCTATAAACGCCGCATTTGTCATACTTGTTGTATATAGCGAGAATTGGAGCTTCCCTTTGTTAAGACTGGCCATGCAAAATATTTAAACGCCTTGTATATCTAATAAAAGCATTCCAAATATATTACAGACTTCTTAATAAAGATTTACCAATGATTAATTCATAAACTTATTGGCGCAGATATACTGATATTATGTTATCCTTCCCAAGCAGACTTTATCATTAAAAAAAAAAATTGACACTTTACCGACCGGCGAGTATTTCAGAATTTTTCATGGTCCATTGTTCATGATTGAAAATTTTTCAATGGATCTCTTAACGCTGACAGCAATTTTTATTGTAAACCAACATGACATCCTTGGTAAAGTTATCTAATAATTTAGATAGAAATTACAATGTAAAAGCAGTTTGTTAGGCTTCATTCTGTTACAGTGCAACTATTGAAAGTCCTAATAATAGGCTTCCGGTTGGTAAAGCGTTAAAAGAAAAAGGACAAAAGATTGTATAAGTTACTAACACTTATTAAAAGTTTCATAAATAACAATAAACATTTTGTGATGGTTCATGCAGAAGTAAGTTGTTTACAAAGTAGTACACAAATTTGTGTTATAATCCTATAACGCTGCAGTACATGAATCAAAATATAAAAATGTATACTTCTACTAGCAATAGTCGTACTGTGAATTGATCCAGAAAATCTTTCATATTACAATCAGACAAAATTATTGAAAACATAAGTTCTGATTATTGTTCTATCATTTCCACTAAATGCTCATTTAGAAATGCAATTACGTATTTTGTAACTATGGTGTATATATTAAAACGTCAGGTTACTAAAAAAAAGTATGCTGTTCCATTTGGTCAAACCATGGTGCAATGATCAAATCTGTTCGTAAAATAAAAATTGAATTTTAGAGTATCATGGAGAATGAGAATAAAAATCAGAAAATCCTAGAATTTTTCCAATGTTCGACGTTTCGTTTGTAGAGGAGATCTAACAAGTGCCACCCGTTATATGAACAGCATCGGTCGACCGTTCTGGGCCTGGAGAAGAGAGAACAGGGTGTGGAGACAGGGAAAAAAGTGCCTGTGGTGTGCCCACGTGTGGCTTGAGCCGGCCGTATAAGTGCATATCACATACACCGCATGCCGTGGCGAAGTGCCGCGCATTTTTCCGGGACGAAGCGTGCACAGGAGCTCGCGTGAAAACGGCCGCGTTCGTCTCGTGCAAGGAGCTCACGTGAACGTTCAACACGGCATATCCGGTCGCGATTGCGACGTCGCGCGTCGCCGTTGGAAAAGTCACGGACCTTCGAGCAGAGTCGCCGAACTACCTGTTGATGCGCGATGCAAATCCACCGGAGATTTCATTAAAACCTTTCCAATTTGCTGCAACGCCAACAAATATTTTCTGCAAATACATACGCACTATCCAACTCCTTTTGCATGTGTAACAAACAAATTTGCCATTCGTTCGAAAAAGATTATTTATCATGAACGCTACAGAAAACACTTAGGTTTTCCAAAGATCAAAAATAACAATTATTTTGAAAATTCTGCAGAAAATATTATTAACAAAAAATTGACAAAAGGTCTCTTGATAAATGAAGCAATTACAAAATTCTTGGATTTCTTTTATGCCCTCAGCGAACGATTGAAATTTTCAATGAATTCTTATTTCAGTAGGAGCAGCTTTATGCAACGTAGTAACGCAAAAAATTATTCTTTCGACACAATACTTTCTTACAAATTACAATGTAAAAACAGTTTGTTACAGTGCAATTATTGAAAGTCCTATTAATTGGCTTCCGGTCGGTATGAAACAAATTCATACTTTTCAATAAAAACCATTCGCATTGGTGCCAAGAAACACATAATATATTATTGTAAATATTTTGCAGTAGTCTAACAAATCTTCAATACTTTGCAAACGGGACAGATTACACATTTAGCGCGAACGGAAGTTTTCGCGGAAGCGATAGAACTACATTAATTATCGCCTGTTTGTTACAACGACGATAGAACTAAAAAGTTAACTATCTAAACACGTAATAACCTTCTTTTTAAACTACTATAATTTTGTAATAAGACGCTACCAAGGTGCAATGTCTGCAATATAATATGTTCAGACGATAAAAATAAATATCGCTATAGTAATATGTTAATTTTTCTTGTCTTCCAGAATTCATATAAAAAAAATGTATGTTCTCTTAAAAACTACAAAGATGAAATGGATAAAAAGTGAAATTACAGTGTTAGATGCACAGTTAAAAGCAAAAGTAAATACATATAGTGAATTTTAACATAATGAATATATTCAACGTTTTCATGTAAGATTAAAAAAAAAACAAAATGTACAGGGTGTACCCGTTAGGTTTTATCACAATTTTTAAGGCATTTTTAATGGTGCAATTAACACGTTAATCGTTATGTCAGTACCTAGGGACTTACGATATCAAATTTACAGATTAATATGTTACATACAATTCATAAACTATTAAGAAATATTCACACTATTTTATAGATTCGATTGAAACAGAAAAGCACAAATAGGGTATGCGAGTCTTCTGTTTAAGCACAGTTGCATTCTCTTCGTTCAAAGTTAAATAAAATGTAACGTGAAAGCTAGGCAAAATAGCTCCGCGTTCAACGTGTTAAACAATGTTTCAGACAAAAATTTTATCAATACTTGGTAGACTACATGCCTGCATATTTTTAAATCATAAGAATGCATTCTACATACAGTGGCTCAAAGTAAAACTCGGACACCTATATATTTTCACTTTCTGAGGTTATTATTAGTATAAGAAAACAAATTAAATGAAGAACAGAATTATTTTCAATAATTTACACTTAAGGCCATATAAAATTTATTAAGCAAAGACAAAAATTATTCACGATAATTAAAAACAAAATGGAAATATTAAAAGTCATGAAAACTAGCCTCAAACTGAAACTCGGACAGTTGATAATGCTGTGGGAAAAACAAATGAAACGCGGGGAATCACCCTTCATTTTATGTAGATTTTAGTTGACGTAAGTCGTTAGTTTCAGTGAAGTTTTGTTTTCATTTCTCAAAATAGCTTGACAATGTGGACAAACGTCATTAGAACTCCGAGAACTTGTTATAAGTAAATTTAAAGACGTTTTGTCTGTACGAAATATTGCATGAATAGCGAAACGCAGTCACTCTATAGTTCATGATATTATAATACGCTTTAGATCCAGAAATAATGTGGATAATAAACCAAAACTAAGTAAACGGATGATTTTCACAGAATCCGATGAGCGTTACATCGTACGACAAATTTTAAAAAATCCACAATTAAGTGTTCCGAAGTTAGCTACTGAAGCTAAAATACACTTAATAAAAGAAGCTAATTCAGAAACAATGAGGATTATATTAAGAAAAATAATTTTAATGGAAGAGTTGCTAGGAAGAAACCATTTGCGAGTAAAAGAAATCGTTCAAAAAGATTGCAATCCGCGAAATTGTACAAAAATAAAGATTTTTCATTTTGGAGGACAGTTTTATATACAGGCGAGAGTAAATTTAACATTTTTCGATCCGATGGACAAACTTATGTTTGGAGAAAACCTAATGATGAGTACAAGGAAAAGAATTTACGACTACTGTTAAACATGGGGAAGGTTCAATAATGGTGTGGGGATGCATGTCAACTGCTGGACCAGGAAATCTCCACATTATTGACGGGATCATGGATCAAACAAAATATCTACAGATTTTGAAGAACAATTTAAGGGATAGTGTGGAAAAGTTAGGTATTGCCGATTCTTACTGTTTTTACCAGGACAATGATCCAAACCATTAGGCTCATAATGTTCGTCTATGGTTATTTTATAATTGGCCACATGTAATCGAAACTCCCGCTCAATCACCTGATTTGAATGTAATCGAACATCTATGGGCGAACTTAGAAGAAACATTGAAAAGCCACATTATTTCTAATGGTAAACATTTAAAGAAAGCATTAAAAGAGGAATCGGCAAATATTGATCCTTCGTATTGCGAAAAACTAGTACGGTCCATGCCGAATCGATTAAAAGCTGTACGAGCAAATAAAGAACTGCCAACACAATATTAATATCAATTAAAAATAGTATAAAACATATCCACAAGAAAATTTTCTACTGTCCGAGTTTTATTTGGAGGTCAAATTCCATTACTTTTAAAACTTCGTTTTTTTTTTTATGACTTAATGTAAATAAATTTTGTTTTTGTTTTTAGTGAATTTATATAACCTTGAATAAAGCTGACTATAAATAGCTTTACTTTTTGTTTATATTCTTTTGCTATCCCACCAATCGCTTCATAAGTCCCAAAAATATCAGTGACCGAGTTTTACTTTGAGCTACTGTAAAAACGTTAAGGTCCCCGTAAGTTTCCTAAATAGTACCAAATGTTTCATCATAGGATTGTTGCTGGTATTAAGATGATTTGATACAGAGCTCCGCTCTTTGGTTTTTTATTGTCGCTATAATGAGGGCATTTCGGTTTATGTTTGCTTTAGTCGTTTTGTGTATTATGTATGTAGTTATCACGTACCATCGGTATAATCAGCTTATTGCCAGCATTACTGCGGTCGTAGTTTGGCGTATAACGATTTGATCTTCCAGAATGAATAAATTTTTAACTACAGAAAGATGTGATAAATTATCTGTATGAATTATCATTAAAAATAAATCTGCACATAATTTTCGAGTTTACGGCTATGTCAAGGACATAGTATACTGTTAAATTCGCCGCGATATCATCAATAATCCTACGATGTCAACAGCATATGGTGCCATTTAAAAGAGTGAAGGTGACTTTGTACAACGTGTTCAAAAGGTTATTAACCCCTTGCCATAGCATGTAGTTTATAGCTAAAGTTATTATAACATCTTGGTCACTAAAAATGTTATTTGATTTCGTCTGAAAAGAAAGACAAAATATTCATATTTGTTAGACTTTATTTAACTCCTTAGCAAATTAGCAACTTAGAAAGTTGCCACATAATCAGTTAAAACAATTTCTACATCATTATCTAAGAAATTTGTAAAAATTCAATGATTGTAAGGATGGGTAATATTACAAAAACCCTATATGCATAAAATGAAGTAAATCGTATAAAATTAAAATGGCCTAGGTCTGAAGAAACGCCTTGGTTTTCGAGTTAATAAAGCTTCGAGTGCAAAGGGTTGAAGTCTTCAACACGAGTCTGACTCGTCATGCTATGGCAAGGAGTTTAAGGCGAAATGGTCGTGAGCTAAATATTATGTTAACAGAGAGCTAATATCTTTGTTCAAAATTAATTGCGACGCAAAAGTGATTCTACAAAAATAATTTGTACCTACCAAAGCAATGAAAATAACACAACTGTAATATATCTTTTTAGAACTGTAGCTTCGTATCTAACATTACATATTTTGTTATCCTCATATTTCTAATTATAAATAAATCATATTAGATTCCCTACGTTAGCGCAAGGATTAAGACGCGAGAGAATATTATCTCGCAGAGGGAAAAATGAAATAAGAAACCGTAATCGATCCTCTGCTTCGACTTTCTATAATAATTTAGAATCGCTTAATCGCAGATATCTAACGTCTTTTATTATTTTATACATTGAATAATTAATTATTTTTTATTACATAGCTGTCGTTCAACCACGAAAATAATTTGTCTGCATTATTTTCTAACTGAACATAGTAATACGAGCATACTATGTTGTAAGAAAGTGGCCTAATCCTAAAGATTGAAAGAATAAATATCCTATTCTTGTATTACCATAAAGTGTAACGTTCCAAAATTAATCCTAAAATAAAAGTGTAGCCTAAAATTTTCTGTACATTCAATTTTCTAATAATAGGTACTCGAAATGGTAAGAAAAGCTATACAAAATTACTATAGTAAAATATTCTGAAGAACGAATAGATTTTATGGAATTTTCGACGTAAACGAATTAGCTGCAGTTTGAAATAAGAGAAAATTTAAAATAATTGAAAATTATTTTTGATGTATTAAAATGATTTTGAAACAAGTAACTGGGCTCCTGTTTGTTACAGTGATTGCAGAAAACGCTTATTTTGCATAAGGTTCGCGACCTAATAATCAATTTTTTACATTTTAAAGCACACCTTGTTGTACATATATATGTATTATATAGATTTTCTATTTAGACATAGAAAGAATCCTACGTTTCACTAATCAACTACTAAGAATCGTCGATTTCTAAAGACAGGAATGATGTTATTTTTTTTTCTTTTTATGTGACATAAAAGTCTGAATGCTTTCACCCTATCGATTTCCGTTTTTCGAGATCCGTTTACATCGATTTGCGACCCAATTTCTTGCAATTACACGGGAAAAATATGCCTATCTATCGTCACGCTCAGTTGCGGAGAAAAATATGGCTACTTATCGTCACCAGTTATTTCTATGTTACAAGATTTAAATTTCAGACCGCAGAATATTTTGTAACTTTCTACATCATTTGACAGAATTTAAAATTAAGGTTCGCTTTCTCTGTAACCTTGAACGCGGAGCGGAGGATCGCGCGAGATTCGCAAGTCTTTTAATCGGTTGACAGACAGTATCATTATATCATTAATAAAATTTCTCTCAACTTTCGCTTGCCCACATTAAGTTCCATTGCTTTTCAGTTACGGCTTTACTTTAAATCCAGCTTCAGACTGCGAACGTAATCATTAGTTTCTGGTGAAAGAGTTCACGCCTATGTATTATCGAGCTGGATTAAGACGCGCACACTGTATTTTCTTCAAAGAACTTGCCACGTTAAAAACGCGAGGCACTGTTTTTTAGCGATGATAATTAAAATAAATTTAGCGGCAATTAAATATCAATCTTCAATATACATTAGATGTAATGTATGTGTTAGGTATGTATGAAATGTAAAGTAGAAGTACAAATAAGTCTCCGTCGTTTGAAATCATGATGTTGACTGTGTCCGGTTTTAGGGGACATTTAACAATGTCAATTTAAGTAATGATTATGTTAAGAGCGCAAAGAGTAACAAATGCAAAACGTTACGTTCTGTAAACGTCTTAAGAAGATCCCATTTAAAAAGTGGGATATCCTAAGGACGTTCTGTGCCGACATTCTCAGCAAATTTTCTGGATGTTCGCAAATAACGTTTTCTGTGTGTGGTGACGAAAATTTTATCGTTCTATCCTTTTGTAATAAATCTCATGTATTCGAATGTAAAAAATAAAATAAATAAGTTTCAATTATTGGGAATCCAATCCGCAACAGATTGACTTGCTGGACCTGCACTTAACAAACATGGTTACAATACTACTAGATTTTGACGTTTCAGGTTTTCAAGTCATCAGTTTTTTCGTAACAGTATTTGGGAGTACAAATAAGTCTACGCCGTTTAAAATCGACGCAACCAGTAAGTTACAACGGCTAGTGTCAGATGTAAGACGGCATATCGTAACGTTGCACATCTGCCAACAACATATTAGCAATTGTGTGTCAGCGTCGTATATTTTTTTTCGTGCGAAAATGTCGAGTTCTGAACCGAATAAACGTCATTCGCGGAAAGTTCCGATTTACTTCTTTAATTTGAAAGAAACTGCAGCAGAAGCGCATCGATTGCTTATAGAAACATATGGTAATACTGCGTTAAATGAGAAAAGTTGTCGTGAATGGTTTCAAAAGTTTAACAACGGTGAATTTGATGTTGAAGACAAAGAACGTAGTGTGAAGACCGAAAGTGCACGAAGACGCGAAATTGGAAGCATTATTGAATGAAGATTCGTGCCAAATGCAAGAAGAGCTTGCACTTGCATTATCAATGACTCAAGAAGCGATTTCATATCGTTTAAAATCGTTGGGAATGATTGAAAAGCAAGGCAATTGGGTTCCATATGAACTGACGCCGAGAAACATTGAACACCGATTGTGCACATTTGAAATACTGCTTGCCAGGAATCGGTCAAAATCTACCTGGACACAGTTAATTGGGAAGTTTTACCCCACCTGTCGTATTCATCAGACTCAGCTCCATTCGATTATTACTTCTTTGCATTGATGGGACACGCACTTGCTGAACAGCGCTTCACATCATACGAAGATACCAAAAATTAGATTGATTCATGGGTAGCATTAAAAGATGAAGCGTTCTTCCAACGCGATATCTGGATGCTGCCGGAAACATGGCAAAAACTAGTGGCCAGCGATGGACAATATTTTGAATAAAACATAAGGTACGCGTTCTGTCGCAATAAATTCCTAATTTAATACATTGTTGACCGGTCACGACTTAACTCGTGTCTTCATGCCCAAACGTTGCCAACCGGCCACGAGTAAACTCGTGATCGATGCGCTTTTTTCTCGCAACTGCGTCGTTGGGTAAATGCGTTCTCGGAGAGCATGGAATGTGTTGTTGTTCAATATACCACACCTGTGTCTTTCGCTAAGAAGACCCGTCGAATTGTGTCCCCTTTACTATTAAAAAAAAATGTCAACCATGACAGAACGCAACAGTGAAGAATTTATTGAAGTTAATTTATATCGTTTCATTTCCACATTCATTTACGAAATAATAGCCGGTGGCATGAGATAAATTCTGAGAAAAAATGCCGGTCAACAATGTGTTAACAGTGCTCTTGATAATGCCGTGATCACGGGGCCGTCCCCGTAACAGTATATAAAACTGCTATCGGTGGAACAAAAATAAATCGAGGAATTCAAAGATGATTTAGAGAAAATTGAAATGGTGGATGTTGAATTCGTGGGTCTCGCAGAGCCAACTCGTAAAGTGTATAGAGATAAACACTTCTCCGTCTTATGAAAACTTCCGCGATCGCAAACGTACCTTCATCCCATCTGGATCGTTCGCTATCCAAAGAAACAACTGACGTCAGAAGGCACTTCCGCACAGAACCGCCACTTTCAGCAATTCGAATCTGCTATTCGATGGTTGAAACTAAAAACTGTTGTCTTTTCCGAGCAACATGCCACGTAAAAAACAGCGACGATATCTGGCACCGTGCAACGACACGAAACGTCACAGAAACGTCACGATCGTCCCCATATAATGGACTGAGTTTATCTTCCAGATTCCATGAAAACGCGACGCGCAGCAACGTGTAGCCGTGTAATGCGATTGGAGCGAGCTAACGATTAAACAGCATCAAATTACAAAGAGTGGAAGGGCAGCAGCACCCACGTCTCCTTTGAGAAAACGCAACGAGCTAGAACGAAGCCAGACAGTGCACCGCCTAACGGGCTTCCTTCTTAACTTTTCATTCATACGCACCGGCATATACCGAAAAACTCTTTTCTCCCCACCAAGGGTGTGCTATGCCGCCTCCATCGTTTCCTCCAGAAATAGATGCATCAGGATGTCGTCGTCTCGCGCGCCGGAAACGCTCGCTTCCCGTCGTGCCAGCTTCCGGTCGCGCTTTCATCTGTTCCTCTTCGGAGGTTTTATCTTCCGCGCTCCCTTTCATTCTCTCTTTCCCTCTGCTTCTTCTTTCAAGAAAAATCGCCAGAGTTCGGCTATGTACAGTAGAATCTCGTTTAAACGTACTTGTCGGTGTACGATACCGGATAACCGACGAAGTCAGATAATAAAGACTCGCTAACTGTTCTCACTTTCGACTAGTATTTTGTCGTATACCGATGCGAGTAAATTAAAGCACTAGTTTATCAATAAAATACTCCTCGGTTTAACTCCGGTCGAAACAAAGTTCGAAGCGCGGTAGAATATGCCTCGTTGAAGGATTGACGGACTGACTTTAGACGGAAATGCGAGAAAGACTTGGTAGCAGCTTACAAAGGAACATATTCACATGCGAAAATCCGACTTTAATGAAACTTATGGGAACGACTACATTTATTATTTATTTATTTTAACTTTTGACTACATGTCCTATTAAAGAACACAGAATTAAAAAGAAAATCCTATTTAGTTTTTAATTTTTCAAGCATGAGTGAACGATATAATCATGATGCATACTTATTGTACTTTCCCTCGATTAGTGCGACGTAGCGTTGACTGTCGTGTGACTCGGTAACGGCTGGTCGAGGTTGCATAGTTAAAAACATCTTACTTACTGTTTAAACATAAAATAGGTGGTTTTCTTAGGTGAATTTCTTTGCACCGTAAGTAGTTAATGAACCACATGTTATAATAAAAATTGAACGAAGTTTGAATAGATGCAATCTTGCTATTATTAACCCTCTATGGGCCGAATTTTTGTTTTTAATCCAAAAATCATTTTACTGATTCCTGATGAAATTGAACAAGAATGAAACATGTGTTTATTTTGTTTTGCTCTAGACAAACTTTGGAAATGTAATTCTTATTTGTTTTATGCTGATAATGTGCAGTTGCATTTTCTATCCGATAATTAGGAATTCACGTTTTGGGTATATGATGTATAAATCTGAAAACAGGAAAAAGCACAAGCTTTAGCCTAAATGTACCGAAATCTGCCATAATAGTCCACTGTAACCTCAAAGTTACAAAACTGTATCATAAAAAACAGTAACAAATTGAAAATTGAAATGCAAACAAATAGGTTGTTATTGATATACGAACACAGAGCTATTATGTGCACTATTTTTAGTTTGGTAATCACTGACAAAAGCACAAATAATAATGGTTTCGCTTATTTTTACTGCAGACAGTTTACACAGCAGTTATTTTGTTATTTCAGGTTGATCAGCCTAGCAACGGTCATAAATATTAATATTGGTTGTCTTGGCAACGTTATAGAATTAAGATTTATGCGGCATCTTATGAAAAAAGCTATAATTATTTGGTAAAATGGCGATAAATTAAAATATGACCTGAAAGTTACACGGCCAATAGAGGGTTAAAAAGCAATGTATATGGTTGGATTTATTGTTCGGTAATTCTAGTGTTAAATACATTTTTGCCGCTACACGAACATGGTCGACACGACAATTGGTCGGGGGACGCCTTCAAAGATTGCCAAATATTGGCAAACGCTGAAGGGACGACTCATGACCTGTCTAAAATCGCGAAAAAATGGGGAAAAAATTTCAGGTCTCCGATTGCTTTGTAATTTTGCATACGCGTTTCTAGACTCGGGGTCAGGGTTTATGGCAATTTTCAGGTCGATCGGATTGAAATTACGGAAAATGTGCAGATCGGTGAAACCCGACAACCCCCAATCTGCTACTTTCTGAGGGGGGTAAGCCATCGGTCGAAAAACTTAGTTTCCTAGATTCTTTTCTAAGTCTGGCTACAAATAACTGGACCCATAGTAAGGGTGTATGTCAATTCCCGGGTCCATTGGAAGCGAATTGTGGTAGTGGCACGACTTTGAAATTTTCGGTCTGGTGAAAGTCGCGAATATGGGAAAATGGGGTTGATAAAAGAGACCTTCCTGCAGTCCCCTGAAATGCTAGCCTAATTTTAGGGTGCTCTTTTTAAAGAGGAAGGTTTGGGGAAGATTTTGCCGTTGGGCTCATGTCGATAGCTCTAATAGTTTGGTCGGGGGACGCCTTCAAAGATTGCGAAATATTGGCAAACGCTGAAGGGACGACTCATGACCTGTCTAAAATCGCGAAAAAATGGGGAAAAAATTTCAGGTCTCCGATTGCTTTGTAATTTTGCATACACGTTTCTAGACTCGGGGTCAGGGTTTATGGCAATTTTCAGGTCGATCGGATTGAAATTACGGAAAATGTGCAGATCGGTGAAACCCGACAATCCCCAATCTGCTACTTTCTGAGGGGGGTAACATACATTTCTGGTTAAGTGGCCAACCGTTTATCCAGCCCGAGGCCTAGTCCCATGTAGGCCAGTTAAGGTGGAGTTTACTGTAATAAAAATTCGGATAATCGAGGTTCAACTGTACACGAGAATACCTGTTCCTATAACGTAACTAATAGTAGGCTGGGCTGTAATTCGTACGATAAAGGCTCCGATAAGAGTTCGCATGTATATGAGGCTGAGCATTAATTGGTTTGGATAAACGAGGTTCTACTGTATTTGCTCTGCTAGCCTGTTAGCGCAAGCCTCACTAACCGTCCGCACAACTGACGGCTCACCTATTTCTAGGTAACGGTGCGAGATCATAGGTGACGCGAGATGCATTACAGTTATGTATATACCTGGACACATGCTGGACTTTATTCTGCTGGACGTTCCAAAGGCAACCGGCTTCTTCACGTGCGATGTGCAACAATAGGGATGAAAAATTCATTGGAGTACAACGCGACAAACGCGCACGTTCATCGAGGTACCGTAAAATGTGAAATACGACGTCCTAGAGGTGGCTCCGCACACTCCTAGCAACCCGATGACAGAGATACGGCCCTTCTTCTTTTACGAAGCTTGTTATGGCCGTCGTGGAACGTCATTAGCCATTCATAATGAAGACATAACATTTTGTTAACACTAGATTTACGGACTGAGCCAATTTGACTGATTAAAAATTTCATTATTACAGTTCTGAGCAAAACTGACCACAAATACCGAATTTTTGCGTAAATAATAGTTTATTCGTTGTTTGCATGTAGAATACAAAATAAACGAAATATACAGTATTAACTACAATGTTCTAATTTTTCAAAAAAATTTCAACGATCGTTATATCCTCATTATTTTGATACATACAAATTGTTTTCGTGTAGTCGGTTTTGCATCGCGTTAGAACTGTTATTGCTGTTTGTGGAGTGATATGTATTAACATTCTGTCATGAAGCCATTATCTAAAACTATGAAGGACAATATCATTTTCAAGTTAACATCTAGCTTATCGCCACGAAAAGTTGCTAGGAGGTTTGCTGTTAGTCAGGAAGTAGTGAATAAAATACGGAAACGATATTGCAATGACGTTCCTACGTCTTTTGGAGGTCGACCAAAATTATTATCTTGTCAGGACAAGCGACGATTAACAGAGTACATTACTTCAGAAGTCGCGACGACGGTATCAATGGCTGCAAAGCTGTTGGAAAGCGATGTTGGAAAGAAAATAAGCAAATGGACTGCTCGAAGAGCACTAAGAGAAGCTAATTTTATATCAGTAGCGAGAAAAAAGAAACCTGCCGTTTCAAAGAAGAATATAAAAGCCCGTTGAAGTTTTCTAATTCTATTCAAAAATCGAAATAATATTTTTACCTATGGTAGCTCCATTGTACATAATTTATTTCCTTTCGTATGAATGAAATTAATTTACTATTGCTCGTACTTAGAACATTAAGATTTTTATGTTACGTTTTATTTAACTCTAAACGTAGCGATGTAAAAGTTGTTTAAATAATAGTATGGGAATTTTTAGCGGCATCTTAGAGGCGTCATTCGAACTCTAACGGTAAAATTTGATATATCTCTGAATAGAATCAAAATTTTTGTGTGATTCCAGCTCTTATAAATTAATGCATAAACACCTGTATTTTCATGAACATTCATTGTGTAATTATAAAACAGTTGCTTCTTCAAAAACTTGTTTCACAAGACACTTTAGTTACATTTCAAGTTTCATTTAACAATAAGACACCAGTTTTAAAAAATGCAAGTATAATTATTAACGGTGAAAGGTTTTCACGTATAATTTTATAGTATTATTGTTAACTACCATTAATTTTAGCTAAATATAATACCAAAGAAACTTAATCGAGAAGCAATAATTCAAGAGAAAATCAACGTCGAATGATACGTTAACGACGTTATTTTTGCCACGCAAGACTCTCCAATGTGTACGAGTCATGGTTAGCCTTACTTCTCAATGTACAAATAGAGGAGCGAAAGGTTAAATGTATCGCACGTAGTGCACTTTGTTCGCTTCTGTCAAGCACAACGATTAACCCCTTACGCAGTCTGTCACAAATACTTTCACTTAATTCGATTCAAACGATTCAATACATATACATATACATATACATATATCGGTCGGATTTATTACTCGGCAGTTCGAGTGTTCAAATTACACCCCAACTATAATATAATTTGATATGTACATTTGCCAGTGCACATTTGTACTTTAAAAACTTATTATCACAATTAAACGAGTAATCAGCAAAATATCACGAATTTTTAACAACATAGTCACGTTTCATGAAAATATAATAAAAAAATAAAAACGTTTTGTTATCGCATCAGTATTGGTGGACCGACACGTTGGGTCGATTGGTTCGGTCGCTCAGCTGAATGCTAGACGGTAAAAAGTAAAGGAATCTCGAGGAATCGTGTCTGTACACGATGAGTGCAATGGTTCGAACTCGAGGTCGTCGTTTTCAACGCGGCAACTCTGTAACTAGACACGCAAGGTAAATTATATATTTAAAACCTGAATTTATATTAACAGGCTAACTGACGTGTTATCCATATATGGGAGATCAAATTATTTCTTCATTTACGTTAATATATTCATTCTGCTAAATTTGGTTAAGATCTGGAAAATGCAGAAACGTTGAAAGACCATTAAGATTACGCTTCATGCATTTTAACTTTGCAACCTTTACTTTACTAACGCTAGAACTACCGAACAATAAATCAAACGATATACATTGCTTTGTAATAATAACGAGATTGCATCTATTAACCCTTTGCACTCGAAGCTGTTTTAATTCCAATAACACAGCATTTATTCTGACCTAGGATATTTCGTTCTACACGAATTATTTCACTTTACATACATGGGTTTTTTTTACTCGTTACTTGTCCTTACAGCCATTAAATTTTTATCAATTTTCTAGAGACAAAGATAGCAATATTAAAACTGTTTTAAATAATGGAGTGGCAATTTTTCCCGAGGCTTCCAAGTCGTCACTCGAGCGCTAAGGATTTAAATAAGAAATAATCTCATTATGCGTGGTACATTTCCTTTCGTGCACATAAAGTTTATTACTATTACTCGTAAATGCAGCAGTGCAATTTTTACCAACGTCTTGAATACAAATATAGCAATGCAAAAGTTGTTTCGAATAATAGTATGACAAAATTTAGCATCGCCTCAGAGGCCCTACAGGAGGGATAAGGACTAACCCATCGACGGGAAGTGACGGACTTCGCTCCATTTTCACCCAGAGTATCAAAATCGTTATTTTGGTTTTCAGTTTCTACCGAATTAATTAACTGAGTATCTGCTACGATAGGAACAATGAAAGGATTAACGTATGTATCAGTAATACTGTCAAAAGTACGTTTTAAAAATTGAAAGAGGAATAAAAATGGTTCGCCGTTCGATAGTTACCGTGTTATTTAATCTTGTTCTGCAGTTAACCCTCCACAAAATTCATTTTTCACTTAGAATAATGTTGTTTTATGTTCCCGGATTATTAACCCTTTGCACTTGAAGTTGTTTTAACTCCAACCCCAAGGCATTTTTTCTGGCCTAGAATATTTTCATTCCACACGATATATTTCATCTTATGCGTACGAAATTTGTTTACTATTACTCGTCCTTGCAACGATTAAATTTTTATGAATTTGTTTAACGCAAGCATAACGATGTAAAGATTGTTTTAAACAGTGCTGCAGCGATTTTCAATGGTACTTAAGAGTCACTGTTCGAGTGCGAAGAATTAAATAATTACATCTTCTGACTAAACTTGTTTTTATTTTAAAGTGCAGGGTGATTGAAAGAATGTCTTCACTTTACGACGAGTCACTCAGAATAAATATTGAAGAAGCATCGGTCGAATATCGGTGGACGCTTTGCAACAAATTAATCTTTCTCACCTCCGAATTTTCAACAACGTTTCGACTATTCCTCCGCACTATCGTGCTGCATTGTTTCAATCTTTCATGAAAGAAATATACAAAATATCCAACAAATTCACATAATAGTTTATTACAAATTGAAGAAACGTTAGATGTTATTCTACAGATATATATTAACATTAGAACTTAGAACATTAAAATTTTTATCGATTTCTTAACTGTCAACATGGCTATGAAAAAGCTGTTTAAATAATAGTATGGCAATTTTTAATGGCAAAGGGTTAAAACTTCATACAATTCTTATTGTAAGGTATACATCATTAAAGAGAAGTACATCCGAAAATTTCTGGTGAAAATATTTTTATAACTTTAATAATTGCGAAAGAAAAAACTAGGGACCAGTCAAAATGACTAATTTGTTAGTTCTAATGTTAAATAAATTGTTTTGATATTCTGAAGTTTCGAGGTTGCTGGTATGCCAACCAAAACGATGGTGAAACTCTAATGGGAACTCAGGGATAACACATATATTTTATTTCATTTATAGATATAAGCGAAATAAAACGTAATTTATTACATATATTGTTTGGATAATGTCTGAGACGGCATTAAAACGAAATATTTAACTGGTAAAATAAAATTTTACTTTCCACCAGTACCTTCCACTCTCCGATATCCCTTCGGTATGACTCACTAACGGGTTCACAATGCTGAAACTAGCGACACTTGTCAAGGTCCGCCTCCTCAGAGTTGCATAAAGAGCTCAATGATATCTCTTTAGGCTGTGCGAGCAATAATTCCACCGTCTCCGGCGGAATCGTGCTTCGTCCATATTAGTCAGAAAGGTGAACCCGCGTGGTTGTAAGAAGCGCAAGAAAATGAGTTTGTCTCCTTTTTCGATTTCAAGGAACCGGTTCCAGTTTATTGTTCGATAAGCAGCCGAATGTTAACAAACAGTGCCCATAGTTCGTCTCGTGCAACACGTAGGACGTCGAGAACCCGGACCTCGTCAGCCAGCTCGCCAATGAGTCTTGGTCAGTGATGACCAAAAATCACTTCAAAAAAAACATTCGACCAAGACATATATTATATATGTTGAAATTAATTTTTTTTTAAATGCATAATACATTTGGACGTAACATGCAATCGTTATGTCATTATTAGACTACGGAACTTTATAAATTTTATAAAGTAATTAATTACAAAATTCGAAGATATTCATCAACTGAATTATGTATCTCCAGGTTTATAGATCCCTTCAAAGTGACGGGTTTCTATTAATCTTAATGAACAATTATTGAATTTGGAAAGATGTAGCCATCAAGATCTTTACAAGATCAAGATCAAACAAATTTGTTTGTTTTAGCACACGCTGTTACAAAAATGGCCGGTCTTACATTTTTTGTTTCGTAATTCTTGAAATTATAAGGGCACTTTCATTCAGAGTGCTTAAATTAATTTGTTCATTCAAACGCACACCGTTACAAAAAATGTGAGAAATATGAACAAATTTAGTTTTGCAATTTTTATAAGACAACATATACCAGTCGTATTTTCTGCTCGATACTGTTAGCGTTAACACTAAATTTATGGACTGAGCCAATTTGACTCATTAAAAATTTGATTACTGTATATATATATATATATAGAACTTAAATATTATTTTTTAAAAGCATATTGATTTTTAGTTACGTGGTGAAATATATGTAAATATTGATTCCTCTCTCACGCAGACCCCTCCATTTCGCACTATCGAATGTGGTATACCTATTTTTACAGTTGCGAGCCAATTTGACTCATAAAATGATTTAACAGTTAATCGCGTAACACGTGATATTTATAGCTTACCACTCATGTAAATATTTCAAGAAAAGATGTTATTTTCCAAATGGCTGAAGAGCTGAGACTTAAATATAGAGAAGGTGTCGAGAACACATCCATTCCATTGACAAAAATTCATACTACTGACGCACGGAAGAAGTTCAAGAATCATGTAATAGAAATAGATGTAAGAACCTTTGAGCTAAATGTAATCGAAATGTTTGCGGAAAATGTATTTCAAAAGCAGAGTTTATATGTAAAACAGGTTTTCAGTGAATTTTTTAATAATAAATCCTTCATTTAAATTGTCTTGGAACTATTTCCTTTCCAAAAAACTTTAATTTTCTTGTACGAGTCAAATTGGCTTATTTCAGTAAAAATAGTTATATAATAAACATTCGTAAATCTAGTATTAATGCAATTGTAAATGTAAGAAATTTCAGTCCGTATAGATCTCTAGGTTTCTGTACATAGTGATTCTACACATGATTTGTTTTTGTTTTATATTGCATTTTTAGCAATATGATTGCTTTTTGTTATACTTCTGTTATTATGTATTCGATATGTTGGATGTTCAGAATGTTCAAGTATTGATAAAATTGTAATTGAATGTAATAGAAGTATTTCGTTTTCACGCGCATTTCACTTACAAAAGCATGCGATGTTGCCCATCACCGGTCTCGGTCTCGGTCTACTGTCACGAAACGATGCGATGGAATCGGTGCGACGATATTTCGGTCGGTGCTCTATTTCGTCGTTTTAATTTTTATCTCGTTCGCGCTTTTTTTAGTCTCTTCTTCTCGACAGTCGCCCGGTAGAAAGTAAAACTATAAGTCTCCAGTCTCGAGTCACGAGTCTCGATTCTCGAGCGTCCTCGAACTGGCTCGTCGTCTGACACACATTCGCGGTTTCGAGTGTTCTCGTCCTCCGCGGATCTCTTTTCGAAAGAATTTCCATGGCCCTCGGCGAATTCGACAGGAGGACACGTAGAAAGCGGATTTGTTCGAGATCGTGGCACCTCCAGCCGGATTACGTCCGTCACTTTGCGACGAATTAACAAGCGAGACTCGTTGTGTTTTCTTTTAACCCTTTGCTCTCGAATGGTGACTCTGAGGCACCATTAAAAA
>CM052098.1:11940963-11961049 GCA_028453745.1 Agapostemon virescens
GTAAACCAACTTCGTGTGCATACGAGAAAATAAATAATGTAGACTGTAAATATTCTAGGTCGTAAGAAAGGCTTTGGTTTTCAAGTTAAAACAGCTGCGAATTCAAAGGGTTAAAATCTTGTCTTGAAAAATCGAACCAGACGCAAGGGAAACGTTTCGAGTTTGATTAAACAAATTGTGAATACAAATTTAAAGTGTGCATTCGCCGTTAACGGCTAAACATTAGCACTGTTATTAACAGTTTGCATTACAAGCAATTTTAACTGTACACTATTATTTAAATCAGGTTCTACATCACTATGTTGGTATCTAAGAGATTGATAAAAATTCATTTGTTACAAAGACGTATAATCGTAAACCAACTTCGTGTGCATACGAGAAAATAAATAATGTAGACTGTAAATATTCTAGGTCGTAAGAAAGGCTTTGGTTTTCAAGTTAAAACAGCTGCGAGTTCAAAGGGTTAAAATCTTGTCTTGAAAAATCGAACCAAACGCAAGGGAAACGTTTCGAGTTTGATTAAACAAATTGTGAATACAAATTTGAAGTGTGCATTCGCCGTTAACGGCTAAACATTACCATTGTTATTAACCGTTTACATTGTAAGCAATTTTAATTGCAAAATCAAAACATTTTTTGAACTCACCCTGTATTATGATCCTATAAAGAACTCATTCTCTGAGAGTGAAAACAAATCAATGTTCTCAGAACCGACGTTAAAATAAAGATAGAAAAGTGTGGAGTGTTTCGATGTTTGATCTCGAGGATCGTTCTAGGGGGCCTAATCATAACAATCTTGAGATCCGAGGGGACCCTAGTTTTCCTTTCGGGGTTCCAAAGTTGGTCGTAGCTGAAGACACCTTGCGTGCATTCGAATTCTTTGTAACAAAATTATATTAAAATAAAAGTATAATATTTCTGTAGACAATTGGGTGCACAATTAATTTCAAGATTGTTATAGATGTGTTATTCATTGTTTCAAAATAGAAAAACTTGTAGAAAGAGTCTGAAATCGTGAAAAATTGTTTCAGCACACATGTTTTACTTCCAAAATTGATACTTTACATTAACCAACAATAAATACTGAAACAACATATGTCCAGGATTCTTTTTTCCCTTCTTCTGTTCTAAAAATGTTATGATAACAAGGTGTTAACGGTTGAGTGTTTGTTTAACAAAAAATGTTAAGGATCAACTATTGTGTTGTAGATCTCACTGTCCTTTATTCTATTATAAAAATGTTATGATAACAGAGTGCAATAGTTTACAAAATATATGTTGAGAATCAAATATAGTTTTGCAGATCTTCTTTCCCTTTTTCTGTTATACAAATGTTATGATAACAGAGTGCAATAGTTTACAAAATATATGTTGAGAATCAAATATAGTCTTGCAGATCTTCTTTCACTTTTTCTGTTACAAAAATGTTGTGATAACAGAGTGCAATAGTTTACAAAATATATGTTAAGAATCCAATATAATCTTGCAGCCCACGTTTCCTTCTTCCATTATAAAAATGCTAAAAGAGAGTGCAATATTTTCGAAAAATATCTTAAAAATGAAATATAGTCTTGCAGACCTTAGTACCGTGTATAATAATTAAACTATAAATAAGAAATTCAATTATAAGAACAGTCTCCAGTTAAAATATACTAATTCTGGTGGTTGGTATATCAGCAAACGTACGAATACCTAAGAAATTATACGTATACAAAGATAGTGCGTTACGCAAAGAAAGGAAAAACCATCGGCCAGTGAAGTAGTTAAAAAATCAAGTCCACTGCTCTAAATGGTATATAGATAAAATGTGAGTATCGTAGCCTGGAGTCTTATCACGATGAAAAATAGAATATCCTGTAGACGAGAATCCCCTATAAAACTGGTCTCTTTATTGAAGAATGAAGTACACGTACGTATGTGTTCCATGATACCGGTTGCTCTGCAGCTATGCGAAGTTCCAGAGAAATCGAACCGCTTCACGGAGGCAAGCTTGTTAGTAGCAAATCGCAGCCCACGGCATCTGAATGCTTTTGCAATCGTCAAATGCAGTCCAAGATAATTAACACTTTTTGCACAGAGTTCACGCGAACGACGAAACATTGAATGAATGCCGGTGAAGCACGACGTTTCTTGTTACAGGAATGCGCAACGTCTTTTTTTCGGAAAGGGGAGCAAAAATGTAACAAACCAATGGCCAGGATCGAGAACATTCTCGTCGACTGTTGAGAATTTTCATTGGGAGCCCTAAATACCGTCTTAAACGAACCAAATCTAATGTGATCATTCGCCCCAATGAGAATCGTGCCACGGCTATAAAGCACAAGTATCCTTGCGTTCATCGTAATTAGCGTGTCCTATCGCGAGAGTGTTCATGCAGAGAACGCTGAAGAGAAGAAAACGATGTCAGGTCGGTGATGTTACTCGAACATACGTATACACGTGCTTGTGTACTTCCTAATCAACGAATGAACCAGAATATCGTTTGTCGTATACGTGTGTGACATACGTGAGTATAAAAAGCATAAGTAAATTCTAACATATGTATACTGAAAAGTTTAATTAGATTCATTAAATGGGGAATATATTAAACTTATTCATGGAGAAAGTTAACTTTCGTCTGGCGTCATCACACTTTCTGAATTAGGCCAAAAACATTTTATTTTATCTCTACTCGTGATCACTGGAAAATTTTCATTGTTTTTTTTTGTTTTCTGAAACATTACAATAGTATTTTATAGTCTTCGAGTAAATAATAATGTATGCAATAAGGATGCAACTCAGTGGAATTCCATTGGAGACAAGAATTACCTGTTCTCGGTCAAAATATCGGTATTGTTTTTCATGGAATCCTGCATGTAAAGGTTTTATGAATGTTAAAGAAAAGTTTCCAATTGAATTTCGTTAACCCCTTGACGTACAAATAAAATGGTACTTGGCGCGTCCGAAGAATACTATTTAACTGGCTCGACTGAACAGTTATATGCACGCTCGGAAACGAAACAGTTTATTTCGAAATTTTCATTGCATTAACATAAGCATTATAAACAGCTACGTCAAGCAGATAGAAGAACATTTTTTTTAAATCCGTTGGTACTCTTCCGCATAATTGGGAAATATGAAAGAAGTTGGTCTTGTTTGTCGACGCTAGAGACTGCTCTTGACATCTTGGATATGTCGAAGTCTACAACGGCACATGAAACGGATAACAGACGGTTATTGTGTGCCGAGGGGTTAATGTTATATATTTTAGTTTTTCAATTTTTATTTCACTCAATAACTTGCTCTGATTTTAAGCCTTTGCGGTGAAGGATTTTTGAAAATTTTCGTTGGAATTTTTAAAAAGTTATCCTGATCGAAATGTCGTTCGAATACTTTCGTAGCTATCTGTATATAAATGTGTAATTATTTATTTGTAATGGCATAAACCAATAGAAGCAAATCGTGCGCCATACCAACGCATTTGCAACGATGAAAATTCTGTTCGTTATCCTTGCCATTCGTAGTCCCGTCTTAGCCGTAGAGACGTCTTTATATCGAATAACTGCACGATGTACCTGTGCGTACCTACTGTGTAGAAGTGTATCTAAGACGTCAAGGGGCTCGGCCGTTCAAGCCTTTTCAGGACACACGAAACCGCTGGATTTATGCAAACTCACGGACCAGGATACGCTTGTTTCGCATTCAACACCGAGCCCTCGACAACCGAACAATGCCTCTCTCCTTGAACGTGGGAGAATCGCGGAAATTCTAGATGAGACGTACTCGAAGTGCAGGAATTAACGCGCCTGGCGTGAACTCTTATCTATTTGTGCGAAGTAACAGTAAAATCTCCTCTGTAACCGAACCAACAGGAAACCCTAAAGATCTGGATCATTTCTAATAATTACGGATCATGAATGAAAATAGAACAAACAATCGTACACTACGCTACTTCTCCTCTATGGCTGCAGGTCGACTGTGTCGCCTTATTTAACCCCCTGACGTACAAAAATTGTTTCGAATAATAGTATGACAAATTTTAGTGTCGCCTCAGAGGCCCCACAGGAGGGATAAGGACTAACCCATCAACGGGAAGTGACGGTCTTCGCTCCATTTTCACCCAGAGTATCAAAATCGTCATTTTGGTTTTCAGTTTCTACCGAATTAATTAACTGAGTATCTGCTACGATAGGAACAATGAAAGGATTAACGTATGTATCAGTAATACTGTCAAAAGTACGTTTTAAAAATTGAAAGAGGAATAAAAATGGTTCGCCGTTCGATAGTTACCGTGTTATTTAATCTTGTTCTGCAGTTAACCCTCCACAAAATTCATTTTTCACTTAGAATAATGTTGTTTTATGTTCCCGGATTATTAACCCTTTGCACTTGAAGTTGTTTTAACTCCAACCCCAAGGCATTTTTTCTGGCCTAGAATATTTTCATTCCACACGATATATTTCATCTTATGCGTACGAAATTTGTTTACTATTACTCGTCCTTGCAACGATTAAATTTTTATGAATTTGTTTAACGCAAGCATAACGATGTAAAGATTGTTTTAAACAGTGCTGCAGCGATTTTCAATGGTAGTTGAGAGTCACTGTTCGAGTGCAAAGAGTTAAATAATTACATCTTCTGACTAAACTTGTTTTTATTTTAAAGTGCAGGGTGATTGAAAGAATGTCTTCACTTTACGACGAGTCACTCAGAATAAATATTGAAGAAGCACCGGTCGAATATCGGTGGACGCTTTGCAACAAATTAATCTTTCTCACCTCCGAATTTTCAACAACGTTTCGACTATTCCTTCGCACTATCGTGCTGCATTGTTTCAATCTTTCATGAAAGAAATATACAAAATATCCAACAAATTCACATAATAGTTTATTACAAATTGAAGAAACGTTAGATGTTATTCTACAGATATATATTAAATGTATTAACCGTTTGCACTCGAAGTAATTCCATTCCAAAATCGAAAAAATATTTTTACTTATAATAGCTCCATTGTACATAATTTATTTTCTTTCGTACATATGAAATTAATTACTATTGCTCGTACTTAGAACATTAAAATTTTTATCGATTTCTTAACTGCAAACATGGCTATGAAAAAGCTATTTAAATAATAGTATGGCAATTTTTAATGGCAAAGGGTTAAAACGTCATACAATTCTTATTGTAAGGTATACATCATTTTCAGTGGTGCCTGAGAGTCACCTTTCGAGTGCAATGTGTTAACTATTCTAGATAAAAAGAATATCTCGATTTTCGAATTAAAATTGCTTGGAGTGCAAAGGGTTAATGTATGATATTGCGTGAAATACATAGATACTCGTTAACATTAATAATTCTATCATCTGCCTGAACATTTTGTGTGCACAAAAATAAACGAAAACGAAACGTTGTAGCGTTACTTAAACACTCTGCCAAATAAAACAGAAAATAATTATTATTACTACCGCAAACTAGATATTGCAGAAGGAATATCAATCATGAAACCACTCAGCGAGTAAAAATTGAAAATTCACGTTCCGCCGAGCATCGAGTGATGTTCCACGCGTTTCCACGTGATCGAACACGCGTTTACCAACAAATAAACGATTGAGTGTCGGCTACTGCGAACGATTCTACGATTGCGTGACCAGCATCGATCATTTCGAGTTTGAAAGTATGTAATACCGTTGAAAGCGATGAATCTACACGGGCATTATTCGGATGTGCGTTCGTTGAATCGAACTGAATACTAGCACGCTCTATGCTATAATAAAGAGGAAAAAAGAGAATCGTACAATACGTTCAGCGTGGGAGAATCGTAGGAAACGTGCGCGAGGTGTGCGTAACCTGCAGGAACGACAAAGAGGAAGGACAATCGACATCTGTTCCGTAGCACATTGGAAACCCTAGCCACAGGCTACCGAAGGGCAGGTTCCCATGACCGAAGGGGGCAGGTATATACGCTTGGTCAGGTGTGCGTGGTAGGCCCTCGCTGGAAGACCCTTTTCAAGAACTTCGGCTTTTCGTAATTAAGTCGATCGCTGGCGAGGACATTTTCCATTGTTCGGCCAGGTACGCGGCAGTGAAATTTTCACGGTTAAGACCCGAATAAGACGATTATTCCTACGTCCTGGACTTTTTCGAAAACTTCGCACAGAAAAGAAACCAACCGTTGGGATTTTCTGCCATAAAAATATATATAGGAACTGCGAAACATATAATTATTTCGTGGAAAGTTGCTTAAAATCATCCGGTCGGTTACTTTTATGGAACGCACACTGCGGCGATTTATGTAAATACGTACACGTCCGGGACATAATTCACAGCCACCAAACTTTTAATTTTCGACCAACCACCTCAAATACTTTCTTAACCCTTCGCCAAACCATTTTCTTTGCAACTAAAGTTATTGTAACTACCACTAAAAATGTTACAAAAGAGAAAAGACAATTTATAGCTTTTATACTGCTACTTCAATGCTCAAATATTGATTACAAGTTAACAACATTTGATTTTGTCTAAAAAGAAAGGCATTATATTTATATTTATAGTTTTTAATCGAGATTTTTAATACAGTATTTAAATAATATTTTATTTAAAATCTTCAACACGAGCCTGACTCGTCATAATATATAACAACGATTAAATTAAGCTAGAGAATACACGACGAATAACATATGTTTAAAATATGTGCATGAAGAACTGGAATAAATTTCCTGAGTTAATTTTAACAAAATGAAAAATTTTATAAACACTGCGAGCATTAATAAAATCTACATACGTTTGTTTATATATTTTGTATTATCAGTGGGACCATCTAAATGTAAATAATTTAATTCTATTAATAATATTTTTATTTTTGTCAAACATCTTCAAGGCACGTAAACATATCTAATTTTACCTGTTTTTAATAAAAATTTTATTTCATGAAATGAAATATTAATATTAATATTATTAACTCTCCGGTAAACTATTTGTGGATTTGTGATATAAAATATAACAAAAGTGAATTTGTCAAGTACATTGTGAAGATCCACTTAAGGGTTAAATAAAACTGTATCGTACTGTTTTCCATTTGTGATATTCTAAAAGAGATATCATACAGGAAACAAAAAGCGGAAAAGTAGACAACAATAAAAAAGGAAATAACTCTTTAACCAACCTAAAAGTTATACATTATTTATTATTCATTTATATATTGTTTACTTTTATTTATAATTGTCATAAGTTTTTATAACGAAATCATTTCCAGCAATTTTACTTGAGACAATAGGAGCGACGTAATTGATTTGATTTAAAATTCTTATAAATACGTAGAATCAAGTGTGCAGTAATTTCGCTGTTACAGTGTAACGTTACACTAATTATATCCTACTTGGAATCATTGATCCATCTTCCACCACGGTATTGTATTATAGTTTTAACGAAGCAAGTTTCCAACACAAATGTATTCATGCTTCGAGTGTAATCACAGGGCAACATATTTTCTGAATTAATCAACCGAAGCTATTGTGAACTAAAGTAGCAGTTTACTGTTGTGCAAAAACAATTTGTATCGTTAAGGAAAATAATTAAAACGAAATAAATTGAATGATACAAAGATAATGTGCATTCAAACGACATATTTATGATATCAAATTTTCTAATAAAAATGTATAATTAACATTGTCAGATACTATAATTTCACTCATACATGAAAACAATAAATTCGCTTCCTTTCCATATTCTTGATAAAAATATACCGATATATAAGATTATTATAATTGATATTATGTATATATATATACACAAAAATGAAAATAATTTTATTTTGCAAATTTAACTAAATGCTCACATTTTTACAAAAATCGAAAAAAACATGTCCATATTCTATATTTCTTTGCCTTTCGATCCCAATTGTAAAAAAAGTGGACACTTTAACATTAAAGTCAGGACAGGATCAGGACATACTTGTTTCAATTTTTTAAAAATGTAAGCATTTAGTTAAATTTGCAAAATAAAATTATTTTTAATACTTTTTCGTTATAAAAATGACAATACGAATAAACTAAAATATTAGTTAAAAAGAGCCGTCTTTTACTACCAAAACTAAAAAGAAAAAGTTTCTGCGGTTAATAATAACGGAGATAAAAAATTTTTTCCGAAGGTCGTTTTGTAAAAAGCGCAAAGTTTGAGGTTCTGTATCTTTTAAAGAATTTCGAAAATAGAAGAATGATGACTTAAACCCCCCCTATTTTCGCATAGACTATAACATATTTCAATTTAAACAAAATCCCTAACTTAATGTACCCATACACGTATTTGTATTTTGCGATTGTATTGTATTTTGCATAGATACAGACGTTATCGAGGACGTTGTTGAAAATAATAAAATATGGTTACGTAAATTACTCTGTCCGTATACATATATTTGTAGGCATAATAAAAGTGCACTTGCGTAAATTCGGACGATGCGTTTGGAACGGACTCAACCATTTAATTTATTCACCGTATCGTTCGTTGAGTAAAGAAAAGTGGTTACCCTAAAAATACGCACGTGCGCGAAGTCGTAATTTTATTTGCAAAAATGTAATTCGCAACGCGCGACACGTGCTCTAGAACTGCTAGTTCCAGTACAATTGTCTGCCCTTGTGGAATGAGGTTTACCCTAGGGTGGCTTGGTAATTATGTCGTCTCGCGCTAACGATTACTTTGTGGAAGCGCAATTACGGAGACGCATTAAGTATGCTCACAAGGAGAAACGATAAACGGAACGGTTCGGGTACGTTACTTCTACCTAAAATGGCACGCATTACATCTAACTAGGCGCTCTATTATATCTGTGGGATCTTATGGCCTCCGGTCCTTGTGTCGGAATTTGCAATCAACAGTGTATTACGCTCCAATAATTTTTCCAAGCAAATGTTAATATACAAACATTCAGAAAATCCTCTGATCTGCTCAACACCTGCACCTATACAAATGTTAGACTGACATATTTTCTTGTAAAGGGTATCCCAAAATTCTCGCAAGATTTCAATTTTGCGCGATTGGTGCGGTAAAGCGTTGTCAACGGAATAAAAAGATAGCGTGACTTCTAACAATTCAGGATTATTGAAAATGAAGCGCTACATGAACGAACAACGCGTTTTCATTGTTGAGCGATATTTTAAAAATAATGAAGGTTCGGCAGCTACAGTTCTAACAAAATCATTTTCAGCGACGAGGTTCATTTTCACGTCGATGACTTCGTTAATCGTCGAAATCGTCGTATTTGGGGTTTAGAAAATGTAGGAGCGATTGTTGAAACACAAATGTATCCGCAACGCGTCACTATTTGGGGCGGATTTTGGGCTAGAGACATTATTGCACCATTCATCTTCGAAAATACGGCTCATCGGACAGTAACAGTTACCCGTACTCGCTATGGCAACATAATAATCTAGTTTTTGGTGCCTAAATTGCAAAATATGAATGTGGACGACATGTGGTTTCAACGAAGACGGTGTCGCATGCCATACAGCGAGAGAAACAATTCAATTACTGCACGAGTCATTTTCTGGTCGTGTAACGTCCCGTTTTGGTACTCAGAATTGGCCGTCCAGATCATGCTATTTAGCGCTATTGGACTTTTTCTTTGTGATTTTTTGATGTCTAAGGTTTATGCCAAGAAGTCCACGATCACACACGCCTTGAAGGAGAAAATTGAGCGCTGTATCAACGAAACAGTCATGGAATATTTCGTCAAAAGAGTGCGTATGTGCCAGCAAAGCCATGGAGGCCATTTATCCGATATGCTATTCCATACGTAACTCTATACTGTATACTTTATGAATCAATAAAAATTCACAACTTTTAATTAAAAACCCACGTTTTCTATGAAAATTACTTCTTGCGTGAATTTTGGGACACCCTTTATATTCAGAGCAAATTATTCATTCGGGTAGCCTGTTTTAAATGCCCACTCTGCACATGTCTGTGTTATTTAAGAGTTCATATTAAATATCAATTCTATATTTTCCGATACCGTTATGGAAGAATAATTTATATTATGCTGAGAAATTCATGTCAAGGAGCCAGAGCAAAATGTACGATGTACAAGCTAAATCAAAATTAAATGGAGAGTCTTTAAGATTTTTTTCACATTGAACCAATTGGCGTGAGCTATGAGGGGTGTCAGAAGGATCAGTTGACTAAGTAATATGACAAACAATATTTTTGAAATTGTTATTACTTGGACTTTGAAAGAAAATCGTGAAAGTCACGATTTTCAACTTTTTCATTTTTGTATAATGAAAATTTTAAATTTACCTTTTCGTAAATCTACGCAAGTTATACTTGCATAATATTTCATCGAAATCAGAAATCGAGAGATGTAAGAATCCTTGAATTTAGAGTCCACAATAATCTTCATAAATTTTTATAAAACGCTGCGTATGTATAAAACTTACTTGGATTCAAAATAAAGTCATATTTTAAATTTTTATTAGAGACACGGATAGAAAATTTTTAAATATGATCGTTGTTTTCTTTTGATCGACTTTTTCCTTCACAATTTCGCCCAATGGTAATTTTTAATTAATTATATTTACACACACCTAGTGAAATTATTCTTCTAATATCTAAAAAAAAAAACTGCAGTCGATAGGTCCACTCTTAACGAAGTTGTACACTTAATTCTGTCCCTGACTGTACATGCGTATTCCATAAAAACCGATGCACTTCCATTGAGACAAATGAATCTATCAATATTTGCATTTACAACATTAACTATCGATGAGTAAAATAAATCGTACAATTCTCTTCTTTCACACTAAACCTATCACAGCGGCCCAAATGGCCCTTTCCAGATTTTTTATTTTACAATTATTGAACTTATAAAATTCCCTTCATAAAAAATTGATTGAATAGATCTCTCTGTTCAATCATAAATTAAATCTTAGCATTTTTATAAAACAATACACACTAGTGAATTTTAATACTCGGTAGGTTTAAGAAAGATACGACAATATTTCTATAATTAATACGTTAATCTTAAGATTAAACACAATGGCAAATATCTTGGCACGGAATCAGATAGTTATATTAGTCGCCAACTGAAAAATTGGTATGTACTCTAAAAAGACTTGTGGAAGAGCCGCTCGATTTCTCAGAAGGCTTTTTTAATGACCGCATCGCCTATTCTTATCTCCGGTCGTTGCCTCAAGTGGCACGTGTTGCAGCAAGAAATGTTTTGAAATTCAAAAACAACATTAACTATTTTAAGTTTCATTCTACTTATTAAGAGAAGCCATTTGAAACCAAACGTTTAAATACAGACAGAAATGATTTGAATTTCTTTATTGGTTTCATGTTACAAAGTATAAATAAATAAATAAAGTAAAAAAGAAGTAGCTATGAATTTATTCAATAAAAATCATACGAATGTCATTATGGAATCCTAAGCTTACAATTCTTCAGACTAGAGTTACAAGTTTAAGAATAGTCAGTGACGTTAATATTTCTTGTACATATTAATTCTACAGACATTGTCTTTTAAAATGAACATTCTAATTTTTCAGTATTCATAAACAGCAACACATGCACAATATTGGATATACGAAAATAAATTTGCATATGATTAATTTAATTTTCTATCGATTGATCATTATTTATTTATTAACCCTTTTCACTCGAACGGTGACTCTCAGGCACCACTGAAAATCGCGACAGCACTGTATAAAACAATCTCTACATCGCTTTGCTTGTGTCAAACAATTCACGTATCTATAGGTATCTTTAAAAAAATTAACTTGCCTATCATATTTATAAAATGTATGGATTATCGTATGTGGATATACAAACATCATTTTCGTTTTAAAATATAATATTTACTTCACAAACATAAGATAGAATTACCACTGTTTAATGTTAAGTTACGTAATATCTAATGTTGATAATCTTAAGTCAATGAAAATCATTAAAAATAATGCATAACAAAATTTATAATAATTGATAGTTATAATTAAAAACAATTGAAAATCATTTGCTATATGAATGATCATATTACAAATCATTTAAAATCCGATATTTTATATTATATAACTTAACCCTTTGCATTCGATGTTTTAACTCCAAACTCAAGGCATTTTTTCTTAGAATATTTTATTTTACATATGAATTTCTTTCACTATTACTCGTTCTTGCAAGAATTCAATTTTTATGACACAAACATAGTGATGTAAAAATTGTTTTAAACAGTGCTGCGGCTATTTTTAGTGGTGTCTCAGAGTCACCATTAGAGTGCAAAGGGTTAATACAAATGATTACAGTAGTCTTCTTAATGCTTATCTTTATCAATTAAAAGTTTCCAAACGGAAGCTGCCCTAAATCAAGATATGATTTTGTCAGATTGTTTTTGTAATGCTAAGAGGACACATTCTCCTACAACTACAAAATACTTTTGCATGAAAAACACTTTTTCTCCTTCAAAGATATTCATATTGCAATCAAATCGCATCTAGTTTATGAAGAAATTTTAATATGGCAATATTATTGTGTATAGAAAAATATAGCACAAAACTATGTAACAAAATGGTAATAGGAAAAAGTAAACAGATTTGTATGGTAAAGAAACGGCAACACGTGAGTCAGAGAAACATAATCACTAGTATTTACTCGCAAAAACACTGTAATTACAATGTTAGCATGTACTGCAGTATTGTAGAACTGCACAATTAGTATCTTCCTTAATTATACGAGAAGCGCGCGACCGCGATTCAACGGATAAAGAGCATGTATTACAGCATCAGAAGAAAGTTAATAGCGGGACACTGATTTAAATATTTTCAAAATGTGTCTTCAGCACGAGCTCGTCATAACGGTATTGCTTTTCACTGCAGTTCATTTCATTGTACGTGATCTCATTACTTGAACTTGAAGATTCCAGAGATGTATTAGATTTTAAACTACCACTATAAACACAAATTTACTCGCACCACAAATACATGATAATTATTATAAAACACATGTCGCTACACTTTCGCTATCAACGACTTTATTTCGCTTAACGTTTAACACTGGATATTTCCACGTAAAAAAGTTAATGAATTAATACTTGCAAGCTACACTATCAAACACTTTATTTATTCACGGTCACTGATTCATGTATACACATTTATATACATTCATTTATAATTTCACGTGAGATAGTAAAATGATTGAAAAATGATATTTACTTTCGATTTCCAAATGAAGGTGTACGAATGTTCGATAGTTACATTGTACGAACAATAAAACTGTATAAATAATCTTCAGACTTCGGGATTAAATACTTCGGGCTTTTGTATTTGTGTGTACCCTGAATTCAAAGAAATAAATTTATTGAATACTTTTCCCCTAATGCATCTTTGCGATCTCAATTATTTTTTATTTAAGATTTTACAAGAGCTTTTTTACATCTTGTATAGAAATAACGTGAAAGAATTAGTTTTAGAAGCGGTAGATTTTGGAAAATAGGACAAATTGAACATAATTTACGTACGTATGTACGTAACAAATGTCTAGAACAAAAAAATAACACGTCTTGTACTTTTTAGAGTTTCGTAGTAAAAATTGCAAAAATGTACTTTTCATGTTATTACTAGTTTTGAACATTCCTGTATGTATGCCATGTTCAATATTGTTCACAATAGAACAATTTATCTTTGACAATATTCTACGATTCCGTATGTAAATTTTCTTCTACACGAACGGGATGAAATGATAGCAGAAACAGAAAATTTACGTTTCTCCATTGTACATTCAGACTCACTGAATGAGAAGACTGTCCAACGTAAAACATAGATAACCCCTTGAACTACGATTTATTTTATGGTTTCAGTGATTAAACCTTTTTTGTCGTTGATAACATCCTAGAAAAGGAAGAAATTTGATATCTGTTGTATAACAATATGCTCTCCATTGGTTGTGCATTGTTGACAACAATTATAATTTTATTTGGGCAAAAAGGGAATTAACAATATACATATTTCATAAATTTTGTTAGAAATGTTCGTCACCGTAACGTCTCGTCGATATGGGTAATAATATTTTGTGATTTACATATGTTAAAAAATATAATAAATTAGTAAAAATAGACAATGGAAAATAATTAAATGATTGTGAAATACATACCATATCGAAACTAAAAAATGAACAATATTCACTGAAATAAATAGGAAAAGTCACAAGCATAAGTCGTCAAGTCATAATGATTTTATTATATGATCCAAAAAATTATGAGGAAAAAGAGTTCTGGAGTTCATAGATCGTACCAGCTCGCAACGATTAAATTTTTACGAATTTCATCGACACAAGCATAGCGATGTAAAGATTGTTTTAAACAATGATGTAGTTACTTTCAGAGGTGCCTGAGAGTCACCATTCGAGTGCAAAGGATTAGTATTGAAATTTTCAGAACGGGAACGAGCAAACCATCTACATGCTGTTGCATTTGATAAAGCATCTCGACCGTAAACACGACAAATTGTTTCCTGAACTTGTGCAGCATTTTTTACTTTTTCGTAGTAAAATTGCAAAACAGCGAATTCTTTAAAAAATTTCACTCATTTTCACACTAACATTACTTTTGACACGACTGACAAAATACAAAACTGTCTTAACCCCTTGCCATATTATAACGAGTCAGACTCGTGATGATGATTTTATACAAATTCTAACAAATATAAATATTCTGCCATTCTTTTTCAACAAAGTTAAACTTTATTCTCTTCTAATCAATATATAAGCATTAAAGTACACGTAGCAACATAACAGATACAAGTTGTCTGTTGGCTTCTGTAACATTTTTAACGATAAATATGTTGCAGTAACTTTTGTCACAAAGAAAATGGTAGGGCAACGGGTGAATGAAAATTGTAGACTGAAATGTCACCTCTCAAATGCGCGTCAGTATGACGCAATTTGATCAGTATTGTCCGATATACGACGCCAAACAACATCTAATGACAAAAAGTCTCAATACTTTTCCGACTATCTAATATATCAAGCTGATTAGGTGATTATATAGCAATGTAAATCTTCGAAATAAAATGTTCAGTTTCTGACCGTGCCTATAACTGTATTCAGTTCAGCCAGTTAACCCTCTACGGACTGAATTTTTGTTTTTAATCCAAGAAAATTGGGGGAACGAAAAATCAGAAAATATAAACCTATATATGCAAATGAAAAAATTTTTTCCGTTTAACACTTTAACTGCCCAACCAACGACGACAAAAATCCCATAAAAATCAAAGTAATTTATTCAACGAATCTACAATTGGAAACTTGAAATGTACAGCACAAAGTTATTCTTCAACCTTCTTCTATTCTCCTGATCTCAACTAAATTTAGTGCAATGAATATATTAATGTAAAAATTTATTTTTAACCATGGACAAACAATTCCTTCACCCATATATGGGTGACATGGCAGTCAAAGTGTTAAACAATTTTATTGCAATATATTCACTATGTGACTTTCAGGTAACAACGGCCTATAAAGTTTGCACATCTGTGCATAAAAGCTTAAGCGTGAAATTCCATAAAACAATTTGCACTTGACGTTAAACATTTTATTTTTGAAATCACTTTGTTGGATCACATTGCAGTACATATATATTGGTATAGTCAACTATATTCCTTATAATTTCCTTGTCAAATAGTTCTCGAAAATAGGTCACAGGAGAATGGGGTGCTTCGGGGACATTAGGGCAATCTCCTTTCCAAGGGAGATAACAATTATTATTATTCGTCTAGGATAGTGGTTGCCAAACAATTCTTTGCGGTCCTGCATCTTCCTCATCTGACGAGGATTGAGTACTAAATTCTTCGTCACTGTCAATGACATTTATCCGTCGTCGAGGAAATACTATTACATCTTCATCGGACTTGGAATCTAATAAGGAATCATCGGATCTATTACCGCTAATGCGTCTAATTCTAATTCCTCTGTTATTTCTATCTGATTTTGTATTCATATTTTGGGTTTATGATGTATAAATCTGAAAACAGGAATGGATTCCTGATGAAATTTAACAAGGTTGAAGCATGTGTTTATTTTGCTTTGCTCCAGACAAACTTTGGAAATGTAATTCTTATCTGTTTTATGCTGATAATTGTAGTTGCATTTTTGCCCAATCTCTTGACTTCAGAGCGAGTGCCACAATGAAAATTGATTGCTGATGAAATTTTGTAAGGTTGAAGCATGTATGGATTTTGTAGTACGTCAAAGAAACTTTGGAAATGCAAAGTTTATTTTATACTGTTCATGTGTGGTTGCATTTTTACCCATTTTATTGATTATATAGCGAGTGCAGCAATAAATGTAATGGATTCCTGATGAAATTTAACAAGAATGAAGCATGTGTTTATTTTGTTTTGCTCCAGACAAACTTTGGAAATGTAATTCTTATTTGTTTTATGCTGATAATGTGCAGTTGCATTTTCTATCTGATTTTGTATTCATGTTTTGGGTATATGATGTACAAATCTGAAAACAGGAGAAAGCACAAGGTTTATCCTGAATGTACCGAAATCTGCCATAATAGCCCACTGTAACCTCAAAGTTACAAAACTGTATCATAAAAAACAGTAACAAATTGAAAATTGAAATGCAAACAAATAGGTTGTTATTGATATACGAACCCAGAGCTATTATGTGCACTATTTTTAGTTTGATAATTACTGACAAAAGCACAAATAATATCAATTGGATCAGATGGTTTCGCTTATTTTTACTGCAGACAGTTTGCACAGCATTTATTTTGTTATTTCAGGTTGATGAGCCTAGCAACGGTAATATATATTAATATTGGTTGTCTTGGCAACGTTATAGATTTAAGATTTATGCGTCATCTCATGAAAAAAGCTATAATTATTTGGTAAAATGTGGATAAATTAAAATGTGACCTGAAAGTTATACGGGCCCATAGAGGGTGAAATAGTATTCTTCGGACGCGTAAAATTCCATTTTATTTGTATGTCACGGGGTTAAGTATAGATCCACCCTTGGTTGGTCGATCCTTTTTATGAACTGGCTGCGCACCTGCGATAACTTCTCATTTGCTCTCGCTTATCTAGGACCCGGATGACACACACGTTCACGGTTGCGCCAGTGAGCAAGGTCAGATGGAGATCGCGAGATTAGATGGGACAGAAGAAAAGTCGCGAGGGAAGAAGGTCGGGTGAAGAAAGACGGGACAGAAAAAGGAGAGAAAGAGTGAACGGAACAGAGTGTACGAGGAGAGTATGAGTCGCGGAATCGAGACGGAGAGGACCGCTGCGAGACCGAGAGAAATAGAGAATAAAAGAGAAAGAGGTGTATGTATCAAGCTAGCTGGGAGAGTTCGTTGGCCGATTGCTTGCCTTTACCGTGCCTCTTCTTCTTTGCAGTCCGTTTTAGCCTTTTTTTATTCGCGAGCATCGAACACGCGTACATGGCCGCAGGTAGATGCATACAGGAGTGCCTGTTTCGTCGAGGGTGACGTCATCGATCGACAAATCTACCCAGGTGAGTTCAGGTTGCTCGGTGCAACCTCCGTTCCGATCCGTTCTCTTCTCTTCTTTTCCTCCTCCTCGCACATGCAACCGGGTGCGTAAAAGTAGCCCTGCGTCAACACGGCCGATTGATTGAAAATTCGTTTTAATTAGAAGGGTACGCATAATCGTGTTTACGATTTGCAAAACGTGCCGCGGCAGTATTTGCGAAGAAAAGGGCCAAACCGTTTCTCGGGGTTTCTATGAAATGCGCTAATAATACGCGCACATATATTTCAGGGTTATGAATGAAAGTTGGTGTCGCATTAGGTAGCCCTTTCAACACGCTTCCCGACGTTTGAATTAATGAGGGGACAGAAGCTTAAAGAAAGTGTGATGGAAGTGGCTAAAGACCTTGAGCGTTACGTAGTATATAAAATATTATGTGTGACTAACTATGCTTCTATGAAGAGCAATGAAATATTATAGCTTGGTAACCGATTACAGGAATGCGAGGATTTATTAATTTACCGCAACGTCTAACTGCAGAATTATAGTGAAATCAAGATTTAAAGAAAATTTTTATATTACTCAACAATATTTCATTCTATTATGTCGTTCCATTGTACAGTTTTTCTAATTAAACTTATCGACTTACTCTCTGTTTACTTTCATTTACAATATTAAATACCTTCTTCCTTACATGAAACTAAATTAAATAAAACGTTATAAATATACTAAATCCAAACACAAGAAATGAAGTTTCCGTACTTGTAATTTCACATCTTTCAAGTTTGTTTATCTGTGTCTGTAATAAAATTTAAAAGGTGCTTTTTGTAGTTCTAAGATATACACATACACAAAGCTTCAGAGAAATCGAATAAAATTAATATGGAATATAATTAATTGAAAAGAGCAACTGCTGTAATTGTAATACATCACAGTTTAAATAAATCGCAAACCTTTGATTCGAAGATTTATACATCTCACAATGCCAATTGCTTTTTTATGCATTGACCGATGTTAATGATGCTTTGTACATGTGTATAATTTAGATTTGCAAAAGACGCGTTTTAAATTTGCATTAAAAGCACAAACAAAAAATTCAAGAATCATTACCTTAATTATTTTCTTCAAAATTTCAACCAATGATCATTTTTAATTAATTCTCTTCTTTATACATTATCTATAAAACTAACTTTCCTAGCGTCTCAACGAGAAACTTTAGTCGGTGAATCCAATTTTAATATTTTTTACACCGATTATGCATGTAATATTTGTGAAACATACTATCTGTATAGTAAGATATGCAAGTATAAAGTATTTATTCTCAGAAGTTGTCAGCGAACATGTAATAGCAAACATACAAAACTCATATTCCCGAACACACGATAACAGATCCCATTTTCCATTGAAACAAACCCAAATATGATTCGTTAATCTCATTCGTACAGAAGATACAAATCAGAATAAATACGAGAAAATGCCATAAACAATGCGCATAGCCCACGTAGAAGAACATTAGGAGTGCGAATGATGCATCTGTGATTGGATGAACTCGGGGTTGGCTTGTCATTAACGTCTGCCCGATATGATCGCATGTTATCCGAGTTAGTATCCCAACAATAAGATCAACAGTCGGACAATGCAATTATCGTTACCGTCGTATCCTTTTACGCTTGCAAAGTATGAGACAGTCTTTCAGCCGTAAGTTGAGACCATCCATTATACGGTTGTTCACCATTTTTGTACATACAAATTGCTGCTCATTGTTCACCTTATAAGACGCGGATCGACTAATATTTAAATCGAATCAATCGGGACAACAAGAAAACTGAGAAGGATTTGGAAATAGTCGAAAGAATGAAATACTATAAATACTGACATCCTTCTTTCCAAAAAGACGATTAATGTTTGCACGAAAATTAAATTGTGTAATAGCTGTTTGCTACAATATTAGGAAAGGGAATGAATATATTGCTTCTGGAATATACAGAATATTATGTTATAGATTCTAGAATACCATTATATTTATACAGAATACAATAATATAGATTCCATAATACTATTATATCTATATAGAATATTATATTATAGAATGTTTTATTGTAGAATATTCTGTCATAGAATATTATATTATAGAAAATTATATCGTAGAATATTATGTTATAGAATGTTATATTATAGAATATTATTATGCCTCTATAGAATATTATGTTATATCTATATAGAATATTATATTACAGATTCTAGAATACTATTATATCTATATCGAATATTATATTATAGAGTTTAGAATATTATTATATTTCTATGTAGAATATTATATTATAGAATATTCTATTGTAAAATATTCTGTCATAGAATATTATATTATAGAAAATTATATCGTTGAATATTATATCGTTGAATATTATATCGTAGAATATTATATCGTAGAATATTATATCGTAGAATATTATATCGTAGAATATTATATCGTAGAATATTGTATTATAGAATATTATATCGTAGAATATTGTATTATAGAATATTATATTATAGAATATTATATTATAGAATATGATATTATAGAGTATTATATTGTAGAATATTATGTTATAGAATATTATGTTATAGAATATTATGTTATA
>CM052098.1:11961149-11992288 GCA_028453745.1 Agapostemon virescens
TAGAATATTATGTTATAGAATATTATGTTATAGAATATTATGTTATAGAATATTATTATATCTATGTAGAATATTATATTATAGATTGATGGATATTATTGCGATAGAAAATAGAAGTGTCTAATATAATAATTTAGAAAATGATAGTAACAATATAGAAACAGTAAGTAACTATATAATTTTCCGCTAACGGTGAAATATTGATTTGGGAATCGACGATCATTCGCTTAAGTGAGGACTATTTCTCTCAGGTAAACGCATTTCAGGTAAGACATGTTTACCTGATTTCGCTCAGGTAGTATCCCAAGTTTATAACGCATCATATTCACAACGGTTCTACGGTGCAATGTAAGAAAATATTTACCACACCACATATAAACAATTGTGTGCGCGTTTTGAATAACACGCGATTGTTACCAGATTGCTAAACCACTTCCTTCGAAAGTTTCTGTACACTAAATCCACCCAATATCCTCGCCCAACGGCGCATCATCAAATATTATACTCTTAGATTTCTTTCATCCATATTACATATTTAATCCTTCATGCCGTATTCTTATTTGAAATTTTCAAAAAATTAAAGTTTAAAGCTTAAGGCGACTACACAATATTCTTGTTTTATTTTTATACAACAATTTTATCGTGACACTGAAAATGCAAACATAACTAAATTTTATTATAGCTTTAAACTTTCGAGTTTTAAAAGCTGTTAAAAGTTAGATAACAGGCTTACTTTTATCTTGTCAACGTAATCGTCGTTGATTGCCATTTTTCTGCAACAGTAAGCGTAGATCTGAGATGCATTTGCACACTAAATACGCGATTCTAGAAAATTTAGTATATTTAATCTATGACATTTTAACACCAGAACTACCAAACCAGTCAAAATTTCTGGTCCCTACTTATTTCTTTCGCAATTACTGAAGTTATAAAAACGTTTTCATCAGTGATTTTTCGATGTACTTCTTTAATGAACCATATGTGACAATAAAAGTTGAATGAAGTTTGAATAGATGCAGTCTTGTTATTATCACAAAACGATGTATATCGTTGGATTTATTGTTCTGTAGTTATAGTGTTAAAGCTAGAGGCCTATAGATTCGTAATTAATTTATTAATAATAAAGTAGTAATAAATTAATCATGAAAAATCGATAATAAGATTCTTTTTATCGATGTTGTCATTTTCTGGAGCTTCGAATGAGAGAGTACTGCCAATTTTACAGTATTATAAGTTATACAGCACGAGGGGCATTTCACTACCGAACGTGCTCCTAATTTTTTATCCAAAGAACCGTGAAAAAACGATGACACACATAAATTGTAAAAGTGTCATTGCAAAGAGAAAGTTTCAATTTTCTAGGTAAAAAGGATCTTCAGTTTTTCAACTGCCTTATCGCGTAAAAAAAATGTTAGACGAAAATGAATACTACATTGCGAAAATAGAAGGAGGAGCCTACTGTAAATCCATAACGATAACATTTTAGTTATTGCAAATGAAAACCTCTAACTTTTAAAAACGAGTGAAAAATGTTTACAGAAGTACTTCCAATTTAGTCATTTTCTGTAATTATTAATTTCACAGTTCCCCTTGTACAACTTGTAAAAACATTTACGTATATTTCATTAGGTAACTAAAAACCAACATATATTTAAAAAAAATAATATTTTAGTTTCATATATATAGTAATCAAATTTTGATGAGTCAAATTGGCTCAGTCCATAAATCTAGTGTTAAATTAAGCCTAAGAGAACCAGCTCTGTTTTTGTAAATATTTATTTTCGATAGTTTTCAGAAAATCGATAATTCTCGTAAAACAGCATACTACACATTTCCATCGAGATAATTTATAAGAGTAATTCCTCGAATGAGCAGCGAATAATTTAAATTTCTTTCCGCTGGTTGGATCCTTATATTCATTCCAGGGATGGGAATTCAGCAACGATTTATCACTAGCTACTACGTTTACGGACGACGCGAATATGTAAAATACACTATGGATACAAGACGTACGCATTTCCATAATTTATACCCACGTATTAGACGTATTTATGAAATCAATGACTTTTAAATACCTATGCTCAGAAACGTTTATAGGTTCTTTCAGTCGTGATAACGAAGCTTTACGATTCCTGCCGCGTTTGCATAAAATGAAGCGAACTCTGTTCGCTTATCGTTGAAGCTTTACACGAACAAATTTTTAATCGCAGTTGAATAAAACGCAATAGTTATTCTAGTGTTACGTCGAATTTAAATGTATAAAATTCCGTTCAATTGTAACTGAAAGTTAAATATGAAATAATTTTGGAGTGTACAATAAATTCGTTCCGTAGCAAGTATACAGTCGTTCACGAAAGTATTCGTACACTCTTTAAATTTGAATAACATTTTTTAAAATTCGACCAAAAGTTTTGACCTTTTTTTTTCTTTCAAAAATTAGAAACATCGAACTACTAAGCGATGTGCCAAAATGATTTTGATAAGTTGCAATTGGTACGAATTACATGACAAATTAAAGGAGCGCTTTTTAAACATTTTTAAGACGCACCTTGCAGACCTTTGCAGGTTATACACATGCAAAAGACTTTATCGAAATTGATTCACGTACCCACGAGCTAGAAACGGTTGAAAATTCTGAAAACCGCCATTTTTCGAATTTTAGTCAATTTCTGTTGAAAATCCACAAATTCTTACATTTTTCCGTGCGTATCGTTTGTTTTCTGCATGTGTACAACTAACACAAGTCTACAAAATGCTTACTTTACATTTTCATTATGGGCTCAAATGGAAATGTTTTAAAAAATGTCTGTTTTCTTTTTTATGTGATTCCTATCAGTTACAATGGTTTCGAAATTATGTTTGTACATCATTTAGTAAATCAACGTTTCTAATTGCTTGAGAAAAAGTAAGTCGTTTGGTTCAATCTTTAAAAAGTTATTGGATTTAAAAATATTTTCACGAGCCACTGTACATACAACAATCTTTAACAATTGATTTCTAACTCCTAGTAAATGTGCACAACCGATTATAAAGGGAGCCAATCACAGTCTGGAATCATACAGTTGATTAAATGAACCCTTAGCACTCGAATGGCGCCTCTAAGGCCTCTAAACTATTATTTAAATAGCTTTTTCATAGCCATGTTGACAGTTAAGAAATCGATAAAAATTTTAATGTTCTAAGTACGAGCAATAGTAATTAATTTCGTATGTAAGAAAGGAAATAAATTATGTACAATGGAGCTATTATAAGTAAAAATATTTTTTCGATTTTGCAATAGAATTACTTCGAGTACAAAGGGTTAAGACATTTAATATATATTATATGAATTTGCTGGATATTTTGTATATTTCTTTCATGAAAGATTGAAACAATGCAGCACGATAGTGCGGAGGAATAGTCGAAACGTTGTTGAAAATTCGGAGGTGAGAAAGATTAATTTGTTGCAAAGCGTCCTCCGATATTCGACCGATGCTTCCTCAATATTTATTCTGAGTGACTCGTAGTAAAGTGAAGACATTCTTTCAATCACCCTGCACTTTAAAATAAAAACAAGTTTAGTCAGAAGATGTAATTATTTAATTCTTCGCACTCGAACAGTGACTCTTAAGTACCATTGAAAATCGCTGCAGCACTGTTTAAAACAATCTTTACTTCGTTATGCTTGCGTTAAACAAATTCATACAAATTTAATCGTTGCAAGGACGAGTAATAGTAAACAAATTTCGTATGCATAAGATGAAATATATCGTGTGGAATGAAAATATTCTAGGTCAGAAAAAATGCCTTGGGGTTGGAGTTAAAACAACTTCAAGTGCAAAGGGTTAATAATCCGGGAACGTAAAACAACATTATTCTAAGTGAAAAATGAATTTTGTGGAGGGTTAACTGCAGAACAAGATTAAATAACACGGTAACTATCGAACGACGAACCATTTTTATTCCTCTTTCAATTTTTAAAACGTACTTTTGACAGTATTACTGATACATACGTTAATCGTTTTATTGTTCCTATCGTAGCAGATACTCAGTTAATTAATTCGGTAGAAACTGAAAACCAAAATGACGATTTTGATACTCTGGGTGAAAATGGAGCGAAGTCCGTCACTTCCCGTCGATGGGTTAGTCGTTATCTCTCCTGTAGGGCCTCTGAGGCGACACTAAAATTTGTCATACTATTATTCGAAACAACTTTTGCATTGCTATATTTGTATTCAAGACGTTGGTAAAATTTGCACTGTTGCATTTACGAGTAATAGTAATAAACTTTATGTGCACGAAAGGAAATGTACCACGCATAATGAGATTATTTCTTATTTAAATCCTTAGCGCTCGAGTGACGACTCGGAGGCCTCAGGAAAAATTGCCACTCCATTGTTTAAAACAGTTTTAATATTGCTATCTTTGTCTCTAGAACATTGATAAAAGTTTAATGGCTGTAAGGACAAGTAACGAGTAAAAAAACCCATGTATGTAAAGTGAAATAATTCGTGTAGAACGAAATATCCTAGGTCGGAATAAATGCTTTGGTTTTCTAGAAACGACTTCGAGCGCAAAGGGTTAAAAAATGTCTCGATTTCGGAATTAAGATTGCTTGGAGTGCAAAGGATTAAGCAAACTGTTGCAATTGGGAGAAGTATAAATAAACTGAAATCCTCTGCTCAGAAGAAAGCGTGTTACTTTGATCGCGCGATTTTACGTGTTTCCTTTTTTAATGATGTGGATGTCCCGTTTGATTATCCGAGATTTTCGTGAATTGCTGGGATTCAACCGAGCTTACCGCGCGCGCACATTGCGTTCTACATATCCGAATCTGTCCGACGGAGCCGAAATTTTATTTTGATGTCTCAAGGCTAACTAACTGCCTTGCGACATTCGACATCTTGTAAACAATCGACGCTCTTCGAGCTCGCCGGCACACGCGCCGTTCGCAATCGAAATTTCAACGACCTAGGTTGTCCTAGCTGTTAAACAAGAACGAGCCAAGTAATAGTAATGTACAAAACTACCGAGACGTTGAACCATAAACTAAAGAGGGTTTAAATTGTCAAAAAGGAAGAAAACAATGGCGCGTTTCGCGAATATTATCCTAATTGGTCACAGGTTGACAAAGGAATGACGGTTGCTATTTAAAGCGTCCTTTAGGCAGCAGCGGCGGCGGCAGCCAAAGCTTAGGAGTTCGACAAACAGGTTCATAAATCTCAAAATAAAGAGCAGCATTTTCGAATTCACTTCTGAGCCGCTTTGGGCCACTTTCGTTTACAACTTTGTAACGGTCTCGATCTCTCCCTTTCTTAAAATAGAATTGAACATTTCAGTTATTTAATTGTTCGTTCACGCTAGCGCTATTTAGAAGTACATTTTCTGAATAAAATCTGTACGAGAATACCAAACAAATTACAAATAAATAAAATGAAAATTTCAGTTATTTAATTGTTTGTCCATGCTAACGCTATTTAAAAGTATATTTTGTGAACAATAAAATCTATAAGAGAATACGAAAAAAATTGCAAATAGAAGATTGTCGTAATAATAATACTGTTATTATTATTTGTTGCGACAAGACTCGAGCCTTATATGGACCGCTTATTTTGAAAGCGGTGCAAATCCATTTTCTGTTGTTTCGAGAAAAGTTAAGGGTTAGCATATTTAGTAAATTAAAAAATATAGTAATTTAATAATAACAATGTAGTAATTTGATTATACAAACATTAACTAAAATAATATAGTCACTTCTAAGAAAAATTCGATTTCGTATTAATCCAATTTAGTGTATAAATAACAAAACATAAAATAGGAGTAGTGCATTCTTTAATTTTTAAGGTTAATCATATCTACATATTGTTGAACTTAATATAAGACATTGTTATTATTTATTTATATTCTTTACGTGGCAGTGTTTTGAAATATTCATGATGCACAGGAGGCATATAATGCAATACTGCTTAAATTCAACAAAGCATTAACATTTTGTAAAATGATAAATATTTACTAGTTACAAATAACAAGTTTACACTACTTTAAGCTGAAATTACGTGATGTCTCATTTCCCAGAAAAATAGACTTGCACCATTTTCAAAATAAACTATAACTTCCATCTAATTTTTGCTTCCAATCGTGCACATATAAAGTCATATTTACATCGCACATTGTTACTTACAATTATGTACAACGTTACTATATATGTATAACAAACGTTAAAAAATTGTAAATACTATAGAGTATTTAATCAAAAATGGAGGACCCAAAATTGCCAATTACAACTTTCTAACACGTGTCCCGTCTGTTGTATATTATTTATCACCCAATACAACATTTCCATAGTACGTTACTAACAATTAACATCGATCGTATCGGTTCAATATTCCAAGTTATTTCTCTGGAAATCACGGCGGCAAAAATATGCACGCCCGAGTTTTAAAGTTAGAAGAAATGTTTGCATAGTAAATGTGCATCGTTCATAGTAACTTCTCACGCAAGTCGAAGCGAGTTAACTTCCTCGTCTCTTCTCACGATCATAGGCATTATTTTCATCAGAGTATATCAATCTCGAACGTCATCGGTAACCATGACTGTTAGCAAAAACAACACAGTTCGTAACCAACATGTTTCTTTCATGGTTTTGTCACGCTCGCTTGAATGCGTGTGATTTATGCCACACGTACTGGCATAAATTTCAAAAATAAACATCGACGTGCGCAATGCGAATCAGTGCGACGATAATTCCACAAAACTAATTTCATTGCCGAAATTCTAACCTGGACAATAGTCGCGGCAATCGTCTCGCGAACTCGCGTCGATAATTCAGAAAATTCATAAATTCTATATATACATAGTTAATTTTTATTTTTAACATAGAACTACCGAACAATGAATCCAAAGATATACATTGCTTTGTAATAATAACGAGATTGCAACTATTAACACTTTAACTGGCCAACCAACAATCTCAAAAATTCTACAAAATTAAAGTAATTTATCTAATCAAGTGAAAACTGAAAACGAGGTCGCAAAGTTCTCTTTCAATCTTATCCTATTCTTCAAATTTCAACTAAATTTAGTGCAACGATTATAGTTATGTACAAATTTATTTTTAAAACTTCGTACAATATTTATTGTAAGGTATGCGTCATTAAAGAAGTACATTCGAAAATTTCTGATGAAAACATTTTTATAACTTCAATAATTCAACCCTTAGCACACCCAGTAATTGTAACTCCAAAAACGAAACATATTTTTGGCTTAAAACAGTTCCAATATGCATGGTTCAATTTCTTTCGCGAATATAAAGTTTACTGCTATCACTCGAAAGTATAACATTCCAATTTTTACTGACTTCGTAAATTCAAACATAGCAACGTATAAATTTTTTTAAATAACAGTAGGGGTACGTTTAGTATCGCCTCAGAGGCGCCATTGGAGCGCTAAGGGTTAAACAATTTTTATTCAGATTCAAACATAACGGGGCTGATAACAAAACCGTATAACGCTAAGAAACATAATTAGATGAATTAGAAATTCACTTTTGTAGATTTTTATTTAATAAAAATAACGATATTATGTAGTTTCAATCCCCCCTCAGAATTTGTACAATCTTTCCGGACAACCCAATATATATAATATATATATATATTACATATTATATTCATATATATATTTTAATAATAATATATATGTATATGTAATATAATATATATATATTACATATTATATATATATAAGCGGTGCAAGTCCATTTTCTGTTGTTTCGAAAAGATTAAGGTTTAGCATATTATTAAATTAACAAATATAATATACTAATTTAATAATAACAATATAGTAATTTGATTATACAAAATTCTTTTAGGCAAATTTAACTAAAATAATATATATTTACAAGCTGTAAATAGACACACCATTTTTATAATTAGTCACTGATAAGAAAAATTTAATATATATATATATAACTTATATATTATATATAATAGATATATACAACATAGTAGCTTCTACCAGGGCACGACGTAACGAAGTCGACGGAGAGAACCATAATAGAGAAACAGGAATAAGAGAAACAAAAAGTTCACTCACCTCTGACTAGAAGGATACTCCACAGATCAATGCATGCTAAACCAATGAACGATTCATTCGACGAAGGAGAATCGCGCTGGCCGTAATTACACAGAGAACGAAATCCTTGACTAACAAGAGAGCTTCACTGTCCGAGAATATTTTTACGCCGACTGACGCGTTTTACAAATGTACGACACGATACCGTGTGATCTATTGGTGGACGAAATATCGGAAATCGGATCGCAGATGCGCACACCGGCACGACTGTGACGAAACTGGCGAGGCAAGCGGCAAGGCAGCGGCGAGGCAACGACGGCGAGTGGCGCGGCGTTGCTGCCTACGCGCGGCACGGCTCGAGTGCACGTGGGCAAAGGGGAGGGAAACGTCGAGGGCCTGCACTCTCCGCGTCTACGGTGCTGTTGCTGTTGCTGTAGCCGTGGCTGTAGGTTGGAAGGTAGAATAGGCAAAGGTAGCAGGTATTCGCCGCGAATAGCATTTCGCTCGATGGGAACCAGGGTGGCGTAAATCATTCGCGCCCTTCGCGAAGTATTCATTTTTCCGTTTCACCTTACGCTTTCTTCCGAAGATTCCTTCCGAACGAAGATGCCCACGGTCGAGATACACTCGCAGGTACAAAAAGATAGCACGCTCTTACTATCTTTAATTTTTTTGTGCTAAGATTATGCTAGCGTGGAAACTCGGAGTTATATGCGAAACCTTCTACAAATATATCAGCATAACATATAGTGGCTCAAAGTAAAATTACGAACCAGCCATTTTGACTGGTTGCGTAGTTCTAGTGTTAATCTTATATTGGTCAACATATTCGCAAGACATTAAGCAATTATTAATACAAGGTCTAAAAATCGCAATTTGATATGCTTGCACAGATTTGACTTTTACTTGTATAAAAACACGTTGTTTCATCAAATAATCAAGCTAATACAAAATAAGAGGAGGTTTATAGGAGGACACTATACAATTTTCACTTTGCCGCATTGTAATTTTGTTCACGATGAAGAAAAAAAAATTAATTCTAAATTACATTACTGTATAGGGACCAGTTAACAAAAGCATAATTTTTATTTATATAATTACTAAAGTTTACTAAGTATTTTATTGTAAACGAAAGAATGTCTAGTTTTAACGTGACAATAATATTCGGACACCGAATGTGAAAATGTACTAGTATGGGGAAGTATCTTAACATTTGGAACGGGTGACTTAATTTTTATTGATAACATAATGGACGAAAATGTATTACCTGAACATTTGAAAAACTAATTCAGCATAAGGCACGTATCTTAAAGGAATATTTGCTGTATAATTGTCCAAAATTATTACAACCGCCACCTCAGTCCCCAGATCTGAATCCTATAGAGAATTTATGGGATGAACTAGACCGACGAATTAGAACAACTGCAATAACATCTAAAGAAATGTTAAAAGAACGACTGAAAGAGAAATGGAATAATATCGGTACAGAATATTTGAAAAAAATAATTTGCAATATGCTTCAACTATTAAAAGAGGTCATTCGTCAAGAAGGATATCCTACACGATATTGAATTACTTTTCGTTTGTAAAAATTAGTACAAAAACTATCAGTTTTTAGAAGTGTCCGAATATTATTGTAACGTTAAAACCAGACATTGTTTTGTTTAAAGTAGAATATTTAATAAACGCTAGTAATTATATAAATAAAATTTATACTTTTATTAACTAGGCATTATACAGGAATGTAATTTAGAATTAATTTTTTTTCCTGCATCGTGAACAAAATTACAATGCGACAATGTGAACATTTCATAGTGTCCGAATATTAAAGTTACTTACTGTATTTCTAATTGTTCTGTCGAACTGTATTGAGCAAGACATTGTTCGAAGCGAAACTTTTATTTTTGTTTAATCTGTAAGACGTCTCCTGTATTCGTTAAAATTATAAAGGCGTTTGTAACCTGCGCTTGCGTGTTTGTAACCTGTTAGGTGATTGTAACGTAAAGAGTAATGAGAAGAGTAATAGTTGATGTGGACATCAAGTTCAAAGGTTATTCTTTTTAGTACTATGACGCGTACAACAAGTTTAAAGGTTATTCTGTTTAGTACTAGTTACGTTTTGTATAAAATTATTATTCTACCATTGATTCGTTTCAAATATTACTTCTTTTTAAAACGATCTGATAATATATTTAACCAAATCAACAATTCTGCGTAAATCAGGAACTGTGAATAGAATTTATTAACATAAGTATATACATATTATAATATATATACAATAATAATATATTTATATATGAATATAATAAGTTTGAATCGGTAGTGAATTTAATGCTTTTTCTATTACATTGGCGTATATAAATTATTGAATTTATTTATTAACCCTTTGCCTTCCAAGCAATTTTAATTCCTAACTCGAGACATCTTTCTGTCCCAGAATACTTCCATTCCACGTGGTTCATTTCCTTTCGTACATATCAAATTTGTTGTTAATCGTACGGCAACACTTAAATTTTTACTAACTTCTTAATTACAAACATTTGTAATGTACAAATTGTTTTGAATAATAGTCTGACGATTTTCAGTGTCGCCTCAGAGAAGCCATTGGAGTGCTAGGGGTTAATATTGCACGCTTCATTCAATAGCACAACTAATTCGTCAGTAAACATTGGACTAATATAAAATTAGTTTAAGCCATTTTACAGTTAATGAAACGAAGCTGATATTTATATTGGTATCGAAGATTTACTTAGTCAAGTTTAAATAAGAAACATCTTAATCATTATGTACAATTTTCATTGAATTTATTGTAAATTTGTATGTTCAGTATCTTATGGATCAGCATTTAAGTATCAATTAGGCTATAGAATGGCATATATTATAGAATGAAACATAAAAGTGATGAAACTGCATTACCGAATGAAAAGAATTTATTTCATATATGTATAATAGATAAACGATGCAGGAAACGGAAGAGATATCGTACGTCCTGCTTTATTAAAAATGAATGAAATGGAAATGAATGAAACATAAGTTATCAATGCAGTCGCATCCGTCATTGAAATGTGTTATAAAAAAGATGTAGGACTTTCGATTACGTTTGACATCCAACGTCGCCTTACAATGAAAATATTCTTAAATCATCAACATAAATATTATTATAAATGGTCTTTTTATATCGTGAAATGTAAAATTATATAGTAATAGATGAATCTGCAGTATTTTTATTTTCACTATTGATTATCAATATTTCTTAACACTAGATTTACGGATATTGATTATATACCTATTTTTTCTGAATCATCTGAACCATCTGAACATCTGAATATGTTCCCTTGTTAGTATTCTTTTCCTCCCACGTCCTACTTTATTATACAGTGTTCCACTGTATTTATAATAATCAATTTTTTTTTGTGCTGTAGTATGCGTCTTTCCTATTATTTAATTAATTTGTCTTAATGACCTGCCCACGCAAGAACGCTACACCAAAAATATCAGTCTTTGATTTCTGCGGAAGCCATGTTGTAAACTTTCACTTATAAACAATAACAAACGACGATTAAGTGTGACATAGCAACGCGATAGCGTAACATCGCTATAGCTTAACAAATTCTACATCGTCACAATACATAACAAGTTTTAAAAAACGCCGTTTTGAACTACTTAACACGTTACCGTCCGGTGATTATTTCGTAATTTTTAGAAGTCCATGGTCCATGACTGAACACTTTTTAAAGGATCTTTCAACACTAACAGGAATTTGTATTGTAAAGCAGAAAGTCATCCGCAGTACCGTCATCTAATAATTTTGTTCGAGATTACAATGTAGAAGGAGATTTCTAAACTTCATTTTATTACAGCGTTACCATTGAAAATCCTATTCACACATTAACTGCCCAACTGACGACCACGAAAATTTCATAAAATCAAATTAATTTATTTAATGAAGCAGCGATTGAAAATTTTAAATGTATGGCATATGGTTATCTCTCAACCTTCTTGCATTCTTCAGATATCAAATAAATTGAATGCAACGAATATATTAAGAAATAAGAGTATTTTTATGTTTACTGTAATGTGTAGATAAATAGTCCACTTTATTATAAAATTGTTTAGGAAATTACCTATCAAATGTGTTTATTTTCTCGTCAATCTTCGTTATCAACTTAGGTTTACGTTCAAGTTTGCGAGAAATTGTATATTACTAAACTAAAGTCAGTTTACGTATAACTTGATACTAATTGGAATCATTTATCCCTCGATTAGTTTGTAATTTAGAAAGGAGGAAATGGTTACTTTTTGCCAGAGTTATTTCTTGTAGTTTCTACTAAATTACTATATCATCGCAAAACGGATACCAGTGTGATAAGATATCAGAAGCTGCGGCAGTTATTTTCAGATGGGATGCAAAAATCTAAATTGAACGATAGGCATAAATTTTGTGGTTATAGTAATAGTTATGATAAAGGTGTACGAATAGTAGTCTAGAAGGAAACGGGAAATGGTAAGGAAGTGAAATTATCGAGAAGAAGAGGAAAAACATTAGAACATTATAAATCAATACATACATAAGTCAGATACATTATAAAATTATACATCAGTATATGCGTAAGTCAGATACATTGGAACATTATACATCAATATATACGTAAGTCAGATACATTAGAACATTATAAATTAATATATACGCAAGTTAGATATACAAAACATTACAAATTAATATATACGCAAGTTAGATATGTTAGAATATTAGAAATGAATATGTACATATGTCAAATACATTAGTACATCATGAATAAATATACATATACGTGGGTCAGATACATTAGAATATTAGAAATCAATATACACGTAAGGCAGATACATTATAAAATTATATATTAATACATGCGTAAGTCAGATACACTGGAACATTATTCATCAATGTATACGTAAGTCAGATATGTTAAAACATTGTAAATCAATACATACATAAGAGAGATACATCAGAACATTATAAATTAATATATGCGTAAGTCAGATATATTAGAATATTGTAAATCAATACATACATAAGTCAGATACATTAGAACACTATAAATCAATGAATACGTTAATCAGATATATTAGAACATTGTATTATATATTAGAATGTTAATAGTTAATCATATGAAGGGACTCCATTTAGCGCAACTGCATATTTATAAAAAGACTCCATTAAACAAATTTGTATGTTCTTTCAATGCTCACTCGTGGGAAACTCTTTAACAGTGTTTTTCACAAAAACATCACGCAATGCCAAAATCGATAAAAACATGATAATTAAACATGACGTAAAACCCCGCATGTACGTTCACGCTCGATCATCCATGCAGTGATACAAACATCATTACGATTATGATGCAATTATACACACTTTTTTGTTTATAATTTATCTTTCCAACGAAACTCTTTGTTTTTAAATTATAATAGTGTCGCCCATAACATGTTACAATTGCAGAAACTGTTTATATCATAAGAGTTATGGCAGAATGAAAAAGCAACGATTCTTTAACCCTTAACACTGCAAGCAAATTTAATTCCAAAATCGAGAAATGTTTTTGACCTACAATAGTACCATTGTACATGGTTAATTTCCCTTCGTGCATATAAATTTTATCACTCTTATTCGTACGTACAATATTTCAATATTTACCGACTTCTTAAATCCAAACATAATGATGTAAAAACTATTTTAACACGTTGAATGCGGAGCCATTTTGCTTAGCTTTCGCCTCACATTTTATTTGCCTTTAAACGGACATAATGCAACTGTGCATAAGCAAAAGACTCGCTTAGCCCATTTGTACTTTTCCGTTTCAATTGAATCTATCGAAATAGTGCGAATATTTCTTAATAATATATAAATTATCTATAACATATTAATTTGTAAATTTGATACCGTTAGTCCCTAGGGACTGACATAGCATTCAACGTGTTAAATAATATTATGGCAAGTTTTATTGGGTTGTTCGGAAAGTAATTTCGTTTTTTCCCGACACACTTAAGCTGCATAATCATTATATGTTTTGAGAGCTGATATAGCAAGGCTTGTGTGTGAAAAAGTCCAATTGATTCTACGCAGTAGTTTTTGGTTGGTGCCCTTTTAAATATTGAGAGCAATAAGCAGCATTTTCGTCATATTTTACTTTTTTTACTACAGAAAAGGTAAAAATGCTGTTCAAGCCAGAAAGAAATTAACCGATGTGTATGGAGAAGATGTGTTGACAGTACGCCAGTGCCAGAACTGGTTTGCAAAATTTCGATCCGGCAATTTTGATGTCGAAGATGCAACACGTTTTGAAAGGCCGGTTGTAGCTGATAAAGACACGATAAAGGCATTAGTTGATGCAGACCGGCGAATAACAACACGTGAGATCGGTGAGAGGTTAAATTTATCAAATTCAATTGTTTATGACCACTTGAAAGGCCTGGGTTTAACCTTGAAGCTCGATATATGGGTTCCCCATGTTCTCACGGAGGAAAATTTGTGTCGTCGCGTTGACGTCTGCGATTCGCTTCTCAAACGTCACGAAAATGATCCATTTTTGAAGCGCATCATTACTGGGGACGAAAGATGGGTTGTATATAACAATGTCAAACGCAAGAGATCATGGAGCAAAAAAGATGAACCGGCTCAAAGCATTTCCAAAGCCAATATCCATCAAAAAAAGGTGATGCTGTCTGTTTGGTGGAATTTTAAAGGAATCATTTTTTTTGAGCTTTTACCGGATAACGCAACAATTAATTCGGAAGTCTACTGTCATTAGCTGGACAAACTGAATCATGCACTTCAACAGAAAAGGCCAGAATTAATCAACAGAAAAGGTGTAGTGTTCCACCAAGATAATGCGAGACCTCATACAAGTTTGGTCACTCGCCAAAAGCTTTTACAACTTGAATGGGATACAATGCCACACCCACCATATTCTCCAGATCTGGCACCTTCGAATTATTATTTGTTTCGGTTACTGCAAAATTTTTTAGACGGTAAAACCTTCACTTCAAATGAGGAGGTGAAAAACCACCTCGATCAGTTTTTTGCCAGCAAAGACCAAAAATTTTATGAGCGTGGAATCATGCTACTACCAGAAAGATGGCAAAAGGTATTGGACCAGAATGGCCAATATATAATTTAATAAAATATTTGTTCATTATACGAAAATTGTCTTTCATTTTCACAAAAAAAAAAAAACGAAATTACTTTCCGAATAACCCAATAGTGTCTCCGCAGAGGCGCCATTGGAGTACTAAGGGTTAAATTATCCAGAAGCAAATGCTGCTCTGCTAGACTGCAATATGAAAGCACAACCATATAAATCGTCCTTGACGAGTATCAATTTCATATAGTTGCAACCAGCGCAAGGTTAATATTCTGAGACAAAGGATATACGACTTCGGTCACTTCCATAATCACTGGTACAAATCATTACGACGTTAGGGTCGATTCCGTAGTCGAAAAAAAAGGGTTACACACCCGACAATGTACACGAAGTAGATTATATTCAGACTCATTTAACAAACCCTATTCAACTCTGTTCCGGTTCTAAGGCAGCTTTCAACGAGCCCATTGCTCGCGCCTGACTTCTAAAAGAAGACGGAATAAACGTAAGAAGAAGCAGAGGGGAACAGGTTCTAGATTCATTCACATCTCCGCGAGGCCTTGGGCCCGACAAAAAGCATTCTATGCAGTTCCTACCATCGACTTTATCCTGTATTCTACCAGTACCCGCGAGGTACCAACTCCTCTTGTAAACGTCGAACGAGACAAACTAATAAATATTCTAATGTTTGCGATATTTCTTTCGTTATCAACCATTTTGACAATTGTACCGACCGATACGACTCGAAATAATTATACGCTGCGGTGCATGATTAAAGCGCCACTCGTATATCTAAGACTTTAGAACTTTCGAGAAATTATTCAGAAATACATTGCACGATGTTAAACAGCATGGCGAATATACGAATTTCGCGTATATAAAATATTGGATAGTCGGGAAAGTATTTGAGAGATTTTTGTCACTAGATGTTGTTTAGTGTCGTATATCGGGCAATGAATGAAATTTCTGAAAGAATTCCCTATGTTTTGCAATTTTACTACGAAAAAGGCAAAAACGGTGCACAAACCCGGGAACAAATTTATGTTGTTTACGGTCAAGATGCTTTATTAAATGCAACAGTATGTTGATGGTTTGCACCCTTCCGTTCTGGAGATTTCGATATTAAAGATGCACCTCGCTCTGATCGACCAATTACCGAAAAAGTCGATGAAATAATGTAAATGGTTGAGCAAGATCGGCATATAAGCAGTCATGAGATTGCTAGGAAACTAAACATTCATCATTCAACAGTTTTGGATTATTTGCAGAAGACTGGATACAAAAAGAAGCTTGCTGTTTGGGTGCCTCATCATTGTTCGAACGTAATGAAATCGAACCATTTTTGAGCTTGGCTGGGAAGTTTTGATGCATCCGCCGTATAGCCGAGACCTTGTATTGACAATCAGATTATCGTTCGGTTTGATCTCTGCAAAACTACCTTGATGATGTAAAGTTGGATTCAAAAAAGGACTGTGACATCACTTGGCCAAGTTTTTAGCCGATAAAAGAGAGAAGTTCTACTCCGATGGGATTATGGCTGGGAATAATGGCCAATATATGCTTGAATAAAATTCATTTCGAATAAAAGAATCATTTAAAGAATCATTTTATGAATCGACGATGTATCGTCGTTCGACACTAAAAGGATTAAAGTTAATTTTTAGTAACTCTATTTGTTACTTTAAATAGGGACTGATCTGTGCGAAAGAGTGAAACGAGAGGGACAAAAGAAGCAGACCATATTCAGAACAGCGTGAGCGGCCCACGAGGAAACAGAAAAGGCATCGGTCGACCGACGTGCCACGAAAAATAACGTTGGACTGATTAAAAAAAAATTAATCGTAACAACTTATTCAGGACATGAGTCAGCTGAACCTTTTCGAAATTAATCTCAGCTTGAATATCAGATTTGATATTCAGAATCGTAATCGTTTGTAAAATCATAAGGCCCATACCACGCGTAGATCCGAGCCTATTGAAACGAATAAAAGGAAGTACAGATCCCTGCCAATTTCTCGTTCGTAACAGACGGTCCTGAGTGCGTACACGTGTTATCTGGGGGCACTAATCTAAAATGTTTCAACGTGGGTTGCGTGGGTATACACGAACATCGCCGGTTAAGAAACACCTCGGGAGCCTACGCCTTTCTCACATGTGGTCAGGTATGATAAATCGAAGGATCTGAGCGATTTTGATACTCTTAACGTGTCTACTTACGCAATACACATAAATATTACACGTCAGAATCACCTGAATCCGTTAAATATAAGTCAGACACCAATATAAGCGCCGTAATTTATCCACGAGACTACCGACTGGATTAATGCCTTGCAATTGTATAATGTACAATTATGACTAGACCGCGAATTTTTATGCATAGAAAAATTGCCGGCCGCGTTGCAAGACGTAACAGCTGCATACGCGAAGGTATTTGTTTCGTTTCTCAATAATCTTAATGGATTGAATATGATACAACGGTACGTTTAAATTCCTCGAATACTTCCACTCTTTTGTTCTGGAACTATACATGTTTACACATTGAACGCCGGCGACATATGAGCCATTTAATTAATTATGAACTCATTTGCTTCGTTTTTGAACAATGAATAGTTAAAGAAAATATTTAAGACCTTATACATTTTCCTAAAATGTGCCCATAATTATGAAAGTGGTCTAAGTCATATATTTCTTGTTTCGAGATATTTAATGAATTGCATTTGAATAAATTAAAAAATATTTTTACATTATGCGACATTTTAATTTATAATTTTATTAGTCTTGATTAATGGAAATTTATTATGAACATGAAATTTTTTGTGAATTTCATACGAAAATGTTGTTTTTAAAGTTTGAACTGACTTAGATCATTTTCAAAATTAACTGAATGTCGACGTTTCATAATTAACACTAAATGAATTCCATATAATGTTGAAATTACAACCACTATCTAATGGTTCATTTTTGACGATATCGTAAAAATTACATTGAATAAATTTAGTTTAAAATAATGTGGTGTGAAATAACTGATAAACTCATTTTTTTTAATTTTTACACAGACCACTTTCATAATTATGGGCACAAATAGTATATTTCGATTGAATCATTCGTCATGTACAATTTAATAGAAACGAAATCGTTCAAGCTCCGATTCAATTCGTGTTACGAACTCGTAGTATCGCGGGGCCGGCACTCAATGTGTTTATGATAAATACATAATTGCAGCAGTTTAGTATTATTTACGTATTCGTAAGTAATACTATTCCATACGCACGTCTGAAACAATTAATTGGAATTATAATTAGTCTATGGCTAATACTAAATTACAAAAGAACAGAAATTGTTGAAAGATGCTATGATTGATTTTCCTGTTAACCTTCTTTTTGTTATGATTATGTAATAGAAAGTTTCACTGCTTGTAATAATTTCCTTGATGGTAGTATTATGCGTAATACGTTCCTATATTGCGTAAGAAGATACTCGGAAGAGTGTTTTATGCATTCGGTACAATAAAGAGAATTGTTTTCATAATAATTCGAAGCAAGGAATAAATGTGTCTGGTTAGTAACCAATTTTAATCGCATTAATATCGTAATATCGTTGTGAAAATAAAATAAACTCTATTTGACAAAGTAACTGTAGTATTAATTCCAATTAATATTCATGAGAGATATCTGTTTTCCGACCTTTTTCTTTAAATCACTTTGTCCGTATAGATAAAAGTGAATTATGATATGAAAATATGCATATGAATCTTTAATAGAATGTTTGTTAGTAATTGCAGCAATTAATCGATTTATACAAGTCAGAATTAATGAAAACGGACAAACTACTTTCGATCTTTCAAAACGCTCTAAATTCTATCTATAGAAATATCATTAATTCATAAAAATAAAATCAGGAATACTAAAAAATAAAGTTCTTATAACTTTTCAATGATTTTTACGCATTTACTATAATCTGTCCAGTTTAAACTGAAAAATTCTTAAATACGTTTTAACAAATGAAAGCAAGAAATTACTTTCACTGCTTACTAGACGAGTCGCTATGAATTTTTCATGTCCAGGCATTAAGAGATACATAATTTCACAAATTATTTAAATTGCTATATAATAAAATCGAATGCTCTCTCTAGATTCATTCATTAGTGTACTTACATAATCTTGGCATAAGTGGCGACAACCTCTCTTAATGGACCTCAAAAAAAAAACAATCCTAATCAGTTTGGTCATCTAATTTATAGGCCTAATGTAGAACATGACCGTGATGATCCTTTCACTTGAGCTAGTTTGAAATTAACATACACCGACTGCTGAATATTCTGGACAGTGTCACTGACTATAAAATTTATTCTAATTTATTCGAGCAGGTAGCAGCAACCGTGACGTTGGTGCACCATGTTTCACGCAGATTTCGTTTGTTTATCGTCTTTACAGAGATGTTCGTGTCGACGCAAGGATAGACTAAATTATCAAAAATTCGAAGGACACGGTCATCTTTTCCGTGTTCGACCAACGCCAGTTCGTTTCGAAATTGCACCCATATATTACGGTAAATATCCCTGGAGGAAGACGTGGTCGGTGAAAAGCTCTGTAAATACCTGAGTCGAAATACGAGATACGCTTTGCGAATATCCGCAGGACTCATCCTGGATTATCCTGTCACGAACCTTTCGGAAATCCCGCCTACGTCTCTGTTCAAACTATGGCCAGAGGAACTCAAAGCTGCACGCGAGGAAAAAGAAAACCAGAGATTTTACTAATAATATTAACCATTTAATGATTGGAATATACCAATAAGTAACTGTTTGGTATTGTATTATTAACAAAGTGATACCTACTAACACTAGAACTACCAAATCAGTCAAAATAACTGGTCCCTAGTTTTTTCTTTCACAATTATTGAAGTTATAAAAATGTTTTCATTCGAAATTTTTGCATGTACTTCTTTAACACTACAATTACCAAACCTCTCAAAATGACTGGTCCCCAATTCTTTCTTTCGCAATTGTTAAAGTTATAAACATGTTTTTAACAGAAATTTTCGGATGTGCTTTTTTGATGAAACCATACATTACGATAAAAATTGTATGAAATTCGAACAGGGAGAGTTTCGTTATTATTATAAAGCAATGTATATCGTTGGATTTATTGTTCGGTAGTTCCGGTGTTAATAACTAAAATAATTTTAATTATTATATTGAAAGGTAAGCAGGATTATTTCAAAATTATTTTGGAAAACGTATTACCTCGGTATTACTGACAGTAATAATATATACTTTATTTCAGTGTCACGAATATATCGGCAGTACATATTACTCATAAAATAATCGTATGAACGTAGAGAAATTTATATCAATCATGCATATGGGCCAACTGTTCGTAAGGTCGAGTACGCTGTCCGTTGAAGAGCACTTTCTTCTGCGTCGTATAAACAATAATTAACAGGTTAAAAACGAAAAACGTCTAAGTAGGGGAGCAACCGAGGACAGGTGAGGAGCCTCATCAACTGCAGCGTGTTCAACTGCCAGCTTTTGTCGCACACATTCAACTCGTCGGCCTGTATATGTGAATTCGTTCTTCCGCTGCGTGAAAAAGTAAAATTAATTGTGACAATAGGTGATGTCTTCAACGGAAATAGTTTTGCGGTACACTCAAAGAGCGTGTGACCGACCAGGTTGGCTCAAATAATTACTTTTACCAGTTAAAACTTCTATTTATATTGCACACTTAATGTTCCCTCGCTTCTATCCGTTTCGTTTAATCGGTCCGTTGTACAGGGTGTATAAAAATTATATGTCACGTTCATCATAGCGTGATTCTATATCTACGATTTAGTGGGAATTGACATAAAAAAATTACTCGCAAAATTAACCTTGACAATCAAGGTCAAAAGAGAAGAACATTTTCTTCGATCGTGTTCTACTGGTCATAAATATATATGGTACATAAACACTAAAGTAATTGTAGGTCCAATGTAAATATAAATTTTCTTCCCTCTTCTGTGAAATTATTGCAGGAAACAAGATGATATTACTGCAACCATACAGATAATCGTACGGCAAAAAGTTAATTGCAAGTATATGGACCGTTTATTTTGAAAGTGATGTAAGTCCTCTTTTTAAAAAAATGAGATATGACGTAATTTATGCTTAATTTAATGTAAACTTTTTGTTTATAACTAGTTAGTATTTAATATCTTAAAAAATGCCTATGCTTTGTTCAATTTAAAATTGGCTTGTAAAAGAAATGGCGTAACCATTGATTATGAAAGTGGTGTAAATCCAATTTCCATAGACAGAAAAAGTGGCATTACGAAAAAAGAATTTCCTGTACACACCACAGGATTATTATGGCGTTATAAACCAATGTAGACAATATAATAAATTTATTTTACACAAAATGAAACGAGAGAATTTCGTTTTAATAAAAAATCTACGAAACGCAATTAAAAAACAGATAAGAAGAAACACTAATGGAGAAAAAGTTGCAAATATGTTGCATAAGATTTTGCAAAACTGCACCATATACTATTTTATATAAAACATCAATGGAGGACACAGAATTTAAGACTCTAAATTTATCACCTACATGTCGGGGAAGACCACCAAAATTTGAAAAAATCGCCCTGGTGCCTCTGTATCACGATGCTAGGCCTATTACATACGAAAAATATAAGGATATGCAGCAGCTATTACCTTATATACCTCCTGTGCAACATGAATATTTCAAAACACTGCCACATGAAGAGCATAAATAATTAATAATACCAATATCTTGTGTTAAGTTTGACAATATATAAATATAATTAACGTTCAAAATAAAAAATACTAATTCTATTTTATTTCTTGTTATTATTTATAAACAAAATCGAATTAATATGAAATATATTTTAAGTGATATTTGTTATTTCAAAATTGAAATTAAATGATATTTACAATTGACTAATTATGAAAGTGGTGTAAGTCCATTTGTAGCCTGGAAATATATATTATTTTAGTTAAATTCGCCTAAAAGAAATTTATATAATCAAATTACATATCGATAAATTAGTACAAATATTCCCAGGCTTCGCATAATTAACCTATATTTTTTAATTGTCAGATTTGCTAACATTTAATTTTCTCGAAACAGAAGAAAGTGGACTTGCACCACTTTCAAAATAAACGGTCCATATCAAAGTGGCTATAAATTGTGATAGACAGCAACAGATACTGTGCTAATTGTCAATAGTAAAACAAACAAAGTGTTTGAAATTCAAACATGGTAACTCTAAAAATGTGGAATAAAACTTACTTTTGTTCATCCAGATTGTATCATTGTTTCAATGTTTTAAATACGTTAGTAATTTTCTATCCTTCTCTGCAGTCTTCTCGGCTCCATTATTCTATCATATAAGTTGTAAATATTGATAAAAAATTAATTACTGCTTGAAAAGCAAATTTTGGTGTATAAGAATTGTAGTAGTTATAGTATACATTGTTATTTAACACCAAACCTACCACAGTGAGTCAAATGACCCGTTTCAGACTTTTCATTTTACAATTATTGAAATTATAAAATTTCCTTCATAGGATAGGAATTGTCCAATCATACATTTTAATGAAAATCACAAATGATCCAAATAAATTAAATCTTGGCATTTTTATAAGACAATACACGTTAGCCAATTTTAATACTCGCTAGGTTTAGTGTTAAACTTTCCATTTTTATTCATGCTGTAGTTTAGGAAAAAAAGTCGAAACACATAGTTTATAACATTGTAAATTATGGTTTGAAACTCAGTTAAATTCGTTTCATCGTGCTAAATTGAATAAATATGCTGTTGCAAATTGCAACGAGAAAAATGCAAAGAAGGCAGGACAGGTGCAATGGTTTTTAAATTAAGTGGAACGGTAAGCGTGTAGCACGTGCATGATATTGCAGTTATATCGAAGAAACTCCTCAATTACTCGATTTTAACGAGGAATGTAATATTATTATTCATAGTTCATATACACTTTACTGTTTTATTGAGTACCAGAGTGGGATTCGGATCCGAGTGACTAATTAGGTCAACTTTCTTTTGCTCAAAAGCATGATTGTTCTTTGCAATAATCGAATAAAAAGTTCACAAATATAAAAAAGGAAAAACATGATGTAGTCTATACGGAAAGTAGACTAAGGAATATTCGTCAATTACGTATATGTGGAATTGTAATTTATATTATTTATTATATTTTATTTATATTATTTATACCCTTTGCACTCGAAGCTGTTTTAACTAGAAAACCAAAGCATTACCTTCTGACATAGGATATTGTCACTCTACATGAATTATTTCACCTTATGTATATGCGGTATTTTTAGTGTTACTCGTTCTTACAACCGTTAAATTTTTATCAATTTTTTAGATATAAAGATGGCGATGTTAAAATTGTTTTAAATAATAGTGTGACAATTTTGCGTGGCGCCTTAGAGTCTCCACTCGAGTGCTAAGGGTTAATATATGCATTATTCTGCAATGCATCAGCCCTCGTGCATGATGTTATCATGATGACACCGATCCTTTTATATCTTTTAATAAGCAAATGCGAAGGACATTACCATTTTTCGGAATATGTTCAAGTGCTTAATAATTCAGATCTATTCCAACTAATTTTAACGAATCTAATTTTACAGATAATTTGTTCACCCCAAACTTGTGACATGTAACATTAAACTATTTCTACCGTTACTATGTATGTACGTAACAAGAATTTAAAGTAAAAATTTCTGAATTTTGATATTTTACGTCAATTTTTGCAAATATACTTAAACAAAGATGATCAAAGTTTACATCAGTTACTACCATGTATATTTTTCATAATATGTAGACTCTGAATTGTATATATTGGTAACAAAAATGAATAAGTGAAATACAAAAAATGAAAAGATTAAAAAGAATTTAGGACTATCGGTACATTATTTTGGATATATCAGAATTATGAGGAAGAAGAAACAAATTTTTACATAGACATCTTCTATTTGTAGTAATCGACACAGAAAAATATTACTTTACATAATGATTTGTAATCCACTAATAAGTATTCAGAAATATTACGTTTTAACCTAATTCTTCCATATACAATAAAGATTCTATTTCTATATGTACGTTTCTCTCGCAATACAGTTACTGTATAAATATTCAAAGACTTCTGACTAGTTTTTAAACGTTTCAAAAACAAACAAACTCTAAGTAAAGATACTAGATTTTAACTAATGCTTCAACTACACCGTTAATAATCCAGCATGGTCGATGTAACTGTAATCGGAGAAATAAAAGAAGCGCGTAGAGCCTAATCGAAATGGGAAGAAATCAAGCGAGACATCGCATGGTATCGTGGAAGCAGACTCGGGTTCCTTGTATATACCTACCTGAACCTTCTTGTAACTGTTCACTACGAATTCCCTGGAGAATGGCCAATTGCAAATCTCAGGTAGCAGACCGAATTTACACTTTATTCGTATAGCGAGTACTGTCTTCTGCCGGCAGTATAAACATAAACATCTGCTAGCCACACCTAGAGGATCTATCTTTTACTGTTCTCCGTTCTTTCCAGCAGACGAAAATTTAAAATTCAACGGAATGCTTCAATGGTACCACCTATAGGTCAGTAATTTGTAAAAAGTATTTTAACCCTCTTTGCAAATGTATGCAACAGAAAATCAACAATTACAAACCTATATACAGTGAATCACTTTAATATTCGGACACTATACAATTTTCACTTTGCCGCATTGTAATTTTGTTCACGATGAAGAAAAAAAATTAATTCTAAATTACATTACTGTGTAGGGTCTAGTTAATAAAAGTATACTTTTTATTTATATAATTACTAACGTTTACTAGGTATTCTATTTTAAACGAAACAATATCTAGTCTTAACGTGACAATAATATTCGGACACCTCGGAATGTAACAATTTGCGTGAGCTAGTGTGATATTTAATGCGATTGTGATGTATGTTTACAAATATTACAGTCTGCGTAAACTGTCTTGAGCCTCAGAAAATCAGTTGTCTTTAGATATTCACCAAGTTCACTGGTAATAATCGGACGTAAGAGGAACACTTCATACAACGTACGCCAACTTGTCATTTTTCATAATGCAAAAGGTGAATTGTAAAGGAAATATGCAGCAATGCTTAAAATTAGTAAAAGTACAGTGGGAAATATTATTAAAAGATTTAAGTATGGAGACCGAATACAATCTATTCCGCAATGAGGCCAATTACATTACAAAAAAGAGGCCTGACATTACAAAAAAAGATTTATTTGTAGCAGTTGTTCGATATGAAATATGAAAAGCTATTGATATATCTTCATGTTTTTACCAGTATATGGCAGTTACAGTTATAGTCACGAAAGTATTCGGACACTCTTTAAATGTAAATTACTTTTTTATCATTGGATCAAACGTTCGACTTTTCTTGAGCAATCAGATGCATTGGTTTACTAAACGATATGCAAAAATAATTTCGAAATAACTTTAATCGGTAGAAATTGCATGAAAAATGAAAAAAAAACGTTTTAAAACATTTTTATTCCAACTCGTAATGAAAATGTAAAATATGCATTTTGCAGATCTATGTTAGTTATACACATGTTGAAAATTTCATCGAAATCGATTGACGCTGAAAAAAACGACACGTAGAAATATGTAAGAATTTGTTGAGTTTATCACGTAGAATTCCATTGTGGTCACCAGTGACCGACACCATTTCGTTGTTTGAGAATAATTATCATTAAATTAATAGCATTCAACATTAATTTATTATTGTCGAAATTAACCAGATTACAGTATGATACGAGAACTTCATTATACAGTAACTATCAATTCTGTGTAATAATCCTAATCATTCCTAGCAATTAAATTAACGAAACACGTTAAACAGAATGTGATGAAGGATCGTGAAAAATTGCGATTTTCACCATTTTCGATGTCTCACGTGTTCGTCAATCCATTTTAATGCATATGAGATGCGTCTTTAAAATTTTTAGTACGTAGTGTAAATGAAAAATGTTTATAAAGTTCCTCTTTTACTTGTCATGTAATTCATACCAATTGCAATTATTTCAAAATCCTTTTCGCATATCATTTAATAAATCAATGCATCTAATTTCTCAAGACAGATCAAGACATTTGGTCCAATCTTTAAAAAGTTATTTGGTTAATTATTTACATTTCAAGAGTGTCCGAATACTTTCCTGAGCCACTGTACATAGAAATCATGTGAATTTGTGAACGATGTGTGGTTATCTTTTTGCCCCAAAGTGTGTTCATTGGCTGTAAACCATCCATCTAGATTTCCGAGTGTAATCCAGTAGTTCACAAGGTGACAGTTCATGGGTGACATGGCGGTCAAAGTGTTATACTAAATTGCGTAACAAATGAAACAATTATGTTTGTAGAATAAAAATAAACGTAAACCTTGGAAAGTATTGAGATTATCAATGCTAAATAATAAATAATTATTCAGTTTCAACTTTAATCAAGACTTTATTTTCACATGACTAAAAAGAACGTCTTTATGCATCGACTCGATCACAGAGAATGAATGCCAAGGAGCCGTTGGTCGATCATCAGTGAACGTGCCGCAACAAAGTAATCGAACTTCTAACAATGTTTCATTATTTCTCCATGGCTACGTATTGCGTTGATTCAATCTTGCACAAAGGAGATGTACAAAATATCCCATAGAAAGAAAAATAAAAATACATATAAATCCTTGTAATTTTGTTCAAGGTTGTACAGATTCATTGAGATTCATAATTATGGCAAACGTATAAATCGCGTGGCTCAGTGTGCATTCTTCGCGTGCCGCATCGTTGCGTTCCATACATTGAATTTATTTTTCATTCAGTTTGTTAAAACTATATGGTCAGAGTCACATAATGTAATAATACTTCATATCTTATTGTTTTCTTTTATTGATGGCTTTCTATCATTTTTCTTTTGACGGTTTATATTTATATTTATATCTTGTTGTGTGACTATGATGGTGAACTAAGATCACAAATTTGCAGTAACTATGTGATTAAAAGCGTTAAGTGATAAACAGTTTAACATTTGAAAGGATTACCGGATAGAAAACAATCCTTACTTACAGACGAAATAAATAAAGACATTTGCTTTAGGATATCGAAAATGTCAGTTTGGCAAGTGTATAAGTTAATTAATATATAACAGTAGTTATACATAATACATACGTTCAAAATTTTTGATAATAGCCATAGTGCATTATAAATTATTTACAATGTTACTTTTGCCCTCAGTTATTTTTGGTCGCAGTCTTCTCCACATCATCAATTTTTTCAAACTAAATGACACAACTTAATATTACATTGTACGTACTTTATAAATAATAATTGCACAATAATTACGATAAAAAGATACTAAAAACTAATTGGTTTCTGTGAAAATGAAAAATATTAGAAAACGTGTAGTTTCACCAAAAGACTATGTATTTAATTTCTACAAAATCCATCAAAAGTATTTACAAAATATAGTTCGTTTTTTAAATATTTAATTAATTCCTAAAGAAAGTGAATGGATGAAAGGATTAAAAGAATTTAAGAATATTTGTAAGTTATATTCAAGTGACTGAAGTTAAGAAACGAAGAAATAAACTTCATCTACCCGGCTTCTGTCCTTTTTTATTTTACATGTTTTTATGCTTTTATGTTACATGAATGACATAAACATACTCATGTATAATAAACCATACAAGAATTCTTGAATACACTCAACAGTTTAATTATATAAACTATTAGAAATAATAAATGTCTGTTCCTATCAATTTCACGAACATATGTCAATGGAAAGTGTACCCTAAAACCATCCCTGGTTAAAACATAGCAAAACCACAATTACCGCAGAAATAGTTCAATGAACCATGAACGAGGGGATTCTCGAATGCCATAATACGCAGCAATTTTAGGAATTAGCACAGCTGGCAAACATCAGATAACAGTAACGGTGCTCCAGCTACCTTGGCAAATTTCATGCAGGGTTAAATTATCGTAGCAATTGTGCGGTTGAAGGACATAAATTTTACCATAAACTGCTGGCGTTCAACACTTAAGGTTTCTCTTAAATAAATAATAAAATATGATATTTTCTTTTTTATATTCTCTATTATTTATAAAAGAACAGTATTAGAAACGAAAATGAAATAATCAATATTTCGATAATAATTTATTGAATCCACTGTGTCTCCATAAGGACATTTTTACCATAAACTGTTACCGTCGAACACTTAAGGTTTCTCTTAAATAAATAATAAAATATGATACTTTTACTTTTACATTCTGTATTATTTATAAAAGAACCATGTTCGAAACGAAAATGAAACATCAATATTTCGATAATAATTTCTTGGGGGATCCACTGTGTCTCCACTAATTATATTTTTAACTACGATACTGAAAAATGTAAAACAGGAGCGAGGGGGATAAACAGATGGTAGAGGTTCGATGGCTACAAACAAATAGTGTTTCAATTACTTTAAGTACATTTAATATCATATTAGATTCGATTATACATATAGACGAAATACAATTTTTATATAGCGAATAGCGAAAGAATAATTCATTTAACCGAAATATTATTTTCACGATAAAGTTTCTTTGCGATCGTTGCAATTATAATTTTACTTTAATATTACTTTAATATTCATATATTTTTGTTCAATGTTCATATATTCTTAATGGATAAATGTTTAAGATTAGAAATATCAAAGACGATCGGCGGACCCCTGTACTAAAATGTAATCGAAATTTTAATCTCTTCCCACGTTTTGTCAACGTTACCTGTCATGTCCTTCTGAACATATAAGGGGTATAGAATGGTAGATGTTTTATCTGATCAGAACCACAATACATATGTTAACGAAGTATATATTATTACCACTCAATTTCAGTTCTTAATGAATGTATTGAGTATTGAACGATTGTGATAATGCAGAAGCAACGAAATTTAAAAATGGCACTAAACATAACGAATTTTCGACACAGTCAATAGACAGAAACTACTGTCATAAATACCTAGAAATTGCACATTACAGATAACTATTTTGCATTCGTTTATAAAAATGATAAGAATGTTTTGATTTAAATTATCAGCGATTTTCATTACAATATATGTACGTACGCAGAGAAAATTTCAGGGAGTGAGTCCCTCTGAGAATATCGTCACAATCTAAATAATCATAACTAACCATAAAAAATATTTGTTATTTAGGATTATATTTAATATTATATTTTAAAACAGCATGCAAGGTAAATGATAATTAAGATACTCAGCGAGTAGAAAAAATATTAAAATGGAACCTATTTTTAATTCCGAAGAAAAACCAATAAACCATATAAATAATAAAAATTTTTAAATCCATTTTGATAGGTTCCACAGTTCTAATGTTAATGAAAAATATTATATGCAGATACGAACATATATCAAAATAGATAATATATATGTACATGCTAAGTAAATAGTGTCACACAAAATAACAATGTACAGTGACTCACAAATGTATTCGCACACTCTTCAAACCTAAATAACTTTTTAAGGATTCAATCAAACGACTTGACTTTTCTAGAGCAATTTAAAGTATTGATTTACTAAATGGTACGCAAGAATGATTTCGAAACAATTCTAGTAGGAAGAAACTACAGGAAAAAATAAAAAAGACATTTTTTTAAAGCATTTTTATTTTAAATCGTAATGAAAATTTAAAATATGCGTCGTGCAGATCCGTGTTAGTTACACGCATGCTGAAAATTTCGTCGAAATCGATTGGCGCAGATGAAAACGACAAGCGTAGAAAGATGTAAGAATTTGTAGTTTAAACAGAAATTGACCGAGAATCGTGAAAAATTGCAATTTTCATCATTTTCGATGGCATTCAGCTCGTGCGTACGTCGATCGATTTTAATAAATTTTTCTGCATGTGTATAATTATCATAGGTTTACAAAATAAGCTTTTAAAATTTTTTTTACATGGTTCAAATGAAAAATATTTAAAAAGTGCTTTTTATATTTTTCATATAATTCATACCAATTGCAACTGTTACAAAATCATTCTAGCATATCATTTAGTAAATCAATGCTTCTAATTGCTGTAGAAAAATTGAGACGTTTGGATCAATATAAAAAAAATTATACAAATTCAAAGAATGTCCGAATACTTTCGTGAGATACTGTATATAGTCCAATACTACATTATCATCGATTCTCGTGAATCTAAAGCTAAAATAGAACATTCTTGTCCAAAAAGCTTTTAAAATAAATGTTACAGTATAGGAATGAAAGTTGTGTTAATTATGGAAACACTGCGAGACTATTTCATGTGTCAGGAATCCCAGTTTCGGATCCGAAAAGAAACATTCGTGCGGGATCGGACGAAACCCCGAATATAACTTCGTTGACACGAATTTTCGAGAACACATAATACATACCTACACGAACAATTAATACATACACGACAGACGGGAGTCTAACAACCCCACCGATCCTGTCCGTAATTTTCCGATTCTACCTGAGACAAGGGAATCACAGATTTTGGAGGTACAGTGACTCACGAAAATATTCGGATACTCTTCAAATCTAAATAACTTTTTTAAGATTAAATAGTTTATAAAAAGAGTCAACCCACCAGGGGTGGAGCTGTACTTAAGTCACCTTGTGAACTACTGGATTACATTTGGAAATCTAGATGGATGGTTTACAGCCAATGAACACACTTTGGGGCAAAAAGATAACACACATCGTTCACAAATTTACATGATTTCTATGTACAGTGGCTCAGGAAAGTATTCGGACACTCTTGAAATGTAAATAATTAACCAAATAACTTTTTAAAGATTGTACCAAATGTCTTGATTTTTTTTGAGAAATGAGATGCATTGATTTATTAAATGATATGCGAAAAGGATTTTGAAATAATTGCAATTG